>OU343160.1:161316830-161889330 GCA_910595825.1 Philhelius pedissequus
TTTATGTTTTTTTTATTTTCTCTTGCTTTCTGAAAAATGGGAATTTTGGGTTTACATGTTATAATCTCTTTCTAAAATTGATTTTGGCCTCTAACGGCAATAGAATGTTGTTGCCTATTAACCCGTCGAATTGATGATGGAATTTGCATTCCAGGAATTCTGAAGTTTTATCTAGTTCAAATTCATTAAATAAGCGAATTCTAAGTTTTTTATTAATAAATACAGGTATGCTCGTCGTCATTACCTTTATCGGTTTGTCGAGGAGTACTTGCCATTTAAGATGAAATATACCTGGACTTATAATACTAGTGTCAGAACCGGTGTCAATTAATAATCTTAAACTGAATTTATTATTTTTGTTCTACAGACTATATAGGGAAGTCTGTTTGGTCCTCTTTGTGAAAACCCTGAGCTTGTATATTGTTTATCTATTATCCGCCTTTGGTAGGATTCGGATAATGTGTCTATATGTTCTTGTGGATTACTGTTTTTTTTTTTTTTAATTCATTTTTATTTCATAGTAACTTATAACTATCTTAAAGCTAGACAAAAATATTTAAAACTAGCCTAATTATCAATTACTTACAACTAATTTACTGGCCCTTTACGGGCGCTCTAAACTAAACAATAACTCTTAGAACTAATGTCTTTCGGCCTAAAAACTATTTTAATTAAATCTAATTATTTTATTTTATTTTATTTTTCAAGGAAACTTAACAAAAAACTTGGTATCTTATCTTTTTTTTTTTTTTCTTGTTTTTACTTATAAACTAAACCTAAATATAGATTTAAAATAATTAAAACTAAATAAAACTAACTTATGCTAACTACAAATAACTTAAACTACTTAAAATACCTAATAATACTTAAGACTACTTAAAAACTAGAACAGCCACAGCAGCATTTTTTTGGTTTTTAAAATTTTTTTTTTCGTTTATTTTTGTATATGCATGCAGACACACAGCAACATGCAACCCACCCATACATGTACATACGCACATACATATACGTACGCACCTACATGTATAGACACGCAGATACATGCATGTATGCCCCCGCATACATAAATATTTTAAATTTTTTTTTTGGTTCCACCGCGACTGTTCCCTATACCTAATTGCCCTAAATCTATGTAAGTCGGCCAAGATATACCAACTTCATCGACTTTAAATATTATGATGCTGTTCAGAGAGCCACCAAAACTGGTTCTCCTGTTTAGCCCTATCCCTCCGATCCCGTTCGGACACAGTCCTACTGAACCGAAGGCGCTCTTCTCCACCTTGAGGGATGAGGTCTCGACCATACAGGAGTCGCCTATCCACAGTTTTCCGGCTGACGTGGTAGATGACCGGAACCGCCCCTCCATCCTGTATCAGCCCTCGACTGTCTAAATAGAGGAATGCCTCGGGAGGGATGTAACCACTTAACCGCGCACTCTCAAAATATTCGTTATTGGGGTAATAAGCCCCAAAAATTAGGCTGTTAGTTGAGGACATCGCTCTTGCAACGTGATCCCGAATAAGCTTGAACAAAAAATTATCTATTCTGTTTATGTTGGCTCCGTTGTATAGAACCTGGAGAACCTGGTTGGAATAATATCTTGTGTACTCCGACTCTGGTGTTCTGTGTAATCCAAGGCAATGTCTAAGACATTGCCTCTCAAACACCCGAATCTTTTCCATTTGAGATGGGGCAACGTTGAACCACACCGGGAATCCGTAGGCAATCATCGGCCTGATGAGGGCCATGTAGCAAATCACCTTCACCCTGCTGTCAAGACGTCGTTTTGTCAAGGCAAAGGCTCCCTTAGCCCTGGTCAAAGCAGCACCTATATGTCTGTCGAAATACAGGTACTTATCCAACCATATGCCAAGGTACTTTACTACACTTTTACACGCCAGTGGATGTCCATGTGGCCCTACGATCACCAGCTTGCGCCAGTTCTTTCTCGTATCCCTTGAGGCGCTAGACAACGGAGTCCTAAACAAAATAGTTTCTGATTTCTGGAAGTTGATTTTCAACTTCCAGTCATCACAATATCGATGAATCTTGTCGAAGTCACCCTGCAAGAGACTTTTGATGACCTCTGTACGCAATAAGATCGTCGGCGTACGCAATTGCTTGAGTTAGACTACATATCAGATCGCTGGTGTAAATGCTGAATAGAATCGGCGAGTTAACCGCTCCCTGTTGAAGACCATTATTAATATTAAAAATTGCGGTAGAAGTTACATTGCCACTCTTGACAACAAACTTTCTACCATTTAGCATGTCATAAAGCATATATAATAGAGGTTTACTTATACCTAGTCTGGCTAGCTTTAGATAGAGACATTCTAACCATACGGTGTCGAAGGCCTTCTCCAAATCAACCAGACAGGCACCCGTACACTGCTTTTTAGTTTTGTTCCATTGGATATCAGAAACTAGTTTAGACGCGGCATGAATTGTTTCATGTCCCGCCTGATTATCCGGGATGATATTTTTGTCTTCCGCCCACTTGAACAGGGCTCTATTAATAACCTTTTCAAATACTTTGCTAATACTCGGAAGAAGACTTATCGACCGGAGATTCGCCGGATTGGAGTTGTTCTTTCCCTTTTTTGGGAGAGGGTGCACCACAGCTGTCTTCCACCGAACTGGATAATATGCATTATTCAGCGCGTTGTTAAACAGTGTGGTATAAATGTCAACTGCTTCTTGAGGCAAATGTCGTAGTACAACGTTGGATATACCATCGACTCCTGCAGACTTCTTTTTCTTTAATGAATCGAAGATGAGCTGGAGCTCATTCTTCGAAATTAACAGGGGACTGGGCCCATTTCGGTCGGCGATTATGGCGTTTGCCAAATCTTCATCATTAAACCCGGTAAAACCAAGGTTCTCAGATCGCCATTCGCTTATATCGTTTCGGAGCCATAAGTGATGAAGCAGAGCTCTATTCTCCAGGTCATGATTCATGCGAATGCTAGCATTCACCTTGTACACTTGCTGGAAAGCAGCCCCACAGCCTCCACCTTCTCCTGCGGATCTTCGATTATGAAGAGGTCATCGTCCAAGACCGGCCGCCGTCATCTGGGTCTATGCCTGCTGTCAGAAGTACGTCTCTGTTTTGTGTCGTCCTCTGGTGCTTACGACACGGAAGGTCGTTTTGATCTTTTCTTCTGAATATCTTATTAATTTGTGGGAACATACTCGGGTCGGTAGCGTTCACGGCCCGAATTTTGTTGTCCCAAAACAAATTAATGGACAACCTATAATTTTCTTTGATCAATTGGTTGATGTTTTTGATGGATGACTTCAGTGTCCTTATCTCCAGATCTCGTGTGTCAGTAAACCGTCTGTACAAGCGTTTTAGTCTTGTCAGTAAGCAACTTTATTGTCTGTGTAGTGCATCAATTGTCGCGTTACGGTTCATGTCAGTTGCGTTACGTTCTTTGTATTTCGGTATTGTCCTGTTCATTGTTCGTTGAATTGTTTCGTCCATTTGTTCTAAGTATCTGTCAATTTCAGTATTTGTCATGTTCCTGTCATTTGGTGGTGATATACCATTTGATCGTAATTCGCTCAATAAGACGTTCGAGAAGCGTGGCCAGCGCACCTTACTGTAATTGTAAGTATGCACCGGTAGTACATACTCCTCCAACTCCATAAGCGCGTTCGGAAGTTGTATTACGGCGGCGAGTCCGTAGTGGTCACTGTCGCACTCGATCGTTCTTAAACAATTTTTAGGCCGATGGCCCACAGTATCAGTAATTGTTAGTCTTGCGTCTTTCAATAATAAATCCAGATAGGCACCGCTTCTTGGAAACGATGGCCTTTCTGTAGCGAGAAGTTCAATGCGATACTCCAGGTTGTACCGACCCATCCAATTATACAGATGGTTACCACGAGGATTTTGTATTTGATTTCCCCAATCTATATGTTTGGCATTCAAATCACCAGCCAATATATACTAGTTTTCTTCCGAGCTCAATCTTAAGCATTCAAAAAGCTTTTCAAGCTCTGTTATAAACTGTGTGGGCTGAGGTGTTTCCGGTGCATAGGCAACGGTCACATACATTCGCTTCCCCTGTTGGAGATGAATGCATATGATGCATGCCTCTAACGTCCGAAATTTACGCACATCACTATTATATGTTACCGTATGACTAATGCCTTTACGTATAAAGATTGCGGCGCCCCCTCCTTGAATGGAGTTGGGTCGGTCTCTCCTTATGATATTGTAATTGTTGTTAGTCAATTTATGTTTCTGGTTAAGCCTAGTTTCGCTAGCCATTAACACATCTGGACTTATGTCTTTAAGCAATTGGAATAAATTCGCTCTACGTTCGGTCCTAATCAGTGAATTTACATTCAGAGCTAGGATCTTAAAGGGCCTCTCCGGCAGTGCGCCCTTAACCTCTAAGTTGCGTTAAGCTCGGCAAAACAGAGTAGAGATAAACCACCATAGTCGCCTGCTCCCTGATCTGGTTTTGGAGGCCAGTCAACTGGCCCTGGATGGCCAGTAGAGTGCCCATAATATCCGCCTGTGGCGCCGGCGCCTTAGGCACGGGGGCCTGTTGGGCGACCTTTGGTGTAGGCTGTACCGTGCTTCCCCTTCCTGACGCCATTTGGGCGTAAGAAATTTGGGGGTTGACGGGCGTTGTTGTAGGAGGGCGCACTGTTGGACGCTTTTCTACCACAGTTTGCTTTGCTGCTTTATTGTTCTTTATAAGCTGAAACGTCGGACATCCCCGTTAATTAGCGGGGTATCCGCCGCCTTGGCAGAGTACACATTTAAGATGGGTCCTATCTTCGACCCGTTCCCTTCCTAACTTGCATTCATCTGGATTGTGGTTCTCTACACACTGAACGCAGCGTGACTGCATTTCGCAGTTTACTGCGGCGTGGCCGAACCTTTGGCAGCGCATGCATTGAAGCATGTCGCCGCGCCTTTTTAATTTCTCCCAAGTTACAACCTGGTAGTTGAGGACGGATATACTCCTCAAACTATCCAGTTTGCTGCTGGGTGAGAGTTGAACAAGGAAGAAGGGAAGACTCCGCTTCTCCCGCCTAGTTCTAACTGTAGCGAACGGCTTGACCCCGATAAAGTCGAGATCGTCATTCGCTTTTTGGCGGAGTTCATTTAAGAGCACCTGTGGTTCCTTGCAGGAATCTATGCCCTTCAAAAGGACCGTTTGAAATTTTTCGGTTTTAGGGGCGAAACTAAGGAATTCAGTAGTAGTTTCTTTTAGCAACTCTTTAATTTTTTTCTGCTGTTCCAGTGTGAAGCACTGGATAGCATGCCTATCGTTATTTAATCTTTTAATAGTAAAATTTTGACCTATGGTCAACTTACATAGATTTATGGTATCCTGTAACTCCATTTTATAAGTATTTATGGGTGGCACCTTTTCTTTTTTCGTAATCGGCGGCTGTGGCTGCTGAGACTGATTTTTCTGCTGCTGTTGATTCTGCTGCTTTTGAATCTGATGCTGCTGTTTTTCTGGGCTTGCGTCTGCTGCTGTTGTTGTTGTTTTTGCCGTTGTTGTTTTGGCTGCTGCTGTGGCTGTTGTTTTTGTAATTGTTCTTTTTTCTGTTGTTGTTCTTGTTCGTCGAGTTCTGTTAGTTGTTTCGCACGGCGCGCTTCTTGGCTGGCCTTAACTTTACTTTTCAACTTTTGGATGTCTGTCTCCATTGTTTCAATTTGAGCGATCATTCTTTGTTCCTCGTCCTCCTCAGATGACGCCTCTGATGTGGAGAGGTTCACGAAGGCAGTACTATCGCCCGTCGTTAAGTGCCCTTCTCAGACATATATGCAATACCCTCTTCGGGTGAAGTGTCTAGCTGGGTTTGTGTTGCTGCCTTTGACGTCTCGGTTATATCGGACGTATTCACCCCAGCTGGCAGCTTTGCTGAGGTGGCCGTGGGTCTCCTCTTTACCAAATTTGGTGCGCACTGGATCCTCTTTCTGCGCTTTTGGTTAACATCGGATGATGTTGCCGTTGTTGTTATTGCTGTTGATGTTGTTGCTGCAGAATCACTGCTTGTAATTGGAACATCTTTCGATGTTCCCTCAGCTGATGCCATCGCTGGCCTCATTGGGCCTAGGACACCTTTCGATGCCCCGGTGCTTAAACTCCTCCTCCTTTGATTGTTTTCCCAACCAATAAAGTTTTCCACTTCACGGTTGTGAAAAAAAGCTGCTAAAGTTCTGATGCCCGGCTGGGAATCTAACTGGCGACCCTCGGATTCTCGGTCGGCCACTCTACCACTGTGCTAGAGCACCACTTATTAAATCTTGATTTAATGTAAAACTTAAGCTCACACACAAAATTTAATTTGGAAAAACTGGGAAGCCGAACACGTGTTAACACCTCCACAGTACGAGATCGACTGTGTGGATTACTGTTATATTGTCCGGATGCCTTTATGCTGCTGATCTCTAAAGGAGTTATGTTGTCTGGATCCCTGTCTACTGAATATATGCTCCTGGTCTCTAAGCGAGTTATATTGTCTGGATTGTCCTGAATTACTATTGAAATTCTTGTACTGTCCTGAATTATTATTACCATACCTATATTGTTCTGAATTCTTGCTAGATTGCCTATATTGTTCAGAGTTATTATTAAAATTCTTGTACTGCCGTGAATTATTATTTTTAGTATATGCACACCCTGGTTCGAACAAGACTTACATTGCATCTTCTACATTATTTGGATGCCTGCAATGTAGTAAGCCCCTCATATGTTCTGGCAATTTGTTGATAAATATCCGTAGTGCTGCAGTTTTCTTAGACTTCTGAGGAGAAATTATTTGGCTAGGTTATTCTCACTTTATTATTAAGACGACACGTAGGATTATTTTTATTTCATTATAAAAATCTTGGCTATTTGTTATAAATTGAGTAGATCTAAGGTCGTCGAAGATATTGTATAAAAGGTTTCAAGGTAAATCGAACACTGCCAATTAAACACACTATAATTGAACACTGAAAAATCATAGTAAAAATAAAATTCAAGAAAATGGTGTGTGTATTAGCTAATTTAATGAAATATTTAAAATTGCAAACTCTTGAGAGTGTTCGTTGCATACTTATTCATTGAATTGTGTTAGTGCTGGGCAATACTAGGATGGTGAATAGCTGAGTACCGAAAAGTGGTGGAAAAGTGTAAATAAATATTTAATTTCTAATGAAAACTTATGTACAACTTGAACAAGGACCGTCACAATAGATTTAGAAAATAATTAAGTTTCATTTTCAAAGTTAATATAATTGAATTTATACAAATTAAAACAATCAATATTTATTTCATATGTGATGGAATTTCATACGAGGTGAAAATACGAGGTGTATGAAGCGTGCCCATCTCTAAGCCCATTGTTTTTGGTTATTTTTATATATCTTTCTTTTTTTTAAGGCGTCAGTATAGTTGTATGTACGTATTTTGGTTTGAATGGAAATAATGAAAGGTCCAAGAAAGAACCAGGAACTTTTTTTGTTATATATATCTAGTAATATCTTTAAATTTGTAAAGAAGAGTAGGAATTAAAGAGTGTGTGTTGTTAGCTATATTATGTAGGTATATTGAAGTATACCCAGGAATAGTACCAAATTACGCAATTATGTAGACATTATAAGTATATTTTTTGTGTTTTTGATAATTTACAATAAAACTGATTTTCAAAGCACGGAAGGGCAAAAAATGTCAACTTAGTTGTTCTTTGAGGAAATTCCATGTGAAGATCGTTGCTCCTTGACCAATTTACATTAAATTAAAATAGTTTGCAGCTGACACAGAATTATGAAAGCAAAAAGGTTATCAAAACACGGAACGGCAAGAAATCTCAACTTTGTTGTAATTTGACGAAATTCCATGTAAATTTCGTTGTTCCTTGACCGATTTTCATTAAATTAAAATATTTTGTTGCTGACACAGAATTATGAAAGAAAAAAAGGTTATCAAAGCACGGTACTGCAAAAAAATGTCAACTTTGTTGTAATTTGACGAAATTGCATGTCAACTTCGTTGTTACTTGACCGATTCGAATAAAATTGACACAGGGTATAGCTGACATATGTAGAATTATGAAAGAAAAAAAGGTTATTAAAAAAATGTCAACTTTGTTGTTCTTTGACGAAATTCCAGGTCAACTTCGTTGTTACTTGACCGATTTAAATAAAACTGACACAGCTTGTAGCTAACATAGAATTATGAAAGAAAAAAAGGTTATCAAAACACGGAACGACAAAAATGTCAACTTTGTTGTCCTTTGACGAAATTCCATGTCAACTTCGTTGTTCCTTGCCCGGTTTGAATAAAATTGACACAGGTTGTAGCTGACATAGAATTATGAAAAAATATGGTTATCAAAACACCAAACTGCAAAAAATGTCAACTTTGCTGTTCTTTGACCAAATTCCATGTCAACTACGTTGTTCCTTGAGCGATTTTCATTAAATTAAAATACCTTGTAGCTGACACAGAATTATGACAGAAAAAAAGGTTACCAAAACACGGAACGTCAAAATATGTCAACTTTGTTGTAATTTGACGAAATTCCATATCAACTTCGTTGTTCAATGACCGATTTTCATTAAATTAAAATATTTTGTAGCTGCCACAGAATTATGAAAGGCTAAAAGGTTATCAAATCACGGAACGGCAAAAAATGTTAACTTCGTTGTTACTTGACACAGGTTATAGCTGACATAGAATTATGAAAGAAAAAAGGTTATCAAAGCACGGTACGGTAAAAAATATCAACTTTGTTGTTCTTTGACGAAATTCCATGTCAATTTCGTTGTTCCTTGACCGATTTTTATTAAATTAAAATATTTTGTAGCTGACTCAGAATTATGAAAGAAAAAAAAAGGTTACCAAAACAGGAAACGGCAAAAAATATCAACTTTGTTGTAATTTGACTAAATTCCATGTCGACTTCGTTGCTACTTAACCGATTTCCATTAAATTAACATATATTTTGTAGATGACATAAGAGCAAAAATAGTTCCAAATGATGGTGGTTTAAAAAACGTGAATTTCGTTGTATTTTGAACTGCAGCCAAAGCCACTTGAGTTATTTTCTTAAAATTGTGGACTTAAGGTTCTCAGCGGATTTCCTATATGTGAAATTGATTTCTTTTGCTCCAAAGTAACAGTACAAAATACAAAAAAAATATTTTTGTAAACGATTTTAATAAAAACAATTACCAATTACTTTTTTTTCCCGTGGGTAGGTGTAAAACCTTCAAAAGGCTCTACCGAAAAACGCGTGCTCATAGGAGTGTGAGATTCTTACTGCACTAAAAACACCTCCTCCTCCCGATTGCAACTAAGTTGAAATTTATCTAGCAATTTATTTTTAACGAATTTAATTAACGTGTTGCAGGTAACTATCCGGTGACAGTTCTTGCTTATACCGCGATTTTAAAGCAGATTCTCGTTTAGTGCACCAGATCGGAAAGCTTTGTCCTTCTCAGGCGGCGTACCAAATTCGTCTCATCGATAATTTCGAATATAGTACTATTGCAGTGTTGTAATAGCCGTTTTCTATGATTTCGAGCAATTTATTTATTTCATCGCGAACCGTGGGAATCCCGAGATCTCTGTGCAGATCTTCGTTTCTAATGTACCAAGGTGCGCTTACAAATGATCTTAGGAGTTTATTTTCAAATGTTTGTAAGGTATTTAAATTAGAATCTCGCGTACAACCCCAGAGTTGTATACCGTAAGTCCAGCGGGCTTAAGCACCTGCCTGTACAAAATTAGCTTGTTTTCGATACTGTGATTCCCGAGCAACCAGTACATATCTCTGAGTTTATTATTTAACTCTTCGCATTTACCAATTACTGTTAAGAATGTCGTTAATATTTTGATTTAAAAAAATTACCTATGTCAAAGAAGCGATTGTTTAATTTTCAAGTTTCCTGTAATTTTTTTCATACATCAAGAATCATTTATGATCTTTTTTTCATATGCAGTATGTAGGTAGGTATATTCCAAAAAAATGGTTTTTGGATTTTTGAAAAAAAAAGTCTTGAAAGGGGATTGTTTTAAAATTTTGTGTAAAATTTTATTTTTTGAAATAGATATCTACAAACAACTGAAATGGCGAAACTTAATTTTTAGATATGTTCAAGAAATTCTTTGTATACAAAGTTATTGTTTAAGAAACCCACTGTAGCGAGTTTGGTTTTTTTATGAGCTTTATCTACTTCAAATATTCTTTTAAGATTATTAAATACCTAAGAGATATAATAACAAACTAAAGTATATAATAATATACATACCTACCCAATATGTATATATGTGCTTTCTTTTAACAATTTTTCTGTAACTAAATTTTCTATACCCACCTACGCACTGGGGCATAAATGCAGTCTAAAATTAACCAAACAACGTAATTTTGAAGGGTTCAACTAAATAGTTCCTAATTAAAACGTGTTCATTTATACATTGAAATTAACTTTTGTACCTACATTTAATTTCCGTTGAACGTTTTTTTTAAGTCAAGCGTTAGCATTTTTAGATTGAAATATATTTTTTAATTCGCTTTCAACTTTTGTGGCATTTAAAGTGAACTCAACGTAGTTTGAAAGTTATGCATATTTAAGTAAACCTAATTTTTTTTTGTATTTACATATACCTACATATATATAAGCTTACTTTTATCTATAAAGTATTTCGAGGACGCGCTTTCAGTTTTTCGAAGTACCTATATAAATAACCCCCATACATGTGTGAACAAATTAAAGGTGTATTCAAAATTCACTATCATTTATAGCCCGTTTTCAGTAGGGCAAATTACGTAATTTCTTTGACAATTTGTAAATTGAGTCCCAAATTATATATTATTATTATTATTACAATTTATTAAACTTTACATAAATGCACAGTATAATAAAAAAAAGCCTTTGTTAAATAATTCGTTTGATAATTTTTTTTTAACATAATTACAGTAGACGGTTAGATGTTTTATAGATATATTCAGGTTGATATTGCAGAATTGGCATGTCGGTAAAGGTTCATTATTAAGCAGGTAACAATGCGTCAGCTTGGTGTGTCCGATTAGTAGTCTTAAAAAGTTTCTGATGGATGTTGTTGTTGTGTTTAAAGGGTAAATAGCAGGATCTGGTTTTGGATTTATATAAGAGTAGTGGTGGTTGTATTGTTTCCACTGTTCTTCTTTATGTTGTGTCCAGTAAGAATTGATCAGTTTGAGGAGATCTTTTTGTAATTTGTAATTGAAGTGTTTGCGTTGGTGTCCGTGGATATAGACTTATCTTCCCGATCTGCAAATTCGTTGCCTAGTATGACAATATGGCCCGGTATCCAGACTAGTTTTAAATTATTTTCTAGTTTTATAATATTTTCACAAATTTTCTTAATGTAAGGTGAATGGTTATTTATATTTTAAATTGCTGGTTTTGTTGAAAGGCTGTCGGTACATATAACTGTTTTTCTTTTGTTTTTGTAGGCTTTTTCCCTAGCTTTTAGTACAGCTAGATTCTCGATGGTAAAAACTGAAAGGTAAGTTGGAACCTTTTCAGCAAGGATGAGGGTGCCATTTGAGTTGACTACAGCGTATCCAGCGTTGTTTTAATTTTTTGAACCATCAGTAAAAAGTATAATCCAGGTTATTTTGGGAAATGTGTTCATAATTTCGTTGAACATTTGCAGATATGCTTCTTTTGGGGTGTCATCTTTTTTAAATTTGCATAGGTTGGCATTAATTGATTCAGGAGGTGAAAGCCATGGAGGGTGTTTTTCTAGGGTTATCGTATTCAGAACTGGATTTAGGCCGATGGCTTTGGAAAATTTCAAGGCGTTGTAAAGAGCGGGTGGGGCCTTAAGAGTTTTTTTTTTCTGTTTAAGATTTTGGCTGCATCAGCGTGTATTGGAAATCTGGAAGAATCGAATATTTTTGGTAGAAGTCTAGATGTTAGCTGGTTTTTTCTGTCTTCGATGGATGAAAAGTCTCCTTCAGCAAGTAGGTTCTTTTTTGGACAAGTTTTTAATGCTTTAAGACTGCATCTTATTGCAGAGTGGTATATTGGATGGAAAATTTTAAGTGTCGATTTTGAACAGTTGCCGCATTGCTTTTGTTACATTAATAAGAGTGTTTATATGTATACGACTATTTTTGGATGCTAGATATTTTACAATATTGAGCCTGGTAGCGCGTTTATTTTTTAAAGTTAAACAGTGGGTTTTAAAATTAAGCTTATTGTCAAATTCAATTACTAAAATATTTAAATTATTAACAGAAGGTATTACAATATTACTTAGTTTGATAACGGGCTTAAACATTTTATTTTTCTACAAACGTGAAGATGTTTACTTTTATTGAGAGAAATTATAGCTCCCGATTGCGTGCACCAGTTATTGATGTTTTCAAGAACTTGATTGAGTATGCTTGCGGTGCGGATTACCTCATTGCATTGAAATAATATGTACAAATCATCAGCATATAGTGTGTGACTTATGTTTTTAAATTGAGTAATAATGTTGCTTATGTCGTCGTATGCAATGATAAAAATCACTACCAAAATGGGCGATCCTGGCGGAATGCCATTATCGAGATAGTAAATATTTGAATGGTAGTTATTTACCTTTGCTCGGAATTTTCTATTTAAAAGGTAAGATTTGATGTAGTTGAACATCTTTGGACCAATTCTCTATTTTTTAAATTTATTTAGAACTATATGTATACTTATCCGGCCAAAAGCCTTTTCGAAGTCAATTGAAACAATTGAAACGTGATTCTTACAGGAAAGAGCAGTGGAAAAGAGTCTATAGTGATCCGACCTCGTTAGAAAACAACTTGATGAAGGTTGATAAGTTTATTACTTTCAATGAAATAAAGCAGCCTTTTCAAAATAATTTTTTCAATCAATTTGGTTATGCACGTAAGAAGAGAAATAGGTCTGTAACCGTTGGTTTCTGTAGTACTTTGATTGGGTTTCAGAATTGGAATCATTGTTGAAGTTTTCCATGCTTGTGGAATTATGCATTGGTCAAAAATATTGTTAAAAAGTGAGATTATGCGTTGTTTTGCTATTGGTGGTAGATTGGTTAGCATTGGGTAAGATATACGGTCGTATCCAGGTGTCTTGCCTTTGACTAAATTGAGAACGCATTCAAATTCTAGTGTGCTAATTGGAGATTCAACTAATCTAGCAGAATTACTAGGTGTGAAAGGAAGACTATCGCCACTTAAAGCTAAGGCTTTTGTATTTCGAAAGGTGGTAGAAAAATTGGAATCCTTTGAATAGGAAGCTCAGGTTTTAGCGAAATGTTCAGAAATTTCAACACAGTTGGTTAGGTTTCCAGGTTCTGATACAATAGCTTTTAGACCATATGGGGTATAACTAGTGGTTAGAGTTTTTATATCAGACCAGATTTTTTTTAGTGCTGGTGTTTGGATTGATATTCCTGGTAAGTTCTTGGAAACTTGCGGCTTTGGCAATTTTTACCTGTTGTCTAAGGGCAGCGTTAGCTTTTTTGTACGGAACGAGGTTGGTGTCATTGGGAAGTTTTTTAAATGATTTCCAGTAATTTTGTTTGGTTTGCCGTAAGGAATTGATCTCAGGGGTCCACCATGCAACTATCTTTTTTTGCTATGCATTTTTTTTAGGTATGCAAATATTTGCAGAAGATAGAATACACTTCTTTATGGTTGCTGCTTCTTGATTCACGTTAGTATATAGTGGAATGCGGTACAAGAAATCGCTTGTTTTTTTTGGAATAGGCTCCAATCACCGTAATCGGTTTTGAATTTTGGGTTCGGTTTTGCAGATTTGGAGTTAATGCCAAGTTGGGTGGAGGTAAGTATTGGGAAGTGGTCGCTTCCCGAAGATCTTCATTGCTCTTCCATGAGCAGATGGGTAATAACTGTGAAGAAATTAGTGAGAGTCTTATGAGTCGAAAAATGTGTTGGACTACCATCGTTAAGAAGTGAGAGATTATTATTGCCAAGAAAGTTTTCAACTTCCTTGGCTCTTACGTTCCGCACAGGGGATCCCCAAAGAGGACTCCAGGGATTGAAATACCCTGTTAGCAACACAGAATATTGAAATTATTTACCATATTTTCTATGTCAGAGGAGGAAAAATGTTGGGAAGGATGGATATAAATTGATATTATTGCCAATTTAATTTTGAGCTGAATCTCTACTGCAATAGCAGATATATTTGAATTAATATTTATAGCTCTGTGGGGAATAGATTTGTGAATCAATACACATGTTCCCTGTGTGGCTGATGTATTTGTCCCAAAGTTATGGAAGTATGCAGGATATTCTTTAGGAGCTTTTCAGATAGTTGTTAATGTATCCGTTAAGGTTCCATTAGAGAACTTTAAGGATTGAATTATGGAAAAAAGTGAATTTTGGGCAGTATAATTTCTGTTATACTAGGACAATACAGCGGAATAATTATTTCTGGTGTACGGGTAACAATTATGACTCCGCCACCCCAAAGTTGAGTCACACACATTCCTTCTGGAATTTGTGGGACTCAACCTGTGGATGGCAGAGTCTATGTCAGGTCTATTATTATGTTTATTATAATTCATCATCATTTTCGGAGATATTGTGGTGATATTTATATAGGGAACTTGTAGACAGTAGTATAGGGGTTTGCATTGTAATTGAATGTGTGCTATTTGTTTTGGAGTTTGAGCTGATTGTTGTTATTATGTTAGCTTGGGCTTGTGATGAAATAGTTTGCTTGCTTGAGAGCGGAGATTTTGGAACAAATGAGTCAGTTTCCATTGGGTTTTGGGGTGTGATGTTTTATGAGTGAGATTTTTAGTTGGGATTAAATGAGAACAATTTGGATAATTGTGTTTGTTTGGAGTAGAATCAAAGGGGGGAGTCGTGGTTGTGGATTGTAATGTTAAATCTTTTGAATTAAGATTAAGTGAGACGGGTGATTGATTACTGCTTTGGCAGGGAATTGTAGTGTCTTTATTTCGATAGACCGGTTTAGACGAGTGGGGTTGAATTGAACTTATGTTAGCGAGCGGGAGAGGGAGATTATCTTGTGATTTTATAGATTTGACTGTAGGTTTGGATGAGCTCTTCAAGACAGAGGAGTATTCTAATGAAAAGAATGAAAGTGGATTTTTTTCAGCGTATATTTTTTTGGCTTCGGTCATGTTGCATTTTTGTACTGTTTTTATTTTTAAGGTTTCTTTGGCTTGAATATACCGTTTGCAGAGTTTTGACGAGGCCGCATGTTCTTCTGAATAGTTGGCAGAAGACGTACGTGTACAATTTTCGGAAGGGTGTGTTGGAAGGTTACATGTGTCACATATTGGACTGCGGTTGCACCTTTTTTTGTGTGTCCGAGCAGTTGGCAGTTTTTGCATTGCATAGGGTCGGGGAAATATTCTTCGACTTGAAGAGTATACCACCCAACATTAACCGATGTGGGAGGGCAAACGTGGTCGAAAGTGAATAATACCAGGCCTGTGACTCGTTCTACTTTGTTTTCTATTTTTTTGAATCTATAAACTTCGGCTACCCCTTGTTCTTTCATTTCGGCTACGATTTCTTTCTCTGATACATTGATTAGGCAGGGAGCGTAAACTGTATATTTAGAAGAATTAAGTAGTGAGTGTAGACAAAGAACAATTGGACAGAGAAGAAAAAGTGTGTTTTCTTGGAAATGAAGAGATCCGCGATTTTTTGTGATTTCACGAGCATAAGGATATTACCGTCCCGAAGGTGTGTGATGTATTCGTAAGAGGTGCTGATGCTATCGATGGTTTTTTTAATGAGGAAGACGCTAAAGGATGTGAAAGGCCTGGTAGATTCGGCAGGGGATATAATGATGAATTTTGGATCAGAGTTACTAGAATGGGATGGTAGGTCGACATTATAATCAATCGGGCTAAATGAAGCTTTTTTTCTGTTACTACACTGATTTACACGACCCGAAAAGTTTATTAAAAACCTTGAAAAGGGTTAGAGTGGGGAATTGAAAGGAAATATCACCACCTCTTAGGAGAGCAGATTGATAACGATCGGAAGACGATGTTGTCGGCTCGAGAGATAGTCGATCAAATTATATAATTTCCCATTCATAATCAAATTTCCAAACTGAGTAATTTGCATGAAATTACCTCGCAAATTGAATGAAACCATTCAGTTAAAACTAACATACACTTAGAACACAACCTTTGCTGAACAAATTGAATCAAAACTGAATACAAACTGAACCACTTGATTTAATCTGTCAACAATAGTTTATTCATCGGACACATAAGAAACAAATATAAATTCAGAAAAACAAAACTAAATTTAAAACAAAATAAAAATTGGTCCAGGAAATCTCGGGAAAAATTACTTGCATAACAGATTCGTGTGTGCTTTGTGTTCTTTAAGTGGATTGAACAATTTCCGAGATGCAGGTTGATTTCTCATACGGATTTGCTGGGCGCTTCCGAGGAAAATCAAAGTAACAATGGAACGTTTATTTTCTAAAAGTTGTGTCTACAGCTTTGCGAAAAAAGAGAAAAACTAATCAAAAAGAAACTATTTAACTAAAAAGAAAGGTAATCAAGAAAAAAAATACAAACAACCCTCGGATACCCATACCGATATCTTTACAGGGCAAACTATTGGAGAAAGCCAAGCAGTCTGTTGAGGTCGATGATCACACTGTGCTAAAGAACAAAAAAAAATAAGATGAATCGGAATATAGACGAAATTGATTATTTTAAATATATTCCTCCACAATCTACGAATTCAATGCAATTCTCGTACCCACTCCTGCCATGACTGGCGGATTATTTTCTATATACAGAGAATACATTTATACCATATGTGGGCGCGTATGATAATGAAATGAAGGTATGTCGGTCTCTCGAAACAAATACGATATAAATGTTAAATGGACGAGGGTCAAATTAAATAGAAAAATTCTGCATCAGAATACCGTTTTTTCTGATGGTTTAACGTTTTTCAAAGATTTTATGGTGATATACTACTCACAGAGATGAAAGTGATGCTATACCTACATCGAGGCTATTAAGTGGAGCTGTTAAACCACAAGGTCGTAGTGACAGTTTTACAACTGAATTCGATTTGAAAACCGAAGATTATGTGCCTCTGACAAAGGGAGAAGTTCACAAGAAGAATAAAGTTATTCATGACGTTACATTGCACGATTTAGATGGTTCAAATGCACGCCCGCAAGGCGAACAAGATGTGAATAGCTGATGAAACTAAATAAAAAATAAAAAATAAATAAACATTATTTTTGGTATTAGTTTTCTTTTCTTAAATTTTAAAATTTATATACACATGCAAATAGCTTGCATTATTATTTTTTTATATATTAATATATATTTATTATATATTAATACATTAATTTCGGTTGAATTGTGGCCAAATAAGTGTAGGTAAGTATAGTCATTAAGAACTCATAATAAACGACGTGTTTTGGTTGCATGTGTGACCTTCTCTAATGTAGATAGCAGTAGTAGATAAAAAAGATTTATAAATTGGAGTTTGTTATGACAAAATAAAACGGATCATACGAATTTGCTCTTGTAGCTAACAACTTGGATGAAGGTAAACATTGACGCTGCTGTTAGTTAAGTAGGTATTCTACTTATCTTTAGGTAGGTATGTAGGTTTAAAGCCGATGTAGGTAAGATTACTTTGGTTCTTCGTATAATGAATTGTCGAATGGAACATTCAAGGAATAGGTACACAGAAACGATTGTTCAAATCTATATTATGGATTTTATTAATTATGTTAATTAGGAAGGTAATCCAACATAATGTAGATATGGAACCGAGGTATATCTATATATATAAGAATGTATGTATCAAACAAATATTTCGAAAAATTTCTAAGATTAGTTTTTTCTTGTTTTTGAAAAATGAAGTATGACAAAATTACTTTCAGATGCAATTTTTTTGAAATATTTGCTCGAATTGAAAATGGGGTCAAGAGCTTACAAGATGACATAATTCAAAACTCTGAACAGTTTTAATCATCGAGTTCAAGCCATTAGTTTGGAAATGACAGCTTGTCCAAATTAACAATTCCAAGAATTTTATACTAATTTCAAGGAAAATCTTGAAATCAACATATGCAATGCTCTCATTTTCAAACTACTTGCTTAATTTCGATGATTAAAACTGTTCTGAGTGTTAACTTATCTCAGCTTCGAAATAATTCTGAACACGATTTCAAGAAATTTCTTGGAATTGCTTATTTGGACAAGCTGTCATTTGGAAGATTCAAATGGTTTTGAGTTTGTATTGCAATTGGCTTGGATGTCCTGCAAATCATTTTTCATTTAAGGGAAAATTAAAAAAAAATCATATAGGACAGTTTTCAAGATTTTTTTTAAAAAGCACATCAAATGGCCGATGGAAAACGCTGCCATTTCTAACTGTTTCCTTCATTTGGAGGATTTAAACGGCGTTGAGTTCTTATTACAAATATCCTTCAGGTCATTTTTCACGAAATATTCACCTGTGCTTTGAAACCACAGCGCAATTATCCTATTCAAATAAAATACAAAGATTTTCATCAACTATTTTCAAATGTTGTTTTTATTTTATTTTATTTTTATTTTATAATTCTACAAGTTATTTAATTAAATTTTAAATGTCAAAGAACTGTCAAATGAAATTTAGCCAAATTCAGCCACATGTCAAACGAAATGAGATAATTTGTAATGAAAACACTTTTTCAGTAATTTGCCAAATTATGTAATTTGAGCTCTAACGAAAACGCACTATTAATCGAAAAACAATATGTAATTACCTTACTCTAGACTTATCACTATGCACTATTCATAACTTTGACGGTTCACTTAAGTCATCGATTCACCAAAAAATCGGAAAAAGCGAAAAATTTTAAAACCAAAATATTTTCCTTATATTTCACGTTGTTATCTATGCGAAAACAAGTTCGTGCGATCCAGTCAAGCAGTTTATTTTATAAGTTTCTCGAAAGCTTCCGTCCTATATACCTTTACATATCTACATACTTTACCTTTACCTAGGTAGATATTTATTTGATTAGAAATAAAAAAAGTTAGGTAGCTATGTAGGTGTTCAGTATTTTTACTTGGGATTATAGTACTATAAGGCAAGTTATGCATTCGTAAAAAAAAAATTCTAACAATTAAACATGACATTACGATCATAGAGAAGCCTAAAAAAGTGATCGCCAAAAAATGTCTGTCTGTCTGTCTGTCAGCTGTGAGTCTGTCTGTCAGTCTTCTTCGAATTTGGTATGTGTGATTATTTTAGCATTCCTCAGAGGGTAAATTGAAATTTTATTTTTAGGCCTTTGGGGTGGCCGTGGCGCGATAGTTGTGTGCTCGCCTGTCAACCTCGTAGTTGCAGGTTCGATTCCTGCCGTTGTCTATGTCTTCTTATATTCCATTAAAAACCAATTCTAAAAAACTTGTCATATAATAATGAGCAAAACATCATTACATGCTGTTTAGGCATAACACTAACAACATGTGATTGAGTAAACTAGCATACCCATAAAATGTGACAACGAAATAAATAAAGTAATGCGAATTATAAGGGACATAAATAAATAAGACACGGTAATTCTCTCCGCATTAGTTCACCCGCCATCCCTGGAGATAAATCTGAGACATCAACCAGCTCTTGTCTCAAAACATCGCGCCACACATCTTTCCTATCCTTCTTTCTCTTCTTCCACCGGATGCCGCGCTGTGCAAAGTTATAAAAAAAAAAAAAAAAAAAAATATATAACGGTACCTGCCATATGACCTTGAAGGAAAATCTTATTTTTCTCTAAAACTTCTCCACCGATTTGGATAAAAATTTTGGAGAATTTTTTTGTTGGTAATAGCTGTCATTTGACATGAACTAAGTAAACAGGAAAAGTCTATTAACGGTACCTTTCATATAACGGTTTTTTTAATTTTTGGCTTTCTCGGTAACGGTGCATTGGATTTATGTCAAATTTTATATCTGAGAAGATCTACGTAGCTTACTTATTTTTTGCATATCAATATTGTGAATAACTTTTTTTTTAAATTAAAATCATTTATTAAATATTTTTTTGAAAATTCAATAATTTTAACACTAATCAAAAAAAATAATTTTAAATTTGATATTCGCATGAACATTAATAGTCCCTAAAAAATTGCATACCAACATTTCAAAAGAATTTTGTTTTCAAAAAAACGAAAAATAAAAAAACAGGATTTCATCAAAACCCGTCCTACAATTTTCGAGATACTTTCTTATAAAATTTTCATTGATCAGTGGCATCTAATGGCGTTCTTCGTTTTTTCGAAAAGCTGATTAAAGTGATGGTCTTGGCAGTTTAAATAATTAAAAAAAAAAATTTTCCCACCTACACACCATTCACTTTCATTATATACATGTATGTACTTGTACATATTTACATTATTAGCCTCCTAATTTACATAATTAAGATCCATTTAAATATACATTTGTAGGTATCTATTTAACTATTCCTTAAATCATGCATGCGACAATTCAATATACTAAGAATCAAGATAATATTACCTACATGGGCTTTAAATCTGCATGGGATAACTATAATAGACAAGCAACATAGCAACACCGTCAGTGAGTAACCCTAAAGTTGTTAGCTACAAGAGCAAGTTTGTACGATCCAGTCGTGCATTTTTTTTTTGTATATAAATGGTGAATGTACCTATATCTACATTTTCTTTTCTTTTCAATTTGCAACTAGGAGGCGTATACCTACCCCCCGTCCCCTATGTAGAAGTATACCCATGAGTAAAAAAAAGAAAATTACGACACATCTTTTTTGTCTTATTTGGCTTACGTCACGCGAGTTTAAAAAATCTGAGAGCAAAAGAAATTGTTTTGTTAGTCCGATGTGGATGAATGGATTTTTCGTGAGCGAATAATAGAAACATACAATTTGTTTAAATAATTGAATATTGCTTAATTAAATTTACTTTAATTGAATTTAAATTTATTGCGAACAAATCAAGAATAAAAGAAAGTCGGAGTGCTAAATGGATATCGAACATTTAACTTAAACTAAGCAAAACAACAATTTGTGAAGATTATTGTGCTGTAACGGAACCGATGTTCGCCCAATACCTGCTATACCACCTTTACGTCCTTACGTTTACAGGCACATAAGGCCGATTCGGGCAGCTGGAAGTAGAGGGTGTCCAAACAACGAATGCTGGCATGCTTGTATTTATATTAAGCTTAGCTCGTCGGCGGGGTGGGTTCTTGCGAGGGTGGCACTGGAATGTGTTACTTATTTTATGCCAAGAAAAATGCTATCGTGGTTCGATGAAAGGGACCCTATATATGGATTTAGGGGAAGAGGGTGTGGTCCTGAAGAGGGGGAGAGTCTTAGATGCCATTGACCCTCAGAAGGTTTGCCCTCCTTTGTATCATCATGATACCACCATGGCTTATGCATCTTCTATATTGGTATCAGAACATAACATTTCGCTTACACTTTTATATGCTTCGCTAACACTCCATCATCCTCGCATGCGTGGGTCACTTCAACCTACAATCCTACTTTAGGCTAAGTAGGTAACTAATAAGAAATTAATCCGGAAAACCCAAAACAAAAATTCCCATAAAAGAAAGAAAAACAACTTCTCGTTGCCGATGTGGTCGACTTGACATCAGGTTAGAGAGGAGAAAACAAATAAATCGTAATAAAAAAATAACTTAAATTCGGTATGTATTCTACAATCAATGTATCGATTTATTTTGAAAAATAAAAAAAACTTACTTAAGTATGAAATATTATTTCCGAATTTTTTTCAAAATAATTATTAAATAATATTAGAATTATATTAAATCAAAAAAAGAAAAGAATCCTTATAACAATCTGATAGTCAACACAAACAAAAAAAAATAAAATGTATTTAATGAGGCGGAACACTTATGAAATGGTGAAAACTATTGATATGGGATTTAGAAGGTAGGTACACAAAGGTCACTGGTTATCGCACAGGTATGTATGTCTTTATTTAGCAGGCTTGGCGATGATGATATTGATGGGATGGATGCTGATGAAGATGATATGGATTATGCTATGAACCAAGGTAGGTATATGTAATTGCTCCACATCAAAAATATAATTTTGTTTTCCTTGCGTTGGGATTTTATATTTTTTGTTTTGCCTTTTAACTTTTCAGTTTTGTTTTATAATTTTTTTTTCTTTTCAGGTATGTACAATTTTTTTTCCAGGTGAAAATTGGATAAAAGTTGAAAAAATTAGCTTGGAGGGGAATGGTTGGCAAGCACGGCACTGCACTTTCGAAATAATTTGTATTCTCTTTTATTATTATTTGTTTAGTTCTTATTTTTGTTTTATTTTAATTCTTTTTATTTGTTAGATTATTGGTTGCTTAATTTAAATTTATATACTTATTTGAATCGTTAAAGATTATTTTTATAATTCGTGCTCGTTTATTATTATTAGTCACACAGTTAATTTAACACTTTGTTTTTTTTCCGTTCATATACTTAGGCACACTTAGTTTAAAAAATATTTTTTTTTACTGCGAACCGCACTCTTTAACATTTGCCAACTCAATAACCCTTCTGTGCAACAGGTATCGACACCTTCCTTCGGTGATAATCTTTTTCCTCAGCCAGCTGTACCGTTGCTTCTTATCATACGATAATGCAGCTAGTTGACGAAAAAGATTATACCATATGATAAGGGCATCGCTGCCAGCAAGTTCAAGGTTGATGATTAGATATGTTTTTTTCTTTCTTTATGGCGTGTGGGCAGCAGTACTTGTTTTGTGTTAAGCCAAGTATATGGGTCAGGTTTGTGTAGGTATATGACAATTTATTTTATTTATTGAATTATTATCGCTATGGTTATTGTATTATTATTATAATAAGTCTTTTATTTATTATTATTATTTTCTAGGTATTAAGGTACGTATTATTGCAGTTAAATGTTTATATTCATATATATATGTATGATTATAAGTGGTGTTATTATGAAGTTAGGTATTATTAATGTTATAAATGTAGGCATAATTATAATTTACTAGCATTATTACGGTAAGTAGTATTATTATTACTATTATATTATTATTATATTATTATTGAAGGTACAAAGGCTTTATTATAATTTAGTATAGGATTATTAATATAAGCATATGTTAGGTATAGGTATTATGTATATAGGTTAGGTAGGTATTAATAATATTTTGTAGGATTATGAAGGTAAGTGAATTTTATATGTAGGTATTATATAGGTTTTATTATTATTTAATAGGATTATGAAGGTAAGTATATTTTATAGATTGTATGTATTATATTTGTGTTATTATAATTTAGTAGAATTATTAATGAAGTATATGTATGTTATATGTAGATTTTATATATGTATTATTATAATTTAGTATGATTATGATGGTAAGTATTTATTATATATTAGGTTATTATAATTTTGAAGGATTATTAAGGTAATTATTAATTTATATGTTGGTGTTATATATATAGGTATTATTAGGTTATTATTATTAGGTATATTTATTATTATTATTATAATTATTATTTTGGTTTAGAGTGCCGTTTCCCACAAAACTTCTCCCTTCGAAAAACCCTTAGAAAAGAAAGGAGAAGAAAAGAAACGTAGAGACGGAAGTTATTATGTGGGTTTTGTCTCTTTGTTTCGTCCCTCCCTCCTTTTTTTTACTACTTTTGTTTTACGACTTTGTATAGGTTTAGTCTCATACCAACTGGCAGCCGGGCTATGGGGGAACCTTATCTTTTTAGGTCCTTGCAGTAAAAGAGGCCGACCTTTTTACCTCAAAGGTCTTACAGCTCATACAAACTATTACTTATTGCCTTCGAAACCCTGATTTTCTGGAAGTTTGGGCTGACCTTACATCTTTGCTACTTAAGTTGGAGCTATTTTCGTAGTTTTTGTGAGCATTTGCGAGAGAGTTTTTTATATGGGAATGCATGGTATTCATCCTAGACGCTTTAGATACCCCTTTTATGTCCGAGTTATTTAGCGTATTTAGTTTTCGTAGAAAGTTGTAGTCTGTTCCATGTTCCACACAAGCTTACCGGAACAATGCTTCATACGGCGACATATTTATCGCCGAATGCACTGCTGTACGCAAGGCGCTAGCGATCGACTGTAGATGGGTATCCCAATTCCTCTGTTCTGCGTCAATGTAACCCCTGATTGCTTCGAGATTCGACCTATTCACTCTTTCGCTGGCGTTGGCTTGTGGAGAGTAAACGCCCATCCTGACATGAGTTACGCCTAAGTACTTTTCGAAATCTCGACTGACGAATTGTTTTCCGTTATCAGTGAAATCTGTTTCAGGGATTCCAAGGATACAAAACACTTCCCCGTGCAGAAACTTGATAACCGCCTTCAATGTTGCTCTACGAAGGGCCTTCACAACAACATACTTCGTCAATTGGTCCAGAGCAATTACAATGTGCGTGTTCCCGTCTCGCGTGCGTAGGTAGGGTCCCAGGAAATCGAGGTATAACATCTTCAAGGGTCTCTCCACGACAAAAGCCTTCCCCTTCGGAGACCGTAATGTAGAATAAGGGGCTTTCGAGACCTTGCAGATATCACACCTTTCTAAGAACGCCTTAACCTGGACTGCCATGTTCGGCCAGAAGAATTGTTCCTGAAGGCGATACAGCGTTTTTGCAACGCCACCATGCGAGGCTCTATGTGGTTGACGAGCAAGTGCGATCAAGGAATCGGTCAGCTGTTCCGGTACCCAAAACTTCCTAAGTTGCTCATCGGCAAATAAATGAACTGTGCAATGTCTGCCCTTCTTTTAGACGAAATTTTCGGACACTTGAAGGTCAGGTAGCTGATCACTTTGTTCTCTGATGCTGTCGAGAACCTTGAGGTATTCCCCTGATTGAAAGCTAGGGTCCTAGATCAATGTGCAACACATCACAGGCATCTTTCACCATCGGAACATCGCTGACCAGAGCATCGATCCCATCAACCCGCGAAAGCGCATCGGCAACGATGTTCTGAGCACCTTTTCGATGATCGATGCTGAAGCCAAACCCTTGTAGCTTTAAGCTCCATCTTTCCAATTGTCCACTAAGATCTTTCTGGCTCATCAACCACTTCAGGATCGAATGGTCCGTTATAATTCTGAATGGATGCCCCTCGACATAAGCGCTAAACTTCTGAACGCCTATAACAGCAGCCAGGCACTTACGCTCGGTCACACTGTAATTACGCTGAGCCGTGCTGAACTTTTGTCAGTGGTAGTATATGGACCGCTAATTCCGCTCATCATTCAGCTGGGCTAACAAACACCCGATCCCGCTGTTCGACGCGTCACATAGAATTATGAATTCTATTTGGAAGTCCGGATTAATTAGCAGCGGAGCTGACGTTAGCGCGAACTTCAATATGTTGAATGATTCCCTGAGCGGGCTCGCCAATGTTGAGAAATCCTTTACAAACCCACCGTACCAGCCAGCCTGACCCAGGAATCGTCGCACCTGTACTGCCGAAGTTGGTGGAGGGAAATCCGCAATGACCGACACCGGCTGAGCATCAGTCTTAAGACATTCGTCATCGGGAATATACCCAAAATACTTTAACTCTTTATAGCAAAATTTTGACCTCTGGACATTGGTCGTCAAACCCGCTACCTTCAATCGACCGGCCAGAATCTTCAACAGCTCCACATGCTCTTCAAACGTACTCGATACTACCTGCAAGTCATTCAAATACGGGAAGATTTTTCCTCTCAGCTGATGCGGTACCACTTTGTCCATTAATCTGACCATGCGCTGAGGCAGATTGCAGAGGCCAAAGGGCATAACGGTGAACTGTAACAGAGGCATGCCGGGCACGGTAAAAGCTGTCTTTTCCCGAGATGGTTTCTCCAGCGGGATCTGCCAAAGGCGTCTTTCAGATACACGCTCGAAATGAAACGTGTGTCTGAAAGACGCGATAGCAGTCCCCCTATATGAGCAAGTGGATACGCATCTTTCTTAGTTTGGGCATTAACTTTCCTGTAGTCTAGGCCCAAGCGAGTTTTGCCGGGCTTTAGCACTAGGTCTACAGCAGAGCTCTACGCACTCGTACTCTCTTCGATTACACCGAGCTTAAGGATGCGATTCAATTCCTCATACATGAATTTCTGCACCGCTGGCGAAATAGAGTATTGTCTTTGTTAAATCGGCTCAACATCCCCTGTTTAAATAGTATGTACTTCTAACATTGTTTTTCCTAAGCCTAGAACAGCAGAGTACGGAAACAAGTCAATGACATCTTTTAGGTATTTGGACTGTATGTGAGCATTTGGATCCGCTTCTGAAATGGCAGGACGTGAAGATAACTCAGAAATCAAATGAAGGGCGATGTCGAACTCTCTCCAGAAACCAATTCCGAGATAAAGTCTTTGTTGTAAAGTTGGGACCAAATAAAGGGGAATCCTTTTCATCGTCCTTTTGTATGAAACATCAGCATAGACTTTGCCTACTTTGCTTGACGCTTCCTATCTGCTGTCTTAACACCGATGGTGATTATGGAGTTTTCTCTGCCGTGTTTTCGTAGAAACTCAAACCCATCCATACCCAGGCAGCTTATACTGGCTACACTGTCCAGCAAACCCAGGATCGGTTCGCCAAAGATACTGACTGTCGCATATGGGCGGGGATCATTGGAGCTGCATAAGGTGGTCGCTTCGATAGCCTTGTAAACGTCCTTCTTCTTGCGGAATCTTTTTCTTAGCTTCGCAATCTTGTCGGACACGATGGTAGTTTGGCTACCGAAAATTCGCCTTCGTACCTCGATATATTTTTAAGTCGCTCATGCAGGGTTTTTGTCGCTCTTCTTGGAACGGTGGGTGAAGTTTGAACGTCGGTAGCTATGGTGGTCAAACGTCGTATCAGGAGTCTTACCGCTGGTGTCGGTGGTATCTTCTGATCAGTTGAAGAGTCCGAAACGGGCTCCGAGTCACCTGCTGATGGGAGTAATCTGGTAGCTTATTCTCCGATCGGTCCGGGTTCTTCTCCAGAGAGCAATTCCCCTGGGACCTTAAACTGCTCTTCACCTCGTTTCCCGAGCTTTGTGGACATTGCGATGAGGTGGTGTTCTCCAGGCCACAGCTAAAACAGAAGAGAGATCTCTGGGGGTCGGGACATTCCATAATCGAATGACCCTTTCCCTTGCAATTCCTGCAAGTGTTATTGCGTACGTATCTTTCTCTTTTAGGATGGAAGGCCTCAAGCTCGGGAAAGATACCGATTTCTTTGCTATTGTCAGACTGCCCTTCCCAGCGATGTTGGTGTGGATAGGATAGAGCTCTTTACGCGTCACGGTCTGCGAGATACTTTTCCACCTTACGACACGCGTGCACCATTTCCGCCAAGTTTTTGGTGTGGAAGGTGATCAGTAGCATCCCCATTTGACGTCGAACATTATTTTTGAGCACGTCGATGATCTCTCCGTCCGATTTGTGTATTCGCAATCTCCCATTCAATTGCTGGATATTAGCGAAGAAATTACCGAACGTCTCTCGTGTACCCTGGTGCCTGTCGTATAATCTCTGAGATAGCTCTGAGTCGGATTCTAGACTCCTAAATTGCTCAATGAAGGCGGTTTTAGCGGCGGCCACGTCACTTCTGGATTCACCTTCAGGATTCAACGGGTCCTGCGATGAAATCTTGAAAATTAATCACAACTTCATCCCAAGACGCGGCATAACATGCACTCTCAGATGTTCTAGTCGGAAGAGAAAATCATCTACTGACATCTGGCGATTGTCGAATTTCAAACCCCACTTGTGGAAGTTCTGCGTCCTGTAACCTTCTCCAGAATATCGAGGGGAAGCTGCGATGTGTTGACCTGGTCGTTTAAGGTTAGATTATGAAGCTGCCTCAAAAATTCGTCCATGTTGGAAAGATCTGCTGTGGTATTTTGTCTAGGTGGTGATTGGTATAGGGGTGGTGTTCGGTGGTGAGTGGTGGAGCGGGGCCGCGAGGTTGTCATTTTGTGCGGTGGAGTATCAGGTGTGGAACGGGTTGGTTTATCCTCCGGGTTACCAGGCACAAGCTGGAGCTGCGTCCTCGTTGTCTCAGGCGTCGGAACTGAAGCAAATGTGTTCCGGATTATACTGCTCAACTCGTCTCGCAAACTAGCTAGATTTCGCTCCATCTCTCCCGTGAAAAATTGGAAATCTTCCGCACGACTTGCACTAACTGCAGGTTTTAGGACCTCTTGGATATAACCCGGAAGAGCCTCTGAATTTCCTCCTAGAGATTCGCGAAGACCTGGAGTAAGCTGCGGAAGAGGTCTACTTATCCTACTCGTCGAAGCTCGTGTGTCTGCTTGAACGAGGAGCGAAGTTCCTTCCAATGAGGTTCCCCCTGAAGGATTGGTTTGATCGTTTCCTGTTTCATTCAGGTCAGAATTGGAATATGTGAGCAATTGGGAACGAAGGGCCTGTCCCCGCAAAGAAGCCTTTGCCTTCTTACGACCTCGCAAACTTGACATAGCTATTCAATAAAATATTTGTCCTTGAGACTAAGATGACTACTAAAGTTTAGGCTTAGGTTTAACCCTTTTCTGTTTTTTTTTTCGGAAAACAGCCCTTTTCTGTTTTTTTTCGGGAAACAAATTAACGAAATATTTTTTTGTCAGGTTATACTTCAATCGGGATTCAGCTTACCCAAGAAAAAAATATAAATAATCAAAGTGGGACAAAAAAAAATTCAATATTCATAATGTATTTCAGGAAGAAATAAAAAATGGTAGATACGTATGTTAATATAACGGATTTAGAAAAGTAAAAAAAGGAAAAATACTATATGTACGATTAAAAAAAAAATAATAAATGTCAGGAAGTAATGGAAAAAATGCAAAATTATAACAACTCTTATTTCGCGATTTGTTTATTTTCGTTAATGCGATCGTGGTGTATTTGAACAACTCGAGACGGAAGTGAAACAGCGAAACTTGATAAGACTGGAAACCCCTTCAGGCAACACACTAGACTAAAATTGTAAAGCCCTCACACTACATATACAATATCGTATCTTGGCCAACAGATGGTGGTGCTAGGGTTTGAGCTTGTATTGTTCAGTTGGCATCAGAATCCTATCTGACAGCCAAGCTTCGAAACCTTTTAATAGCCATATTCAAAAAGGACAGTTCTTATAAAACAAAATTAAACAACTGAAGTTGGATTATAACATACCACCCGAACTTAGGCTTTAATCAAATTTCTGAAACTGGGAATTTTTATTAATAGTACTCGCATGCAATACGCAACTGCGTAAATTTTGTGTCTATAAACCCATTCACCGGACGATGGCAATGTAACTAAGGAGAAAAAAAATGTTTACCATAATGAATTTTCATATCAATCTATAACCAAAAAAACAATATGCTTCTGCAGTATGTCGACTTTCCCAAATCAAACCTGCCTTAACTTATAAACTCACATTTCGGGCCCCACGTTGGGCGCCAGTTGTAACGGAACCGATGTTTGCACCCTACCTGCTATACCATCTTTACGACCTTACGTTTACAGACCCATAAGGCCGGTCCATGCAGCAGGATGTAGAGGGTGTCCATGCTACGAATGCTGGCATGCTTGTATATTAAGCTCAGCTCGTCGGCAGGGTGGGTTCTTGTAGCACTGGACTGTGTTACTTATTTCATGCCAAAAAAAAATGCTATCGTGGTTCGATGAAAGGGACCCTGTGTATGGATGGAGGGGAAGATGATGAAGTGTGGGAGGGTCTTTAAATGTCATTGACCCTCAAATGATTTGCCTCTCCTTGTATCATCATGATACCACCATGGCTGATGCATCCTCTATATCGGCATCAGCCCATAACTTTTCGCTTACCCTTTTATATGCTTCGCTAACACTGCATGATCCTCGCATGCGTGGGTCACTTCAACCTACAATCCTACTTTAGGCTCCCATGGTAACTAATAAGAATTTAATCCGGAAAACCCAAAATAAAAATTCCCATAAAAGGAAGAAAAACAACTTCCCGTTACCGATGTAGTCGACTTGACATCAGGTAAGAGAGAGAGATAACAAGTAAATCGTAATAAAAAAACTCAAATTCGGCATGTATTCTACAATCAATGTATCGATTTATTTTGAAAAATAAAAAAAAACTTGCTTTAATATGAAATATTATTTCGGAATTTTTCAAAAGAATTATTTAATAATATTATAATTATATTAAAACAAAAAAAGAAAATAATCCTTATAACAATCGGATAGTCAAAACAAACAAAAAAATAAAATGTATTTAATCGCAGGTTGGCAAATCTGTCTAGTCTTACAAAATTGAAAATTAATAAAAAAAAAATTTAATCAAAAAAAGAAAAAGCTTGGACTATTAAATTCTAAATTCATGTATGTATGTACACCTAGATTATTCATATCAAAAATGTGAGAAATGTTGAATGGGGACAAAATGAAGAAAAAATGTATGTATATAATGAGTTATAAACGGTTAACTTACTTGGCATTGATATATACTGCTCCGCAAGATAGTGCACCACTTTGAGGACTGTACCTGGAAGTTCTGTGAGGGAAAATTCTCAAAAACCTATTTCCTTTTTTTTCCTATTCACTAGATTTTAATATTATTATTTTTTTCCTTTTTTTTATTTTCTAAAATTTTGGTTTTTATTTTATTTGTATTTTAAAAGAGTTTGGCCACTAAATTTACCATTTAAGTTTAAAACTTTAGAGATGAAAAAAACTTTAAGAATTAATCAAATTGTTTGTAGCATTTCTTTTTTGTACGCTCAAACAAAACACTTTACATTATACACGGTAGGAGGGGGGAATGAGGAGGAACACTAATGAAATGGTGAAAACCATTGATATGGGAGTTAGAAGGTAGGTACACAAAGGTCAATGTTTATCGCACAGGTATGTATGTCTTTATTTAGCAGGATCGGCGATGATGATGTTGATGGGATGGATGCTAATGATGATGATATGGAGTATGTTATGAACCAAGGTATAGCTAATTGCTCCACATCAAAAATATAATTTTGTTTTCCTTGCGTTGGGATTTAGTATTTTTTTTTGCCTTTTAACTTTTCATTTTTTGTTTAATAATTTTTTTTCTTTTCAGGTATGTACAATTTTTTTTCCAGGTGAAAATTAGATAAAAGTTGCAAAAATTACTTTGGAGGGGAATGGTTGGGAAGCACGGCATTGCACTTTCGAAATAATTTGTATTCTTTTTTATTATTATTTCTTTAGTTCTTATTTTTGTTTTATTTTAATTTTTTTATTCTTTTTATTTAAATTTATTTAGTTATTTGAATCATTATATATTATTTTTATAATTCGTGCTCGTTTATTGTTATTAGTCACACACTTAATTTAACACTTTGTTTTATTTCCGTGCATATACTTAGGCACACTTAGTTTAAAAAATATTTTTTTTTTATTTCGAACCGCACTCTTAAACATTTGCCAACTCAATGACCCTTCTGTGCAACAGGTATCGACACCTTCCTTCGGTGATAATCTTTTTCCTGAGCCAGCTGTACAGTTGCTTATCATCATACGATAATGCAGCTAGTTGACGAATAAGATTATACCATATGATACGGGCATCGCTGCTAGCGAGTTCAAGGTTGATCATTAGATATGTTTTTTTTTCTTTCTTTGTGGCGTGTGGGCAGCGGTACTTGTTTTATGTTAAGCCAAGTATATGGCTCAGTTATGTGTAGGTATATGACAATTTATTTTATTTATTGAATTAAATTATTGAATTATTATCGCTATGGTTATTGTATTATTATTAAAATAAGTCTATTAATTATTATTATTATTTTCTAGGTATCAAGGCAAGTATTTTTGCAGTTAAATGTGTATATACATAAATATATGTATGATTATAAGTGGCGTTATTTCGAAGCTAGGTATTATTAGTGTTATAAATGTAGGCATTATTATAATTTAGTAGCATTATTACGGTAAGTATTATTATTATTACTATTATATTATTATTGAAGGTACAAAGGCTTTATTATAACTTAGTCTAGGATTATTAATATAAGTATATGTTAGGTGTAGGTATTATGTATAAAGGTTAGAAGGGTATTAATAATATTTTGTAGGATTATGAAGGTAAGTGTATTTTATATGTAGGTATTTTTACTATTTAATAGGGTTATGAAGGTAAGTATATTTTATAGGTGGTGTGTATTATATTTGTGTTATTATAATTAAGTAGGATTATTAATGTAGGTATATGTATGTTATATGCAGATTTTATATATATATTATTATAATTTAGTATGATTATGGAGGTAAGTATTAATTTATAAGATGATGTTTTATATAGAGGTATTATTAGGTTATTATTATTAGTTATGTTTATTATTATTATATTAATTATTATTTTGGTTTAGCGTGCTGTTTCCCACAGTGCATCAAATAAATTGAAAATGGTGTAATTATGTTTTAATTTTGTTGTATTTTTGTTTTTTGCATTTGGATAAGTCTACAATTGTTTTGTTAAGTGTTCTAATTCTAAAACGCATCCTCGCGCGGAAAAAAAGTTTTTTTTTATTTTCACATCGCAGTCAAAGTTTTTGGCCAACTCAAGTAGATTGTTTGGTAGCCTGGACAAATTACTGATTCTTATCCGTTGAAGGATTTGAAGATTTTGTCCCAGTTCGTCAAGTAATTCAATATATCCTTGGTGATGGCTTTAACAAACTGCCTTCACTTAGGTTGTCCACCTATGAATACGATGCGACATTTTCTTCGGCTGGAATTTTGTTTCTTTATTTATGGCATATGTATCGGGCCATATTTTCTAGCCCATCGCTCTTTGAAATGCCAAATCTTGATCATCTTTGTAGCCACCAGTATTATCCTCTTCTGGTTCCCAAGCAATGCTTTGAAATACAGTACCTAAAAAGACATTTCAGATTATTTTTTTGTAAAGTTTGTTATAAGCAAAAGTAATGTCTGCAAACTGGCCAATGGCGCTTCCAAATCTGGGGTAGGTATCGTCAAAGCATTAATTTGCTGCGTCCGAAATAACACACTCGTTTTGTCCTAAAATGTGGGTCCTTAATCTAGAGAGGAATGCTTCTCTATCAGGATGGTAATTGATGCTATGTTTTCTAATACGTGCTCGATCCAATATGTATGACAACACATACTTGAATCCAAACCGGATTGCATCTAACAGGGTTTTTACTATTTTTTTTATTGGCCCTGGCCAAAACCCTAGTTGACCACTCAGATAAATCAGCGTTTCCCGCTGATTGGTATGTTGGTATGGAACCAGGTTTAGGGCGAGGTCGTTTTTAAACCGTGCAGCGTATGAAGATAGAATATATTTTAAATTTATTTATTATAAAGCAACTGAAATGCACTTACCCAATTCAAATTGGAGGTTCGTTTCAAAGTCATCTGCAGTAAAGTGGTCACTACAGATTTTAGCTGTTTCTGCATAAATGCATTCTTTCTTTTACAAAGATGATTCCAAATTTTCAGCAGTTCAAGATCTTTTGGGAAACTGTGGTATAACACATCTTCTCTTCTTAATTAATTGTTCTTATTATTATATCTACAAACAGCGCATAACATTCTTAAGCTATTTTATATAAAACCAAATATACAATTTCAATAACAAAATCCAAACTTTAAAATTTCAAACTTTGTTTCGCTTTTATCCTGTTTTCATTTAAAATCTCGGGTGATATCACACGAGTTGTCAAAAATTACAACAACAAAGAGAAAAAATAGAAGTGTCGTAATCTTGTATTCAATCATTCATGAAGTGTACCTATATTCCTTTTTTTGACAGTTATTTCTTTGCCAGGATTGTTGATACATATCTTGAGTTAATACCTACATAATAATGTAAAGTTCGTACGTAAGTATGTATGTATACGTACCAATTTTTTGAACTGGTTACATCCGAAGAACCCAACTTCGAAAATTATCGGTAGGTACCTACCTATATACATATAAATGTACAGTGGTTATTTATTTCAACACATTTAATAGGTACCTAAAATAGATAATATTAAAAAACGCTCAATACCCACCTGCAAGACGGTAGAGAATTGAATATAAAAGTGGATATAGGCACAGACTAATCTACTACTTAAATATCAATGGAATTTCATCATTAAACCAGTTTAGTAGAAAATCTTTTTAAATACACAAACATTATGGTATGAGTAGTGATTGTTCTATGAGACACACACATTGATTTAATGCCGAAAAACTTATTATTATTATATATATTTTTATTATAGCAATACGAAATCCTTCTTATTATAATTTGTACCCAACCCTATTAAAGTGATACAATAATATGAAATCCTAATTTTTTTAGTAAGTAAATATATTAACACATTTATAGAATATTAAAACACTATTCAACGTCGAGTTTTGTGTATCGAAATATTGGTCTGGAGTATTTGCGTCTAACTATGACACTAGTGTTCGAATCCTAGCCGCCGCGCGTTTTTTTTTTAGTTACTTCGTTGTTTTCAAACAAAATGCAAAAAAAAAATTCCTAATGGGGAATATTTTTAATTTTTTTTTTTTTTTTTTTTTGATAACTTTGCACGCGCTCAAGGGATTATGAATACCCTTTATATGTTTTTCTTAACACAGCGCGGGCATCCACTGGAAGAAGAGAAAGAAGGATAAGAAAGATGTGTGGCGCGATGTTCTGAGACTAGAGCTGGTTGTTGTCTCAGATTTATCTCCAGGGATGGCGGCTGAACTACTGCGGAGAGAATTACCGTGTCTTATTTATTTATGTCCCTTATAATTCGCATTATTTTATTTATTTCGTTATCATATTTTTATGGGTATGCAAGTTTACTCAATCACATGTTGTTAGTGTTATGCCTAAACAGCATGTAATGAGGAAAAGAGCAATTTATTTTATGACAATTTTTAGAATTGATTTCTAATGGAATATAAGAAGCCATAGACAACGGCAGGAATCGAACCTGCAACCACGAGGTTGGCAGGCGAGCACACAACTATCGCGCCACGGCCACCCCCTAATTTCCAAATTTCTCAGTAACCATAAGGCCTAGAAGGCTGAAATTTCGTGTAGTTATTCAAATCCGTCAAGTAACAACGAAACTGACATTAAAAACAAAGTTGACATTTCTTGCCGTTCCGTGTTTTATTTTTGATAACCTTTTTTTCTTTCATAATTCTGTGTCAGCTATAAAATAATTTAATTTAATGAAAATCGGTCAAGAAACAACGATATTCACATGGAATTTCGTCAAAGAGCAACTAAGTTGACATTTTTTTTAAATCAGTAAAGAAAAAGATGAGTATAAACTCATAAAAAAGTTTTAATTGAATTTAATTTTCAGCACAATCCACAAAAACTAGATTTTAACCGTTGTAAAGTTGTTCTGGTAACCTAAACAACAAGAAGTATACCGGAAGTATATTGATAATGAAAAAACCAAGAAGACCACTTGTAGCATAAATGGTTCAGAGTAAATACTTAAGTACTTTTCTTGAAAAAAATTAAACTGCTTAAGTCAACATTCCTTGGAGGATTGTCACTTCGAAGTAAAATTTATTAAAATATAGTGTGCGAAACAGCTGAAACTAGAATAATAAAAAAAATTGTGGCAATTAAAAACAAATATTTAGTTTTCTTTAACATACGAAGAAATTAAGCAATTATAAATAAAGAAAGTACTTTTATGTATGGACATCCGTAACCATAAAATTTTATTTAAAAAAAAAACAGCTTAATATGCTTAACTTAAAGGTAGTTTTAATAAGTTGATTAAGTAGCACTGTACATATATTAAGGCTTTCCAGTTTTGTGTATGTGAAAAATAATCACATTACAGAAAAAATATCAAAAATTTATTTCAAGAAGCTATGTTTATGTACAAAAACCGTATATATGATGTCTGTTTGCTAACTGGAAATTCACCCATTTTCGAAACTCTTATTTTTTTCTATGGGTTTTTTCAGCAAAATAGTAAAATAATTGCTCGAAAGAAACACATCAATCTATTTAAGTAGTTGACGTAGAATTTTTTCCCCAAATATTTATTCTCATTTAATGCCGATTTCCTTTCAACCATTTAACGTAGATTTTTTTGAATGAATCTGTGAAAAAATCGATTTTGTATGTATTTGTTAGCATGTTGTGTGACAGAAATGTTTACATAGAAATAACTGCAGCCAAAGATTCATAATGATTCAGAATTCAGAAGTTGAAATAGTCAGGTGCGACTGGAGAATTTGTTCGTTTTATCCGGTGTTTCAATATAACTGATGTTCCATTTCTTGTGCACTAACTTTTTTATTTAAGCAAAACTTTTAATACATATTACATATTACGATGTATACTACTACGTAGATAAATCTACGAAGTAGAGACACTGAAGCAAAGGCAACTAGACAATTGGCTTTTAACATTACATACATTAATACAACAGAGAGGGACAGAGAAAGGAAGAACACATAACAGAAGTAACACAAAACTTTTATTTGTTTACAAAGTAAGTTGTTAATTTTTCGTATAGACATTTTATTTATGAACTCTTCCCCTAACTTCATCTCCTTTTCGGTCAAAAATTCTTCACATCATCGGTATCTGGCAACAAAGCAAACGATCTCAACATCCTGAAGTACATCTTCAATTTTCACATGAATTTGTATTTCAGTTTCTGTAAGTAAGAATGTTGCAAAATGTGTTGAACCACCTGAGCAAGCCATCTACGTCGGGACATTCTTCTTAATTTTGTTCCGTTCTCTGACGAAAGAGAAAATTTTGCTGCCAAATTTGTATTGTAATCACCAGCTTCGAGCCTTTAGATTATTGCACAGTTTTTTTTTTAAACGTAAAACTCTACGTTTTGAACTAAAACATTTTTAACCTTTCTTTGTTTAAAATATTCCAGTTCGTCTCAGAAACTGAAATTGGAGTATAAAAAAACAGAAAGAGGGAAATTCTCATAATTTATCATATTAAATGCGATAGAATTTTAATTTTTTCATTTATTTTTCGGTTATAACGAATTCGACAGGTAGGTCTGGAGAATTTGTTCGTTATCCGGTGTTTCGTTATAATCGATTTTCCATGTTTTGTTTTTTATTAAAAAGTAGATAAACTTTTAAATTTTGAGATTATCTTTGTGACCAATTATTTGAATTTTAATAGTTTTTGTAACAAATTTCTTTGATTGGGCTTTTATGATCAATATATCATACATATGTATATATTAATATAAAAAATAGAATACAATTTTTTTCCAATACATATTTTGCCTACACAATTATTCAAAAACTTTAATTTGTTAGTATATTTGTGTTTTTAAGTTGCACATTCCTACATCTAACATCTTACACTTCACACTTTTATAAATAAATAAATACAATTTAAATTTACACTAACGAGAAATTAGACTAACAAAAAACATAAATATCACAGTATGGCAATATTGTATATTGAGTTTGTTCCGTCAATGTCTTCTTTTAGGTTCATAGAAGTTGTTCTCTTTTGTTGAATTCGTAGGCTCTCCAATGTATACCTCGTTCCCCTATTTCTCTCTTTGTCCCCAATCTTGACGTTGTCGAAGTCTGGCTCATGTGCAGTCTGTAGCATGTGTTGGGATATTCCAGTGGTTTCTCTTTTGTTTTGTATGTCTCTCTTATGTTCTGTCATCCTTACACCTATACACTGTTCAATTTATATTTTCAGTACAGGGTTGATAGGATATTTGCCTTTCACACTTACTTTTATGGTTTTCAATAAGATATCTCTATTTCTATAAAGCTTTTCCATTTTCCATGGTTGATGTAGCCATCATTATAAATTGCCATATTTCTCTCACGAATGTCAGTAAGGTTACCAACTATAAGTTTATATTTCATGAAGAGAAACATGTAGATCATAAACTTATTCTCAAAAAATTAAACTAAATCTAAATAAAATTAAATCTATCTTTTTCCACACTACCATGAGGTGAGATAGTAGGTGTATTTTTTTTAAGAGTTCCCCAGAAGGCCTTATCTCTTCTAACGTAATAAATAACGTAAAAAAAATTATTTAATAAACACTAAACACAAATAATAATACCACATCAAATTCCACTGGACTGTTTAAAATATAATATTTATATATATACGAGTACCAAACCCTTTTTTTATTTATTGTTATGAAGAAAAAAATCTATTTCGTAATTTAAAGTTGGAATTAACTTAAGAACCGAATTCTATAATATAAAATGTAATTTCCCCTTAAAAAATACCCAACAAATATTGTATAGCTGTATTTTAACCGTATTCCAAAAAAGAAAACGAAAAGATGTGAGCAAAAAATCACGCAGCGACAACACCTATTCCTTAAAATTAAAATACTTGCTCGCATAAGCTCTAAGAAAGCTTCAATTCTGAAAGCTCCATTACAAAAACCAAATAGAAATTTATTCGAATTTCCATCAACGGACGAATGGTAACTCTGAATCAATGTGTTATTTTTTTCAAATAAACACAATAAATGAGAGTCAAGTTGGCGACCAGTCTTCTTTCAGCCGGGGAGCAGACAGGTTACGGTGGAATGCACGTGAATTTATAGAATATTTCAGTAGCAATTTCCTAAGTTGTGTGTCATGCAAAATGCAGCCGGCACTAGTGTGTTTGAAAAAGCTCTCCCATAAGGCCCGTACTTAAAATATAAATTGAACAGAGTAGAGCGTTCGCTTTGTGGTACCTATATAAACTAGATTGCAGCTTTCTCCTTGTTTCCCTTTGCAACCGATCTCATAAATAACATCATGTGTGTTGTCTTTCGGAATTGGTGTTTTTGTGTTTGTGAACATTTTGCTAAGAGTCTCGTTGGATTTGTGTGCGAACGTTATGTTATTTTCTTCTTTTATTATTTTAAAGATATTCTTACTTTCAGTTAAGTTGGGAATGAAGGGAACTTTTGTAAATATTTTTACCATCTCATTTTAATCTTATTTTTGTGGCGGAATTAATTTTTTGTTGTTTGTTTTTTATAAGGTTGCCAATGATGTAACGTGGAAAGTTATTTATTTTTAATATGGATATTATTTCGTTTGCGTTTTGTTCATGGAAGCATTCGTCACTGAGAGCAAAGGTTCTTTTGATTATGTTTCTGGTAGTGTTAATTTTTTTTTTTGGAAAGGGAAACAAGGAGAAAGCTGCAATCTAGTTTATATAGGCACTACAAAGCGAACACTAGGTATAAGGATGACAGAACATAAGAGAGACCTAAAAAACAAAAGAGGATTATCCCAACACATGCTACACACTGCACATGAGCCAGACTTCGACAACGTCAAGAATGTGGACAAGGAGAGAAATAGGGGAACAAGGTATACATTGAAGAGCCTACGAATTCAACAAGAGAGAATAACTTCTATGAACCTAAAAGAGGACATTGACGGAACAAACTCAATATACAACATTGCCATACTGTGATATTTATTTTTTTTGTTGTTCTAATTTCTCGTAAGTGCAAATTTAAATTGTATATATTTATTTATTTAATTATAAAAGTGTGAAGTCTAAGATGTTTGATGTAGGAATGTACAACTTAAAAACTCAAATATGCTAATAAATAAAACATAAAAAAAACACACATAAAACAAAAAAAAAAAAAAAAAAAAAAAGTCAAACAGAATTGACCAAAAAAGCCCTATCAAAGAAATTTGTTACAAAAACTAGATAAACTTTTATTCACCGAAATTTTTATATATTTACAAGGTAATCTGTGATTTTGCTGTCGATAGTTTTATTTTATGAATTCTTTTATTATAGAGGGATGGTAACTGCATAGAATTTTTTTATTTTTAAGTTGGATTCTTCAAAATTCTTCTTAATTTTATCTCGGTCTTTGAAAATGGTAGAGATTATTGAAAACGATACAGAAAACTCTATATATATACATATATATATGTATGATTATAAGTGGCGTTATTATGAAGCTAGGTATTAATAGTGTTATAAATGTAGGCATTATTATAATTTAGTAGCATTATTACGGTAAGTATTATTATTATTACTATTATATTATTATTGAAGGTACAAGGCCTTTATTATAATTTAGTCTAGGATTATTAATATAAGTATATGTTAGGTGTAGGTATTACGTATATAGGTTAGGTAAGTATTAATAATATTTTGTAGGATTATGAAGGTAAGTGTATTTTATATGTAGGTATTATACAGGTATTATTATTATTTAATAGGGTTATGAAGGTAAGTAAAAGGTGATTTTTTAAGAGCTTTGTTTTTGAAAATTCAAAAAAACACAGAAACTTGTAAAAAGTGAATGAAATTTTTATTTGGATCGATAAATCAATTTCTGCCATTTACTTTTTAAAAATAATTTCACTTAAATGTTGCCCGCGGCTACGCTTCAGGTGGTCCATTCTGAAGGTCCAATTTTGGCAAACTTTTTCACACATTTCGGCCGGAATCTCACCAATGACGCGTTCCATGTTGGCCTCCAAGGCAGCAATCGTGTTTGGATTGTCCCCATAGACAATAGACTTAACATAGCCACACAAAAAATAGTCTAACGGGGTCAAATCACATGATCTTGGTGGCCAATTGACTGCGCCAAAACGTGAGATCAACTGCTCACCAAATTCGCCTCTCAATTGATGCATGGTTTCGCGTGCAGTGTGGCATGTGGCACCGTCCTGTTGGAACCACATGTCGACCGAGTTCAATTCTTGCATTTTCGGCAAAAAAAAATCTGTTATCATCGAACGGTACCTTTCTCCATTGACCGTAACCCTGCGGCCTTCATCGTCCTTGAAGAAGTACGGCCCAATGATGCCGCCTGCCCATAAACCGCACCAAACAGTGTATTTTTCGGGATGCATTGGTAGCTGCTGAATTGCCTCTGGCTGCTCTTCACTTAAAATACGGCAATTCTGCTTATTCACGTATCCATTTAGCCAAAAATGAGCCTCGTCGCTGAAGAAAATTTTGCGATAAAAAAACGGAAAAACACATTTTTCACAGAGCACGAATTTTGGTAATAAATTTCAATAATTTGCAAACGTTGTTCAGGCGTAAGTCTATTCATGATGAAATGGCAAACAATACTGAATCGAAATGTCAAATGTTCGTGGAATTTGTCATGTGTGATCTGTCAAAAATATAAACGTCAAGAACCAAGTAGCAAAAAAATCACCCGTTATATTTTATAGGTGGTATGTATTATATTTGTGTTATTATAATTAAGTAGGATTATGTATGTTATATGTAGATTTTATATATGTATTAATATAATTTAGTATGATTATGAAGGTAAGTATTAATTATATGTAAGGGTATTATAATTTTGAAGGATTATTAAGGTAAGTATTAATTTATATGTTGATGTTTTATATAGAGGTATTATTTGGTTATTATTATTAGTTATGTTTATTATTATTATATTAATTATTATTTAAGTTTAGCATGCCGTTTCCCGCAGTGCATCAAATAAATTGGAAATGGTGTTATTATGTTTTAATTTTGTTGAATTTTTGTTTTTTTGCATTTGGATAAGTCTACAATTGTTTTGTTAAGTGTTCTTATTCTAAAACGCATCCTCGCGCGGAAAAAAGTTTTTTTTATTTTCACATTGCAGTCAATGTTTTTGGCCAACTCAAGTAGATTGTTTGGTAGCCTGGACAAATTACTAATTCTTATCTGTTGAAGGATTTGATGATTTTGTCCCAGTTCGTCAAGTACTTCAATATATCCTTGGTGATGGCTTTAACAAACTGCCTTCACTTAGGTAGTCAACCTATGAATACGATGCGACATTTTGTATCGGGCCATATTTTCTAGCCCATCGCTCTTTGAAATGCCAAATCTTGATCATCTTTGTAGCCACCAGTATTATCCTCTTCTGGTTCCCAAGCAATGCTTTGAAATATAGTACCTAAGAAGACATTCCAGATTATTTGTTTGTATAAGCAAAAGTAATGTCTGCAAGCTGGCCAATGGCGCTTCCAAATCTGGGGTAGGTATCGTCAAAGCATTAATTTGCTGTGTCCGAAATAACACCCTCGTTGTGTCCTAAAATGTGGTCCTTAATCTAGAGAGGAATTCTTCCATATCAGGATGGTAATTGAGGCTAAGTAACATACCAAATATGTTTTCTAATACGTCCTCGATTCAATATGTACGACAACACATACTTGAATCCATACCGGATTGCATCTAACAGGGTTTCTACTATTTTTGTAATTGGCCCTGGCCAAAACCCTAGTTGACCATTCAGATAAATCAGCGTTTCCCGTTGCTTTGTATACTGTTGGTATAGAACCAGGTTTAAGGCGAGGGCGTTTTTAAACCGTGCAGCGTATGAAGATAGAATATATTTTTAATTTATTTGTTATAAGGCAACTGAAATGCACTTACCCAATTCAAATTGGAGGTTCGTTTCAAAGTCATCTGCAGTAAAGTGGTCACTACAGATTTTAGCTGTTTCTGCATAAATGCATTCTTTCTTTTACAAAGATGATTCCAAATTTTCAGCAGTTCAGGATCTTTTGGGAAACTGTAGTATAACACATCTTCTCTTCTTAATTTATTGTTTTTATTATTACACCTACAAACAGCGCATAAAATTTTTAAGCTATTTTATATAAAACCAAATATACAATTTCAATAACAAAATCCAAACTTTAAAATTTCAAACTTTGTTTCGCTTTTATCTTGTTTTCATTTAAAATCTCGGGTGATATCACACGATTTGTCAAAAACTACAACAACAAAGGGAAAAAATAATAGTGTCGTAATCTAGTATTCAATCATTCATGAAGTGTACCTATATTCCTTTTTTTTGACAGTTATTTCTTTGCCAGGATTGTTGATACATATCTTGAATTAATAAAATAAACATAGCTAGCTACCTAATCATGTAAAGTTAGTACGTAAGTATGTATGTATACGTACCAATTTTTTGAACTGGTTACATCCGAAGAACCTAACTTCGAAAATTATCGGTAGGTACCTACCTATATACATATAAATGTACAGTGGTTATTTATTTTAACACATTTAATAGGTACCTAAAATAGATAATATTAAAAAACGCTCAATACCCACCTGCAAGACGGTAGAGAATTGAATATAAAAGAGGATATGGGCACAGACTAATCTATTACTTAAATATAAATGGAATTTCATTATTAAACCAGTTTAGTAGAAAATCTTTTTAAATACACAAACATTATGGTATGAGTAGTGATTGTTCTATGAGACACACATTGATTTAATGCCGAAAAACTTCTTATTATTATTATATATATTTTTATTATAGCAATAAAAATCCTTCTTATTATAATTTGTATCCAACCCTATTAAAGTGATACAATAATATGAAATCCTTGGTTTTTTAGTAAGTAAATATATTAACACATTTATAGAATATTAAAACACTATTCAACGTCGAGTCTTGTGTATCGAATTATTGGTCTGGAGTATTTGCATCGAACTATGACACTAGTGTTCGAATCCTAGCCGCCGCGCGTTTTTTTTTTTTTTTAGTTACTTCGTTTTTTTTCAAACAAAATGCAAAAAAAAAGATTCCTCAATCACATGTTGTTAGTGTTATGCCTAAGCAGCTGAAATTTCGTGTAGTTATTCAAATCCGTCAAGTAACAACGAAACTGACATTAAAAACAAAGTTGACATTTCTTGCCGTTCCGTGTTTTATTTTTGATAACCTTTTTTTCTTTCATAATTCTGTGTCAGCTATAAAATATTTTAATTTAATGAAAATCGGTGAAGGAACAACGATGTTCACATGGAATTTCGCCAAAGAGCAACTAAGTTGACATTTTTTTTTAAATCAGTAAAGAAAAAGATGAGTATAAGCTCATAGAAAAGTTTCAATTGAATTTAATTTTCAGCACAATCCACAAAAACTAGATTTTAAGAATAGAAATCAAAGAACCGTTGTAAAGTTGTTCTGGTAACCTAAACAACAAGAAGTATACCGGAAGTATATTGATAATGAAAATACCAAGAAGACCACTTGTAGCATAAATGGATCAGAGTAAATACTTAAGTACTTTTCTTGACAAAAAATTAAACTGCTTAAGTCAACATTCCTTGGAGGATTTTCACTTCGAAGTAAAATTTATTAAAATATAATGTGCGAAACAGCTATGTTTATGTACAAAAACCGTATATATGATGTCTGTTTGCTAACTTAAAATTCACCCATTTTCGAAACTCTTATTTTTTTCTATGGGTTTTTTCAGCAAAATAGTAAAATAAGTGCTCGAAAGAAACACATCAATCTATTTAAGTAGTGGACGTAGAATTTTTTTCCCCAAATATTTATTCTCATTTAATGCCAATTTCCTTTCAACCATTTAACGTAGATTTTTTTGAATGAATCTGTGAAAAAATCGATTTTGTATGTATTTGTTAGCATGTTGTGTGACAGAAATGTTTACATAGAAATAACTGCAGCCAAAGATTCATAATGATTCAGAATTCAGAAGTTGAAATAGTCAGGTGCGACTGGAGAATTTGTTCGTTTTATCCGGTGTTTCAATATAACTGATGTTCCATTTCTTGTGCACAAACTTTTATATTTAAGCAAAACTTTTAATACATATTACATATTACGATGTATACTACTCCGTAGATAAATCTACGAAGTAGAGACACTGAAGCAAAGGCAACTAGACAATTGGCTTTTAACATTACATACATTAATACAACATAGAGGGACAGAGAAAGGAAGAACACATAACAGAAGTAACACAAAACTTTTATTTGTTTACAAAGTAAGTTGTTAATTTTTCGTATAGACATTTTATTTATGAACTCTTCCCCTAACTTCATATCCTTTTCGGTCAAAAATTCTTCACATCATCGGTATCTGGCAACAAAGCAAACGATCTCAACATCCTGAAGTACATCTTCAATTTTCACATGAATTTGTATTTCAGTTTCTGTAAGTAAGAATGTTGCAAAATGTGTTGAACCACCTGAGCAAGCCATCTACGTCGGGACATTCTTCTTAATTTTGTTCCGTTCTCTGCCGAAAGAGAAAATTTTGCTGCCAAATTTGTATTGTAATCACCAGCTTTTTTAAACGTAAAACTCTACGTTTTGAACTAACACATTTTTAACCTTTCTTTGTTTAAAATATTCCAGTTCGTCTCAGAAACTGAAATTGGAGTATAAAAAAAACAGAAAGAGGGAAATTCTCATATTTATCATATTAAATGCGATAGAATTTTAATTTTTTCATTTATTGGTTATAACGAATTCGACAGGTAGGTCTGGAGAATTTGTTCGTTATCCGGTGTTTCGTTATAATCGATTTTCCATGTTTTGTTTTTTTATTAAAAAGTAGATAAACTTTTAAATTTTGAGATTATCTTTGTGACCAATTATTTGAATTTTAATAGTTTTTGTAACAAATTTCTTTGATTGGGCTTTTATGATCAATATATCATACATATGTATATATTAATATAAAAAATAGAATACAATTTTTTTCCAATACATATTTTGTCTACTCAATTATTCAAAAACAAATATTTAGTTTTCTTTAACATACGAAGAAATAAAGCAATTATAAATAAAGAAAGTACTTTTATGTATGTACATCCGTAACCATAAAATTTTATTTAAAAAAACAGCCTAATATGCTTAACTTAAAGGTAGTTTTAATAAGTTGATTAAGTAGCACTGTACATATATTAAGGCTTTCCAGTTTTGTGTATGTGAAAAATAATCACATTACAGAAAAAATATCAACAATTTATTTCAAGAAGCTATGTTTATGTACAAAAACCGTATATATGATGTCTGTTTGCTAACTTAAAATTCACCCATTTTCGAAACTCTTATTTTTTTCTATGGGTTTTTTCAGCAAAATAGTAAAATAAGTGCTCGAAAGAAACACATCAATCTATTTAAGTAGTGGACGTAGAATTTTTTTCCCCAAATATTCATTCTCATTTAATGCCAATTTCCTTTCAACCATTTAACGTAGATTTTTTTGAATGAATCTGTGAAAAAATCGATTTTGTATGTATTTGTTAGCATGTAGTGTGACAGAAATGTTTACATAGAAATAACTGCAGCCAAAGATTCATAATGATTCAGAATTCAGAAGTTGAAATAGTCAGGTGCGACTGGAGAATTTGTTCGTTTTATCCGGTGTTTCAATATAACTGATGTTCCATTTCTTGTGCACAAACTTTTTTATTTAAGCAAAACTTTTAATACATATTACATATTACGATGTATACTACTCCGTAGATAAATCTACGAAGTAGAGACACTGAAGCAAAGGCAACTAGACAATTGGCTTTTAACATTACATACATTAATACAACAGAGAGGGACAGAGAAAGGAAGAACACATAACAGAAGTAACACAAAACTTTTATTTGTTTACAAAGTAAGTTGTTAATTTTTCGTATAGACATTTTATTTATGAACTCTTCCCCTAACTTCATCTCCTTTTCGGTCAAAAATTCTTCACATCATCGGTATCTGGCAACAAAGCAAACGATCTCAACATCCTGAAGTACATCTTCAATTTTCACATGAATTTGTATTTCAGTTTCTGTAAGTAAGAATGTTGCAAAATGTGTTGAACCACCTGAGCAAGCCATCTACGTCGGGACATTCTTCTTAATTTTGTTCCGTTCTCTGCCGAAAGAGAAAATTTTGCTGCCAAATTTGTATTGTAATCACCAGCTTCGAGCCTTTAGATTATTGCACAGTTTTTTTTTTAAACATAAAACTCTTTTGAACTAACACATTTTTAACCTTTCTTTGTTTAAAATATTCCAGTTCGTCTCAGAAACTGAAATTGGAGTATAAAAAAAACAGAAAGAGGGAAATTCTCATATTTATCATATTAAATGCGATAGAATTTTAATTTTTTCATTTATTTTTCGGTTATAACGAATTCGACAGGTAGGTCTGGAGAATTTGTTCGTTATCCGGTGTTTCGTTATAATCGATTTTCCATGTTTTGTTTTTTATTAAAAAGTAGATAAACTTTTAAATTTTGAGATTATCTTTGTGACCAATTATTTGAATTTTAATAGTTTTTGTAACAAATTTCTTTGATTGGGCTTTTATGATCAATATATCATACATATGTATATATTAATATAAAAAATAGAATACAATTTTTTTCCAATACATATTTTGTCTACTCAATTATTCAAAAACAAATATTTAGTTTTCTTTAACATACGAAGAAATAAAGCAATTATAAATAAAGAAAGTACTTTTATGTATGTACATCCGTAACCATAAAATTTTATTTAAAAAAACAGCCTAATATGCTTAACTTAAAGGTAGTTTTAATAAGTTGATTAAGTAGCACTGTACATATATTAAGGCTTTCCAGTTTTGTGTATGTGAAAAATAATCACATTACAGAAAAAATATCAACAATTTATTTCAAGAAGCTATGTTTATGTACAAAAACCGTATATATGATGTCTGTTTGCTAACTTAAAATTCACCCATTTTCGAAACTCTTATTTTTTTCTATGGGTTTTTTCAGCAAAATAGTAAAATAAGTGCTCGAAAGAAACACATCAATCTATTTAAGTAGTGGACGTAGAATTTTTTTCCCCAAATATTCATTCTCATTTAATGCCAATTTCCTTTCAACCATTTAACGTAGATTTTTTTGAATGAATCTGTAAAAAAATCGATTTTGTATGTATTTGTTAGCATGTAGTGTGACAGAAATGTTTACATAGAAATAACTGCAGCCAAAGATTCATAATGATTCAGAATTCAGAAGTTGAAATAGTCAGGTGCGACTGGAGAATTTGTTCGTTTTATCCGGTGTTTCAATATAACTGATGTTCCATTTCTTGTGCACAAACTTTTTTATTTAAGCAAAACTTTTAATACATATTACATATTACGATGTATACTACTCCGTAGATAAATCTACGAAGTAGAGACACTGAAGCAAAGGCAACTAGACAATTGGCTTTTAACATTACATACATTAATACAACAGAGAGGGACAGAGAAAGGAAGAACACATAACAGAAGTAACACAAAACTTTTATTTGTTTACAAAGTAAGTTGTTAATTTTTCGTATAGACATTTTATTTATGAACTCTTCCCCTAACTTCATCTCCTTTTCGGTCAAAAATTCTTCACATCATCGGTATCTGGCAACAAAGCAAACGATCTCAACATCCTGAAGTACATCTTCAATTTTCACATGAATTTGTATTTCAGTTTCTGTAAGTAAGAATGTTGCAAAATGTGTTGAACCACCTGAGCAAGCCATCTACGTCGGGACATTCTTCTTAATTTTGTTCCGTTCTCTGCCGAAAGAGAAAATTTTGCTGCCAAATTTGTATTGTAATCACCAGCTTCGAGCCTTTAGATTATTGCACAGTTTTTTTTTTAAACATAAAACTCTTTTGAACTAACACATTTTTAACCTTTCTTTGTTTAAAATATTCCAGTTCGTCTCAGAAACTGAAATTGGAGTATAAAAAAAACAGAAAGAGGGAAATTCTCATATTTATCATATTAAATGCGATAGAATTTTAATTTTTTCATTTATTTTTCGGTTATAACGAATTCGACAGGTAGGTCTGGAGAATTTGTTCGTTATCCGGTGTTTCGTTATAATCGATTTTCCATGTTTTGTTTTTTATTAAAAAGTAGATAAACTTTTAAATTTTGAGATTATCTTTGTGACCAATTATTTGAATTTTAATAGTTTTTGTAACAAATTTCTTTGATTGGGCTTTTATGATCAATATATCATACATATGTATATATTAATATAAAAAATAGAATACAATTTTTTTCCAATACATATTTTGCCTACACAATTATTCAAAAACTTTAATTTGTTAGTATATTTGTGTTTTTAAGTTGCACATTCCTACATCTAACATCTTACACTTCACACTTTTATAAATAAATAAATACAATTTACATTTACACTAACGAGAAATTAGACTAACAAAAAACATAAATATCACAGTATGGCAATATTGTATATTGAGTTTGTTCCGTCAATGTCTTCTTTTAGGTTCATAGAAGTTGTTCTCTTTTGTTGAATTCGTAGGCTCTCCAATGTATACCTCGTTCCCCTATTTCTCTCTTTGTCCCCAATCTTGACGTTGTCGAAGTCTGGCTCATGTGCAGTCTGTAGCATGTGTTGGGATATTCCAGTGGTTTCTCTTTTGTTTTGTATGTCTCTCTTATGTTCTGTCATCCTTACACCTATACACTGTTCAATTTATATTTTCAGTACAGGGTTGATAGGATATTTGCCTTTCACACTTACTCTTATGGTTTTCAATAAGATATCTCTATTTCTATAAAGCTTTTCCATTTTCCATGGTTGATGTAGTGATCATTATAAATTGCCATATTTCTCTCACAAATGTCAGTAAGGTTACCAACTATAAATTTATATTTCATGAAGAGAAACATGTAGATCATAAACTTATTCTCAAAAAATTAAACTAAATCTAAATAAAATTAAATCTATCTTTTTCCACACTACCATGAGGTGAGATAGTAGGTGTATTTTTTTTAAGAGTTCCCCAGAAGGCCTTACCTCTTCTAACGTAATAAATAACGTAAAAAAAATTATTTAATAAACACTAAACACAAATAATAATACCACATCAAATTCCACTGGACTGTTTAAAATATAATATTTATATATATACGAGTACCAAACCCTCTTTTTTTTATTTATTGTTATGAAGAAAAAAATCTATTTCGTAATTTAAAGTTGGAATTAACTTAAGAACCGAATTCTATAATATAAAATGTAATTTCCCCTTAAAAAATACCCAACAAATATTGTATAGCTGTATTTTAACCGTATTTCAAAAAAGAAAACGAAAAGATGTCAGCAAAAAATCACGCAGCGACAACACCTATTCCTTAAAATTAAAATACTTGCTCGCATAAGCTCTAAGAAAGCTTCAGTTCTGAAAGCTCCATTACAAAAACCAAATAGAAATGTATTCGAATATCCATCAACGGACGAAAGGTAACTCTGAATCAATGTGTTATTTTTTCAAATAAACACAATAAATGAGAGTCAAGTTGGCGACCAGTCTTCTTTCAGCCGGGGAGCAGACAGGTTACGGTGGAATGCACGTGAATTTTTAGAATATTTAAGTAGCAATTTCCTAAGTTGTGTGTCATGCAAAATGCAGCCGGCACTAGTGTGTTTGAAAAAGCTCTCCCATAAGGCCTGTACTGAAAATATAAATTGAACAGAGTAGAGTGTTCGCTTTGTGGTACCTATATAAACTAGATTGCAGCTTTCTCCTTGTTTCCCTTTGCAACCGATCTCATAAATAACATCATGTGTGTTGTCTTTCGGAATTGGTGTTTTTGTGTTTGTGAACATTTTGCTAAGAGTCTCGTTGGATTTGTGTGCGAACGTTATGTTATTTTCTTCTTTTATTATTTTAAAGATATTCTTACTTTCAGTTAAGTTGGGAATGAAGGGAACTTTTGTAAATATTGTTACCATCTCATTTTAATCTTATTTTTGTGGCGGAATTAATTTTTTGTTGTTTGTTTTTTATAAGGTTGCCAATGATGTAACGTGGAAAGTTATTTATTTTTAATATGGATATTATTTCGTTTGCGTTTTGTTCATGGAAGCATTCGTCACTGAGAGCAAAGGTTCTTTTGATTATGTTTCTGGTAGTGTTAATTTTTTTTTTGGAAAGGGAAACAAGGAGAAAGCTGCAATCTAGTTTATATAGGCACTACAAAGCGAACACTAGGTATAAGGATGACAGAACATAAGAGAGACCTAAAAAACAAAAGAGGATTATCCCAACACATGCTACACACTGCACATGAGCCAGATTTCGACAACGGCAAGAATGTGGACAAGGAGAGAAATAGGGGAACGAGGTATACATTGAAGAGCCTACGAATTCAACTAGAGAGAATAACTTCTATGAACCTAACAGAGGACATTGACGGAACAAACTCAATATACAACATTGCCATACTGTGATATTTATTTTTTTTGTTGTTCTAATTTCTCGTAAGTGCAAATTTAAATTGTATATATTTATTTATTTAATTATAAAAGTGTGAAGTCTAAGATGTTAGATGTAGGAACGTACAACTTAAAAACTCAAATATGCTAATAAATAAAACATAGTCAGACAGAATTGACCAAAAAAGCCCTATCAAAGAAATTTGTTACAAAAACTAGATAAACTTTTATTCACCGAAATTTTTATATATTTACAAGATAATCTGTGATTTTGCTGTCGATAGTTTTATTTTATGAATTCTTTTATTATAGAGGGATGGTAACTGCATAGAATTTTTTTATTTTTAAGTTGGATTCTTCAAAATTCTTCTTAATTTTATCTCGGTCTTTGAAAATGGTAGAGATTATTGAAAACGATACAGAAAACTCTATATATATACATATATATATGTATGATTGTAAGTGGCGTTATTATGAAGCTAGGTATTAATAGTGTTATAAATGTAGGCATTATTATAATTTAGTAGCATTATTACGGTAAGTATTATTATTATTACTATTATATTATTATTGAAGGTACAAGGCCTTTATTATAATTTAGTCTAGGATTATTAATATAAGTATATGTTAGGTGTAGGTATTACGTATATAGGTTAGGTAGGTATTAATAATATTTTGTAGGATTATGAAGGTAAGTGTATTTTATATGTAGGTATTATATAGGTATTATTATTATTTAATAGGGTTATGAAGGTAAGTATATTTTATAGGTGGTATGTATTATATTTGTGTTATTATAATTAAGTAGGATTATTAATGTAGGTATATGTATGTTATATGTAGATTTTATATATGTATTATTATAATTTAGTATGATTATGAAGGTAAGTATTAATTATATGTAAGGATATTATAATTTTGAAGGATTATTAAGGTAAGTATTAATTTATATGTTGATGTTTTATATAGAGGTATTATTAGGTTATTATTATTAGTTATGTTTATTATTATTATATTAATTATTATTTTGGTTTAGCGTGCCGTTTTCCGCAGTGCATCAAATAAATGGGAAATGATGTAATTATGTTTTAATTTTGTTGAATTTTTGTTTTTTGCATTTGGATAAGTCTACAATTGTTTTGTTAAGTGTTCTTATTCTAAAACGCATCCTCGCGCGGAAATTTTTTTTTTTTATTTTCACATCGCAGTCAATGTTTTTGGCCAACTCAAGTAGATTGTTTGGTAGCCTGGACAAATTACTAATTATTATCTGTTGAAGGATTTGAAGATTTTGTCCCAGTTCGTCAAGTAATTCAATATATCATTGGTGATGGCTTTAACAAACTGCCTTCACTTAGGTGGTCCACCTATGAATACGATGCGACATTATCTTCGGCTGGAATTTTGTTTCTTAATTTATGGCATATGTATCGGGCCATATTTTCTAGCACATCGCTCTTTGAAATGCCAAATCTTGATCATCTTTGTAGCCACCAGTATTATCCTCTTCTGGTTCCCAAGCAATGCTTTGAAATATAGTACCTAAAAAGACATTCCAGATTATTTGTTTGTATAAGCACAAGTAATGTCTGCAAGCTGGCCAATGGCGCTTCCAAATCTGGGGTAGGTATCGTCAAAGCATTAATTTGCTGCGTCCGAAATAACACCCTCGTTGTGTCCTAAAATGTGGGTCCTTAATCTAGAGAGGAATTCTTCCCTATCAGGATAGTAATTGAGGCTAAGTAACATACCAAATATGTTTTCTAATACGTCCTCGATTTAATATGTACGACAACACATACTTTAATCCAAACCGGATTGCATCTAACAGGGTTTCTACTATTTTTTTAATTGGCCCTGGCCAAAACCCTAGTTGACCATTCAGATAAATCAGCGTTGCCCGTTGCTTTGTATACTGTTGGTATGGAACCAGGTTTAAGGCGACAGCGTTTTTAAACCGTGCAGCGCATGAAGATAGAATATATTTTTAATTTATTTGTTATAAAGCAACTGAAATGCACTTACCCAATTCAAATTGGAGGTTCGTTTCAAAGTCATCTGCAGTAAAGTGGTCACTACAGATTTAAGCTGTTTCTGCATAAATGCATTCTTTCTTTTACAAAGATGATTCCAAATTTTCAGCAGTTCAGGATCTTTTGGGAAACTGTGGTATAACACATCTTCTCTTCTTAATTTATTGTTTTTATTATTACACCTACAAACAGCGCATAACATTTTTAAGCTATTTTATATAAAACCAAATATACAATTTCAATAACAAAATCCAAACTTTAAAATTTCAAACTTTGTTTCGCTTTTATCTTGTTTTCATTTAAAATCTCGGGTGATATCACACGATTTGTCAAAAATTACAACAACAAAGCGAAAAAATAGAAGTGTCGTAATCTAGTATTCAATCATTCATGAAGTGTACCTATATTCCTTTTTTTTGACAGTTATTTCTTTGCCAGGATTGTTGATACATATCTTGAATTAATAAAATAAACATAGCTAGCTACCTAATAATGTAAAGCTCGTACGTAAGTATGTATGTATACGTACCAATTTTTTGAACTGGTTATATCCGAAGAACCCAACTTCGAAAATTATCGGTAGGTACCTACCTATATACATATAAATGTACAGTGGTTTTTTATTTCAACACATTTAATAGGTACCTAAAATAGATAATATTAAAAAACGCTCAATACCCACCTGCAAGACGGTAGAGAATTGAATATAAAAGACGATATAGGCACAGACTAATCTACTACTTAAATATCAATGGAATTTTATCATTAAACCAGTTTAGTAGAAAATCTTTTTAAATACACAAACATTATGGTATAAGTAGTGATTGTTCTATGAGACACACATTGATTTAATGCCGAAAAACTTCTTCTTATTATTATATATATTTTTATTATAGCAATAAAAAATCCTTCTTATTATAATTTGTATCCAACCCTATTAAAGTGATACAATAATATGAAATCCTAATTTTTTAGTAAGTAAATATATTAACACATTTATATAATATTAAAACACTATTCAACGTCGAGTTTTGTGTATCGAATTATTGGTCTGGAGTATTTGCGTCTACCTATGACACTGGTGTTCGAATCCTAGCTGCCGCGCGTTTTTTTTTTAGTTACTTCGTTGTTTTCAAACAAAATTCCTAATGGGGAATATTTTTCATTTCTAAATTTCTCAGTAACCATAAGGCCTAGAAGGCTGAAATTTCGTGTAGTTATTCAAATCCGTCAAGTAACAACGAAATTGACATTAAAAACAAAGTTGACATTTCTTGCCGTTCCGTGTTTTATTTTTGATAACCTTTTTTTCTTTCATAATTCTGTGTCAGCTATAAAATATTTTAATTTAATGAAAATCGGTCAAGGAACAACGATGTTCACATGAAATTTCGTCAAAAAAAGATGAGTATAAACTCATAAAAAAGTTTCAATTGAATTTAATTTTCAGCACAATCCACAAAAACTAGATTTTAAGAATAGAAATCAAAAAAACCGTTGTAAAGTTGTTCTGGTAACCTAAGCAACAAGAAGTATACCGGAAGCATATTGATAGTGAAAATACCAATAAGACCACTTGTAGCATAAATGGTTCAGAGTAAATACTTAAGTACTTTTCTTGACAAAAAATTAAACTGCTTAAGTCAACATTCCTTGGAGGATTTTCACTTCGAAGAAAAATTTATTAAAATATAGTGTGCGAAACAGCTGAAACTAGAATAATAAAAAAAAAATTGTGGCAATTAAAAACAAATGCTTAACTTAAAGGTAGTTTTAATAAGTTGATTAAGTAGCACTGTGCATATATTAATGCTTTCCAGTTTTGTGTATGTGAAAAATATCACATTACAGAAAAAATATCAACAATTTATTTCAAGAAGCTATGTTTATGTACAAAAACCGTATATATGATGTCTGTTTGCTAACTTGAAATTTGTTCACCCATTTTCGAAACTCTTATTTTTTTCTATGGGTTTTTTCAGCAAAATAGTAAAATAAGTGCTCGAAAGAAACACATCAATGTATTTAAGTAGTTGACGTAGAATTTTTTTCCCCAAAATTTTTATTCTCATTTAATGCCCATTTCCTTCATTTAACGTCGATTTTTTGAATGAATCTGTGAAAAAATCGATTTTGTATGGATTTGTTAGCATTATGTGTGACAGAAATGTTTACATAGAAATAACTCCAGCCAAAGATTCATAACGATTCAGAATTCAGAAGTTGAAATAGTCAGGTGCGTCGTTTTATCCGGTGTCAATATAACTGATTTTCAATTTCTTGTGGACAAACTTTTTTATTTAAGCAAAACTTTTAATACATATTACATATTACGATTTATGCTACTCCGTAGATAAATCTACGAAGTAGAGACACTGAAGCAAAGGCAACTAGACAATTGGCTTTTAACATTACATACTTTAATACAACAGAAAGGGACAGAGAGAGGAAGAACACACAACAGAAGAAACACAAAACTTTTATTTGTTTACGAAGTAAGTTGTTAATTTTTCGTATCGACATTTTATTTATGAACTCTTCCCCTAACTTCATCTCCTTTTCGGTCAAAAATTCTTCATATCATCGGTATCTGGCAACAAAGCAAACGATCTAAACATCCTGAAGTACATCTTCAATTTTCACATGAATTTATATTTCAGTATCTGTAAGTAAGAATGTTGCAAAATGTTTTGCAAATTCTTTTGCCCTAGTTTGTATGTAGAATTGATCCGCTTAGTGGTGTATTGAAGTTCTTTGTGCGTTGAACCACCTGAGCAAGCTATCTACGTCGGGACATTCTTCTTAATTTTATTTCGTTCTCTGCCGAAAGAAAAATTTTGCTGCCAAATTTGTATTGGAATCACCAGCTTCGAGCCTTTAGATTATTGCACAGTTTTTTTTTAACGTAAAACTCTACGTCTTGAACTAACACATTTTTAACCTTTCTTTGTTTAAAATATTCCAGTTCGTCTCAGAAACTGAAATTGGAGTATAAAAAAACAGAAAGAGGGAATTCTCATAATTTATCATATTAAATGCGATAGAATTTTAATTTTTTCATTTCTTTTTCGGTTATAACGAATTCGACAGGTAGGTCTGGAGAATTTGTTCGTTATCCGGTGTTTCGTTATAGTCGATTTTCCATGTTTTGTTTTTTATTAAAAAGTAGATAAACTTTTAAATTTTGAGATTATCTTTGTGACCAATTATTTGAATTTCAATAGTTTTTGTAACAAATTTCTTTGATTGGGCTTTTATGATCAATTCTGTCTGACTATGTAAATGAAAACACGTACATAAATTCTATTCCGACGTTTCGCTGGAGTTTCTCAGAATCTTCAGGGGTCGTTTATTGTGTCTACATATGTATATATTAATATAAAAAATAGAATACAATTTTTTTCCAATACATATTTTGCCTACACAATTATTCAAAAACTTTAATTTGTTAGTATATTTGAGTTTTTAAGTTGCACATTCCTACATCTAACATCTTACACTTCACACTTTTATAATTAAATAAATAAATACATACAATTTAAATTTACACTAACGAGAAATTAGACTAACAAAAAACATAAATATCACAGTATGGCAATATTGTATATTGAGTTTGTTCCGTCAATGTCTTCTTTTAGGTTCATAGAAGTTGTTCTCTTTTGTTGAATTCGTAGGCTCTCCAATGTATACCCCGTTCCCCTATTTCTCTCTTTGTCCCAAATCTTGACGTTGTCGAAGTCTGCCTCATGTGCAGTGTGTAGCATGTGGTGGGCTATTCCAGTGGTTTCTCTTTTGTTTTGTATGTCTCTCTTATGTTCTGTTATCCTTACACCTATACACTGTTTAATTTATATTTTCAGTACAGGGTTGATAGGATATTTGCCTTTCACACTTACTTTTATGGTTTTCAATAAGATATCTCTATTTCTATAAAGCTTTTCAATTTTCCATGGTTGCTGTAGTGATCAGTATAAATTGCCATATTTCTCTCACAAATGTCAGTAAGGTTACCAACTATAAATTTATATTTCATGAAGAGAAACATGTAGATCATAAACTTATTCTCAAAAAATTAAACTAAATCTAAATAAAATTAAATCTATCTTTTTCCACACTACCATGAGGTGAGATAGTAGGTGTATTTTTTCGAAGAGTTCCCCAGAAGGCCTAACCTCTTCTAACGTAATAAATAGCGTAAAAGAAATTATTAAATAAACACTAAACACAAATAATAATACCACATCAAATTCCACTGGACTGTTTGAAATATAATATTTATATATATACGAGTACCAAACCCTCTTCTTTTTTATTTATTGTTATGAAGAAAAAAAATCTATTTCGTAATTTAAAGTTGGAATTAACTTAAGAACCGAATTCTATAATATAAAATGTAATTTCCCCTTTAAAAAATACCCAACAAATATTGTATAGCTGTATTTTAACCGTATTTCAAAAAAGAAAACGAAAAGATGTCAGCAAAAAATCACGCAGCGACAACACCTATTCCTTAAAATTAAAATACTTGCTCGCATAAGCTCTAAGAAAGCTTCAGTTCTGAAAGCTCCATTACAAAAACCAAATAGAAATGTATTCGAATTTCCATCAACGGACGAATGGTAACTCTGAATCAATGTGTGATTTTTTCAAATAAACACAATAAATGAGAGTCAAGTTGGCGACCAGTCTTCTTTCAGCCGGGGAGCAGACAGGGTACGGTGGGATGCACGTGAATTTATAGAATATTTCAGAAGTAATTTCCTAAGTTGTGTGTCATGCAAAATGCAGCCGGCACTAGTGTGTTTGAAAAAGCTCTCCCATAAGGCCTGTACTGAAAATATAAATTGAACAGAGTAGAGTGTTCGCTTTGTGGTACCTATATAAACTAGATTGCAGCTTTCTCCTTGTTTCCCTTTGCAACCGATCTCATAAATAACATCATGTGTGTTGTCTTTCGGAATTGGTGTTTTTGTGCTTGTGAACATTTTGCTAAGAGTCTCGTTGGATTTGTGTGCGAACGTTATGTTATTTTCTTCTTTTATTATTTCAAAGAGATTCTTACTTTCAGTTAAGTTGTGAATGAAGGGAACTTTTGTAAATATTGTTGCCATCTCATTTTAATCTTATTTTTGTGGCGGAATTAATTTTTTGTTGTTTGTTTCTTATAAGGTTGCCAATGATGTACCGTGGAAGGTTATTTATTTTTAATATGGATATTATTTCGTTTGCGTTTTCTTCATGGAAGCATTCGTCACTGAGAGCAAATGTTCTTTTGATTATGTTTCTGGTAGTGTTAATTTTTTTTTTGGAAAGCGAAACAAGGAGAAAGCTGCAATCTAGTTTATATAGGCACTACAAAGCGAACACTAGGTATAAGGATGACAGAACATAAGAGAGACCTAAAAAACAAAAGAGGATTATCCCAACACATGCTACACACTCCACATGAGCCAGACTTCGACAACGTCAAGAATGTGGTCAAGGAGAGAAATAGGGGAACGAGGTATACATTGAAGAGCCTACGAATTCAACAAAAGAGAATAACTTCTATGAACCTAAAAGAGGACATTGACGGAACAAACTCAGTATACAACATTGCCATACTGTGATATTTATTTTATTTTTTTTGTTGTTCTAATTTCTCGTAAGTGCAAATTTAAATTGTATATATTTATTTATTTAATTATAAAAGTGTGATGTCTAAGATGTTAGATGTAGGAATGTGCAACTTAAAAACTCAAATATGCTAATAAATAAAACATAGTCAGACAGAATTGACCAAAAAAGCCCTATCAAAGAAATTTGTTACAAAAACTAGATAAACTTTTATTCACCGAATTTTTTATTTATTAACAAGGTAATCTGTGATTTTGCTGTCGATAGTTTTATTTTATGAATTCTTCTTTTATTATGGAGGGATGGTAACTGCATAGAATTTTTTTATTTTTAAGTTGGATTCTTCAAAATTCTTCTTAATTTTATCTCGGTCTTTGAAAATGGTAGAGATTATTGAAAACGATACAGAAAACTCTATATATATACATATATATATGTATGATTATAAGTGGCGTTATTATGAAGCTAGTTATTATTAGTGTTATAAATGTAGGCATTATTATAATTTAGTAGCATTATTACCGTAAGTATTATTATTATTACTATTATATTATTATTGAAGGTACAAGGCCTCTATTATAATTTAGTCTAGGATTATTAATATAAGTATATGTTAGGTGTAAGGTATTACGTATATAGGTTAGGTAGCTATTAATAATATTTTGTAGGATTATGAAGGTAAGTGTATTTTATATGTAGGTATTATATAGGTATTATTATTATTTAATAGGGTTATGAAGGTAAGTATATTTTATAGGTGGTATGTATTATATTTGTGTTATTATAATTAAGTAGGATTATTAATGTAGGTATATGTATGCTATATGTAGATTTTATATATGTATTATTATAATTTAGTATGATTATGAAGGTAAGTATTAATTATATGTAAGGGTATTATAATTTTGAAGGATTATTAAGGTAAGTATTAATTTATATGTTGATGTTTTATATAGAGGTATTATTAGGTTATTATTATTAGTTATGTTTATTATTATTATATTAATTATTATTTTGTTTTAGCGTGCCGTTTCCCGCAGTGCATCAAATAAATGGGAAATGGTGTAATTATGTTTTAATTTTGCTGAATTTTTGTTTTTTGCATTTGGATAAGTCTACAATTGTTTTGTTAAGTGTTCTTATTCTAAAACGCATCCTCGCGCGGAAAAAAAGTTTTTTTTTTATTTTCACATCGCAGTCAATATTTTTGGCCAACTCAAGTAGATTGTTTGGTAGCCTGGACAAATTACTAATTCTTATCTGTTGAAGGATTTGAAGATTTTGTCCCAGTTCGTCAAGTAATTCAATATATCCTTGGTGATCGCTTTAACAAACTGCCTTCACTTAGGTGGTCCACCTATGAATACGATGCGACATTTTCTTCGGCTGGAATTTTGTTTCTTTATTTATGGCATATGTATCGGGCCATATTTTCTAGCCCATCGCTCTTTGAAATGCCAAATCTTGATCATCTTTGTAGCCACCAGTATTATCCTCTTTTGGTTCCCAATCAATGCTTTGAAATATAGTACCTAAAAAGACATTCCAGATTATTTGTTTGTAGAAGCAAAAGTAATGTCTGCAAGCTGGCCAATGGCGCTTCAAAATCTGGGGTAGGTATCATCAAAGCATTAATTTGCTGCGTCCGAAATAACACCCTCGTTGTGTCCTAAAATGTGGGTCCTTAATCTAGAGAGGAATTCTTCCCTATCAGGATGGTAATTGAGGCTAAGTAACCTACCAAATATGTTTTCTAATACGTCCTCAATTCAATATGTACGACAACACATACTTGAATCCAAACCGGATTGCATCTAACAGGGTTTCTACTATTTTTTTAATTGGCCCTGGCCGAAATTCTAGTTGACCATTCAGATAAATCAGCGTTTCCCATTGCTTTGTATACTGTTGGTATGGAACCAGGTTTAAGGCGAGGGCGTTTTTAAACCGTGCAGCGTATGAAGATAGAATATATTTTTAATTTATTTGTTATAAAGCAACTGAAATGCACTTACCCAATTCAAATTGGAGGTTCGTTTCAAAGTCATCTGCAGTAAAGTGGTCACTACAGATTTTAGCTGTTTCTGCATAAATGCATTCTTTCTTTTACAAGATGATTCCAAATTTTCAGCAGTTCAGGATCTTTTGGGAAACTGTGGTATAACACATCTTCTCTTCTTAATTTATTGTTTTAATTATTACACCTACAAACAGCGCATAACATTTTTAAGCTATTTTATATAAAACCAAATATACAATTTCAATAACAAAATCCAAACTTTAAAATTTCAAACTTGGTTTCGCTTTTATCTTGTTTTCATTTAAAATCTCGGGTGATATCACACGATTTGTCAAAAATTACAACAACAAAGCGAAAAAATAGAAATGTAGTAATCTAGTATTCAATCATTCATGAAGTGTACCTATATTCCTTTTTTTTTGACAGTTATTTCTTTGCCAGGATTGTTGATACATATCTTGAATTATTAAAATAAACATAGCTACTACCTAATAATTTAAAGTTCGTACGTAAGTATGTATGTATACGTACCAATTTTTTGAACTGGTTACATCCGAAGAACCCAACTTCGAAAATTATCGGTAGGTACCTACCTATATACATATAAATGTACAGTGGTTATTTATTTCAACACATTTAATAGATACCTAAAATAGATAAAATTAAAAAACGCTCAATACCCACCTGCAAGACGGTAGAGAATTGAATATAAAAGACGATATAGGCACAGACTAATCTACTACTTAAATATCAATGGAATTTCATCATTAAACCAGTTTAGTAGAAAATCTTTTAAATACACAAACATTATGGTATGAGTAGTGATTGTTCTATGAGACACACATTGATTTAATGCCGAAAAACTTCTTATTATTATTATATATATTTTTATTATAGCAATAAAAAATCCTTCTTATTATAATTTGTATCCAACCCTATTAAAGTGATACAATAATATGAAATCCTTATTTTTTTAGTAAGTAAATATATTAACACATTTATAGAATATTAAAACACTATTCAACGTCGAGTTTTGTGTATCGAATTATTGGTCTGGAGTATTTGCGTCTAACTATGACACTAGTGTTCGAATCCTAGCTGCCGCGCGTTTTTTTTTAGTTACTTCGTTGTTTTCAAACAAAATGCAAAAAAAAATTCCTAATGGGGAATATTTTTCATTTCTAAATTTTTCAGTAACCATAAGGCCTAGAAGGCTGAAATTTCGTATAGTTATTCAAATCCGTCAAGTTACAACGAAACTGACATTAAAAACAAAGTTGACATTTCTTGACGTTCCGTGTTTTATTTTTGATAACCTTTTTTCCTTTCATAATTCTGTGTCAGCTAATAAATATTTTAATTTAATGAAAATCGGTCAAGGAACAACGATGTTCACATGAAATTTCGGCAAAGAGCAACTAAGTTGACATTTTTTTTAAAGATCAGAAAAAAAGATGAGTATAAACTCATAAAAAAGTTTATATTGAATTTAATTTTCAGCACAATCCACAGAAACTAGGTTTTAAGAATAGAAATCAAAAAACCGTTGTAAAGTTGTTCTGGTAACCTAAACAACAAGAAGTATACCGGAAGCATATTGATAGTGAAAATACCAATAAGACCACTTGTAGCATAAATGGTTCAGAGTAAATACTTAAGTACTTTTCTTGACAAAAAATTAAACTGCTTAAGTCAACATTCCTTGGAGGATTTTCACTTCGAAGGAAAATTTATTAAAATATAGTGTGCGAAACAGCTTAAACTAGAATAATAAAAAAAATTGTGTCAATTAAAAGCAAATATTTGGTTTTCTTTAACATACGAAGAAATAAAGCAATTATAAATAAGGAAAGTACTTTTATGTATGTACATCCGTAATCATAAAATTTTTTTTAAAAAAAACAGCCTAATATGCCTAACTTAAAGGTAGTTTTAATAAGTTGATTAAGTAGCACTGAACATATATTAATGCTTTTTTTTTAAATTCATTTTTATTTCATTTTAACTTATAACTATCTTAAAGCTAGACAAAAATGTTTAAAACTAGCCTAATTATCAATAACTTAGAACTAATTTACTATCCCTTTACGGGCGCTCTAAATTAAACAATAACTCTTAGAACTAATGTCTTTCGACCTAAAAACTATTTTAATTAAATCTAATTTTTTTGTATTTGTTTTATATTTCACGAAAATTTTACACAAAAAAACTTGGTATCTTATAATTTTTTTTTTTTTTTTACTTATAAACTAAACCTTAATATATTTCAAAAATAATTAAAACTAAATAAAACTAACTTATACTAACTACAAATAACTTAAACTACTAAAAATACCTAATAATACTTAAAACTACTTAAAAACTAGAACAGCCACAGCAGCATTTTTTTTTTTTATTTTTTTTATTTTTTTATTTTTTATATGCATGCAGACACACACCAACATGCAACCCACCCATACATGTACATACGCACATACATATACGTACGCACATACATGTACAGACACGCAGATACATGCACGTATGCCCCCGCATACATACATATTTTTAATTTTTTTTGGTGCCACCCCGACTGTTCCCTATACCTAATGCCCTTAATCTATGTAAGTCGGCCAAGATATACCATCTTCATCGACTTTAAATATCACGATGCTGTTCAGAGGGCCACCCGAACTGGTTCTCCTGTTTCGCCCTATCCCTCCGGTCCCGATCGGACACAGTCCTACTGAACCGAAGGCGCTCTTCTCCACCTTGAGCGATGACGTCTCGACCATACAGGAGTCGCCTATCCACAGTTTTCCGGCTGACGTGGTAGATGAGCGGAACCGCCCCTCCATCCTGTATCAGCCCTCGACTGTCTAAATAGAGGAATGCCTCGGGTGGGACGTAACCACTTAACCGCGCACTCTCAAAATATTCGTTATTGGGGTAATAAGCCCCAAAAATTAAGCTGTTAGTTAAGGACATCGCTCTTGCAACGTGACCCCGAATCAGCTTGAACAAAAAATTATCTATTCTGTTTATGTTGGCTCCGTTGTATAGAACCTGGTTGGAATTATATCTTGTGTACTCCGACTCTGGTATTCCGTGTAATCCAAGGCAACGTCTAAGACATTGCCTCTCAAACACCCGAATATTTTCCATTTGAGATGGGGCAACTTTGAACCACACCTGGCATCCGTAGACAATCATCAGCCTGATGAGGGCCATGTAGCAAATCACCTTCACCCTGCTGTCAAGCCGGCTGCTATAAAACAGTCGTTTTGTCAAGGCAAAGGCTCCCTCAGCAATGGCCAAAGCAGCACCTATATGTCTGTCGAAATACAGGTACTGATCCAACCAGATGCCAAGGTACTTTACTAAACTTTTACCCGCCAGTGGATGTCCATGTGGCCCTACGATCACCAGCTTGCGCCAGTTCTTTCTCGTATCCCTTGAGGCGCTAGACAACGGAGTCCTAAACAAAATAGTTTCTGATTTCTGGAAGTTGATTTTCAACTTCAAGTCATCACAATATCGCTGAATCTTGTCGAAGTCACTCTGCAAGAGACTTTTGATGACCTCAATTGTATTAGCTGTTCTGTACGCAATAAGATCGTCGGCGTACGCAATTGCCTGAGTTAGACTACCTATCAGATCGCTGGTGTAAATGCTGAATAGAATCGGCGAGTTAACCGCTCCCTGCTGAAGACCATTATTTATATTAAAAATTGCTGTAGAAGTTACATTGCCACTCTTGACAACAAACTTTCTACCATTTAGCATGTCATAAAGCATATACAATAGAGGTTTACTTATACCTAGTCTGGTTAGCTTTAGATAGAGACCTTCTAACCATACGGTGTCGAAGGCCTTCTCCAAATCAACCAGACAGGCACCCGTACACTACTTTTTAGTTTTGTTCCATTGGATATCAGAAACTAGTTTAGACGCGGCATGAATTGTGTCATGTCCCGCCTAAAAACCGAACTGATTATACGGGATGATATTTTTGTGCTTCGCCCACTTGAACAGGGCTCTATTAATAACCTTTTCAAATACTTTGCTGATACTTGGAAGAAGACTTATCGACCGGAGATTCGCCGGATTGGAGTTGTCCTTTCCCTTTTTTGGGAGAGGGTGCACCACAGCTGTCTTCCACCGCACCGGATAATATGCATTATTCAGCGCGTTGTTAAACAGTGTGGTATAAATGTCAACTGCTTCTTGAGGCAAATGTCGTAGTACAACGTTGGATATACCATCGACTCCTGCAGACTTCTTTTTCTTTAATGAATCGAAGATGAGCTGGAGCTCATTCTTCGAAATTAACAGGGGACTGGGCCCATTTCGGTCGTCGATTATGGCGTTTGCCAAATCTTCATCATTAAATCCGGTAAAACCAAGGTTCTCAGATCGCCATTCGCTTATATCGTTTCGGAGCCATAAGTGATGAAGCAGAGCTCTGTTCTCCAGGTCATGATTCGGGCGAATGCGAGCATTCACCTTGTGCACTTGCTGGAAAGCAGCCCCCACAGCCTCCACCTTCTCCTGCGGATCTTCGATTATGAAGAGGTCATCGTCCAAGACGGCGTCATCTGGGTCTAGGCCTGCTGTCAGAAGTACGTCTCTGTTTTGTGTCGTCCTCTGGAGCTTAAGACACGGAAGGTCGTTTTGATCTTTTCTTCTGAATATCTTATTAATTTGTGGGAACATACTCGGGTCGGCAGCGTTCACGACCCGAATTTTGTTGTCCCAAAACAAACTAATGGACAACCTATAATTTTCTTTGATCAATTGGTTGATGTTTTTGATGGACGACTTCAGTGTCCTTATCTCCAGATCTCCTGTGTCAGTAAACCGTCTGTACATGCGTTTTAGTCTTGTCAGTAAGCCACTTTTTTGTCTGTGTAATGCATTAATTGTCGCGTTACGGTACATGTCAGTTGCGTTACGTTCTTTGTATTTCGGTATTGTCCTGTTCATTGTTCGTTGAATTGTTTCGTCCATTTGTTCTCAGTATCTGTCAATTTCAGTATTTGTCATGTTCCTGTCATTTGGGAAGGATATACCATTGGATCGTAATTCGCTCAATAAGACTTTGGAGAAGCGTGGCCAGCGCACCTTACTGTAAATGTAAGTATGCACCGGTACATACTCCTCCAACTCCATAAGCGCGGCCGGAAGTTGTATTACGGCGGCGAGTCCGCAGTGGCCACTGTCGTACTCGATCGTTCTTAAACAATTTTTAGGCCGATGGCCCACAGTATCAGTAATTGTTAGTCTTGCGTCTTTCAACAATAGATCCAGGTAGGCACCCCTTCTTGGAAACGATGGCCTGTCTATACCGAGAAGTTCAATGCGATACTCCAGGTTTTATCGACCCATCCAATTTTACAGATGGTTACCACGAGGATTTTGTATTTGATTTCCCCAATCTATATGTTTGGCATTCAAATCACCAGCCAATATGTAGTAGTTTTCTTCCGAGCTCAATCTTAAGCATTCGAAAAGCTTTTCAAGCTCTGTTATAAACTGTGTGGGCTGAAGTGTTTCCGGTGCATATGCAGCGATCACATACATTCGAGTATACAAAAAACAGAAAGAGGGAAATTCTCATAATTTATCATATTAAATGCGATAGAATTTTATTTTTTTCATTTATTTTTCGGTTATAACGAATTCGACAGGTAGGTCTGGAGAATTTGTTCGTTATCCGGTGTTTCGTTATAATCGATTTTCCATGTTTTGTTTTTTATTAAAAAGTAGATAAACTTTTAAATTTTGAGATTATCTTTGTGACCAATTATTTGAATTTTAATAGTTTTTGTAACAAATTTCTTTGATTGGGCTTTTATGATCAATTCTGTCTGACTATGTAAATGAAAACACGTACATAAATTCTATTCCGACGTTTCGCTGCAGTTTCTCAGAATCTTCAGGGGTCGTTTATTGTGTCTACATATGTATATATTAATATAAAAAATAGAATACAATTTTTTTCCAATACATATTTTGCCTACGCAATTATTCAAAAACTTTCATTTGTTAGTATATTTGAGTTTTTAAGTTGCACATTCCTACATCTAACATCTTACACTTCACACTTTTATAATTAAATAAATTAATAAATACAATTTAAATTTACACTAACGAGAAATTAGACTAACAAAAAACATAAATATCACAGTATGGCAATATTGTATATTGAGTTTGTTCCGTCAATGTCTTCTTTTAGGTTCATTGAAGTTGTTCTCTTTTGTTGAATTCGTAGGCTCTCCAATGTATACCTCGTTCCCCTATTTCTCTCTTTGTCCTAAATCTTGACGTTGTCGAAGTCTGGCTCATGTGCAGTCTGTAGCATGTGTTGGGATATTCCAGTGGTTTCTCTTTTGTTTTGTATGTCTCTCTTATGTTCTGTCATCCTTACACCTATACACTGTTCAATTTATATTTTCAGTACAGGGTTGATAGGATATTTGCCTTTCACACTTACTCTTATGGTTTTCAATAAGATATCTCTATTTCTATAAAGCTTTTCCATTTTCCATGGTTGATGTAGTGATCATTATAAATTGCCATATTTCTCTCACAAATGTCAGTAAGGTTACCAACTATAAATTTATATTTCATGAAGAGAAACATGTAGATCATAAACTTATTCTCAAAAAATTAAACTAAATCTAAATAAAATTAAATCTATCTTTTTCCAAACTACCATGAGGTGAGATAGTAGGTGTATTTTTTTTAAGAGTTCCCCAGAAGGCCTAACCTCTTCTAACGTAATAAATAACGTAAAAAAAATTATTAAATAAACACTAAACACAAATAATAATACCACATCAAATTCCACTGGACTGTTTGAAATATAATATTTATATATATACGAGTACCAAACCCTCTTCTTTTTTATTTATTGTTATGAAGAAAAAAAATCTATTTCGTAATTTAAAGTTGGAATTAACTTAAGAACCGAATTCTATAATATAAAATGTAATTTCCCCTTAAAAAAATACCCAACAAATATTGTATAGCTGTATTTTAACCGTATTTCAAAAAAGAAAACGAAAAGATGTCAGCAAAAAATCACGCAGCGACAACACCTATTCCTTAAAATTAAAATACTTGCTCGCATAAGCTCTAAGAAAGCTTCAGTTCTGAAAGCTCCATTACAAAAACCAAATAGAAATGTATTCGAATATCCATCAACGGACGAATGGTAACTCTGAATCAATGTGTTATTTTTTCAAATAAACACAATAAATGAGAGTCAAGTTGGCGACCAGTCTTCTTTCAGCCGGGGAGCAGACAGGTTACGGTGGAATGCACGCGAATTTTTAGAATATTTCAGTAGCAATTTCCTAAGTTGTGTGTCATGCAAAATGCAGCCGGCACTAGTGTGTTTGAAAAAGCTCTCCCATAAGGCTTCTACTGAAAATATAAATTGAACAGAGTAGAGTGTTCGCTTTGTGGTACCTATATAAACTAGATTGCAGCTTTCTCCTTGTTTCCCTTTGCAACCGATCTCATAAATAACATCATGTGTGTTGTCTTTCGGAATTGGTGTTTTTGTGCTTGTGAACATTTTGCTAAGAGTCTCGTTGGATTTGTGTGCGAACGTTATGTTATTTTCTTCTTTTATTATTTCAAAGAGATTCTTACTTTCAGTTAAGTTGGGAATGAAGGGAACTTTTGTAAATATTGTTGCCATCTCATTTTAATCTTATTTTTGTGGCGGAATTAATTTTTTGTTGTTTGTTTCTTATAAGGTTGCCAATGATGTACCGTGGAAAGTTATTTATTTTTAATATGGATATTATTTCGTTTGCGTTTTCTTCATGGAAGCATTCGTCACTGAGAGCAAAGGTTCTTTTGATTATGTTTCTGGTAGTGTTAATTTTTTTTTTTTGGAAAGGCAAACAAGGAGAAAGCTGCAATCTAGTTTATATAGGCACTACAAAGCGAACACTAGGTATAAGGATGACAGAACATAAGAGAGACCTAAAAAACAAAAGAGGATTATCCCAACACATGCTACACACTGCACATGAGCCAGACTTCGACAACGTCAAGAATGTGGACAAGGAGAGAAATAGGGGAACGAGGTATACATTGTAGAGCCTACGAATTCAACAAAAGAGAATAACTTCTACGAACCCAAAAGAGGACATTGACGGAACAAACTCAATATACAACATTGCCATACTGTGATATTTATTTTATTTTTTTTGTTGTTCTAATTTCTCGTAAGTGCAAATTTAAATTGTATATATTTACTTATTTAATTATAAAAGTGTGATGTCTAAGATGTTAGATGTGCAACTTAAAAACTCAAATATGCTAATAAATAAAACATAGTCAGACAGAATTGACCAAAAAAGCCCTATCAAAGAAATTTGTTACAAAAACTAGATAAACTTTTATTCACCGAAATTTTTATTTATTAACAAGGTAATCTGTGATTTTGCTGTCGATAGTTTTATTTTATGAATTCTTCTTTTATTATAGAGGGATGGTAACTGCATAGAATTTTTTTATTTTTAAGTTGGATTCTTCAAAATTCTTCTTAATTTTATCTCGGTCTTTGAAAATGGTAGAGATTATTGAAAACGATACAGAAAACTTTATATATATACATATATATATGTATGATTATAAGTGGCGTTATTATGAAGCTAGTTATTATTAGTGTTATAAATGTAGGCATTATTATAATTTAGTAGCATTATTACCGTAAGTATTATTATTATTACTATTATATTATTATTGAAGGTACACGGCCTTTATTATAATTTAGTCTAGAATTATTAATATAAGTATATGTTAGGTGTAAGGTATTACGTATATAGGTTAGGTAGCTATTAATAATATTTTGTAGGATTATGAAGGTAAGTGTATTTTATATGTAGGTATTATATAGGTATTATTATTATTTAATAGGGTTATGAAGGTAAGTATATTTTATAGGTGGTATGCATTATATTTGTGTTATTATAATTAAGTAGGATTATAAATGTAGGTATATGTATGTTATATGTAGATTTTATATATATATTATTATAATTTAGTAAGATTATGAAGGTAAGAATTAATTATATGTAAGGGTATTATAATTTTGAAGGATTATTAAGGTAAGTATTAATTTATATGTTGATGTTTTATATAGAGGTATTATTAGGTTATTATTATTAGTTATGTTTATTATTATTATATTAATTATTATTTTGTTTTAGCGTGCCGTTTCCCGCAGTGCATCAAATAAATGGGAAATGGTGTAATTATGTTTTAATTTTGTTGAATTTTTGTTTTTTTGCATTTGGATAAGTCTACAATTGTTTTGTTAAGTGTTCTTATTCTAAAACGCATCCTCGCGCGGAAAAAAAGTTTTTTTTTATTTTCACATCGCAGTCAATGTTTTTGGCCAACTCAAGTAGATTGTTTGGTAGCCTGGACAAATTACTAATTCTTATCTGTTGAAGGATTTGAAGATTTAGTCCCAGTTCGTCAAGTAATTCAATATATCCTTGGTGATGGCTTTAACAAACTGCCTTCACTTAGGTGGTCTACCTATGAATACGATGCGACATTTTCTTCGGCTGGAATTTTGTTTCTTTATTTATGGCATATGTATCGGGCCATATTTTCTAGCCCATCGCTCTTTGAAATGCCAAATCTTGATCATCTTTGTAGCCACCAGTATTATCCTCTTTTGGTTCCCAAGCAATGCTTTGAAATATAGTACCTAAAAAGACATTCCAGATTATTTGTTTGTATAAGCAAAAGTAATGTCTGCAAGCTGGCCAATGGCGCTTCCAAATCTGGGGTAGGTATCGTCAAAGCATTAATTTGCTGCGTCCGAAATAACACCCTCGTTGTGTCCTAAAATGTGGGTCCTTAATCTAGAGAGGAATTCTTCCCTATCAGGATGGTAATTGAGGCTAAGTAACCTACCAAATATGTTTTCTAATACGTCCTCGATTCAATATGTACGACAACACATACTTGAATCCAAACCGGATTGCATCTAACAGGGTTTCTACTATTTTTTTAATTGGCCCTGGCCGAAATTCTAGTTGACCATTCAGATAAATCAGCGTTTCCCGTTGCTTTGTATACTGTTGGTATGGAACCCGGTTTAAGGCGAGGGCGTTTTTAAACCGTGCAGCGTATGAAGATAGAATATATTTTTAATTTATTTGTTATAAAGCAACTGAAATGCACTTACCCAATTCAAATTGGAGGTTCGTTTCAAAGTCATCTGCAGTAAAGTCGTCACTACAGATTTTAGCTGTTTCTGCATAAATGCATTCTTTCTTTTACAAAGATGATTCCAAATTTTCAGCAGTTCAGGATCTTTTGGGAAGCTGTGGTATAACACATCTTCTCTTCTTAATTTATTGTGTTAATTATTACACCTACAAACAGCGCATAACATTTTTAAGCTATTTTATATAAAACCAAATATACAATTTCAATAACAAAATCCAAACTTTAAAATTTCAAACTTGGCTTCGCTTTTATCTTGTTTTCATTTAAAATCTCGGGTGATATCACACGATTAGTCAAAAATTACAACAACAAAGCGAAAAAATAGAAGTGTAGTAATCTAGTATTCAATCATTCATGAAGTGTACCTATATTCCTTTTTTTTGACAGTTATTTCTTTGCCAGGATTGTTGATACATATCTTGAATTAATAAAATAAACATAGCTAGCTACCTAATAATGTAAAGTTCGTACGTAAGTATGTATGTATACGTACCAATTTTTTGAACTGGTTACATCCGAAGAACCCAACTTCGAAAATTATCGGTAGGTACCTACCTATATACATATAAATGTACAGTGGTTATTTATTTCAACACATTTAATAGGTACCTAAAATAGATAAAATTAAAAAACGCTCAATACCCACCTGCAAGACGGTAGAGAATTGAATATAAAAGACGATATAGGCACAGACTAATCTACTACTTAAATATCAATGGAATTTCATCATTAAACCAGTTTTGTAGAAAATCTTTTAAATACACAAACATTATGGTATGAGTAGTGATTGTTCTATGAGACACACATTGATTTAATGCCGAAAAACTTCTTATTATTATTATATATATTTTTATTATAGCAATAAAAAATTAAAGTGATACAATAATATGAAATCCTTATTTTTTTAGTAAGTAAATATATTAACACATTTATAGAATATTAAAACACTATTCAACGTCGAGTTTTGTGTATCGAATTATTGGTCTGGAGTATTTGCGTCTAACTATGACACTAGTGTTCGAATCCTAGCTGCCGCGCGTTTTTTTTTTAGTTACTTCGTTGTTTTCAAACAAAATGCAAAAAAAAATTCCTAATGGGGAATATTTTTGATTTCTAAATTTCTCAGTAACCATAAGGCCTAGAAGGCTGAAATTTCGTGTAGTTATTCAAATCCGTCAAGTAACAACGAAACCGACATTAAAAACAAAGTTGACATTTCTTGCCGTTCCGTGTTTTATTTTTGATAACCTTTTTTCCTTTCATAATTCTGTGTCAGCTATAAAATATTTTAATTTAATGAAAATCGGTCAAGGAACAGCGATGTTCACATGAAATTTCGGCAAAGAGCAACTAAGTTGACATTTTTTTTTTAAAGATCAGAAAAAAAAGATGAGTATAAACTCATAAAAAAGTTTCTATTGAATTTAATTTTCAGCACAATCCACAAAAACTAGATTTTAAGAATAGAAATCAAAAAACCGTTGTAAAGTTGTTCTGGTAACCTAAACAACAAGAAGTATACCGGAAGCATATTGATAGTGAAAATACCAATAAGACCACTTGTAGCATAAATGGTTCAGAGTAAATACTTAAGTACTTTTCTTGACAAAAAATTAAACTGCTTAAGTCAACATTCCTTGGAGGATTTTCACTTCGAAGGAAAATTTATTAAAATATAGTGTGCGAAACAGCTTAAACTAGAATAATAAAAAAAATTGTGGCAATTAAAAGCAAATATTTGGTTTTCTTTAACATACGAAGAAATAAAGCAATTATAAATAAGGAAAGTACTTTTATGTATGTACATCCGTAATCATAAAATTTTATTTAAAAAAAACAGCCTAATATGCTTAACTTAAAGGTAGTTTTAATAAGTTGATTAAGTAGCACTGAACATATATTAATGCTTTTTTTCTTTTTTTTTTATATTCATTTTTATTTCATTTTAACTTATAACTATCTTAAAGCTAGACAAAAATGTTTAAAACTAGCCTAATTATCAATAACTTACAACTAATTTACTGGCCCTTTACGGGCGCTCTTAATTAAACAATAACTCTTAGAACTAATGTCTTTCGACCTAAAAACTATTTTAATTAAATCTAATTTTTTTTTATTTTTTTTATATTTCACGAAAATTTTACACAAAAAAACTTGGTATCTTATCATTTTTTTTTTTACTTATAAACTAAACCTAAATATATATTAAAAATAATTAAAACTAAATAAAACTAACTAATACTAACTACAAATAACTTAAACTACTTAAAATACCTAATAATACTTAAAACTACTTAAAAACTAGAACAGCCACAGCAGCATTTTTTTTTTTTTTTTTTATTTTTTTTTTATTTTTTATATGCATGCAGACACACACCAACATGCAACCCACCCATACATGTACATACGCACATACATATACGTACGCACATACATGTACAGACACGCAGATACATGCACGTATGCCCCCGCATACATACATATTTTTAATTTTTTTTGGTGCCACCCCGACTGTTCCCTATACCTAATGCCCTAAATCTATGTAAGTCGGCCAAGATATACCATCTTCATCGACTTTAAATATCACGATGCTGTTCAGAGGGCCACCAGAACTGGTTCTCCTGTTTCGCCCTATCCCTCCGGTCCCGATCGGACACAGTCCTACTGAACCGAAGGCGCTCTTCTCCACCTTGAGCGATGACGTCTCGACCATACAGGAGTCGCCTATCCACAGTTTTCCGGCTGACGTGGTAGATGAGCGGAACCGCCCCTCCATCCTGTATCAGCCCTCGACTGTCTAAATAGAGGAATGCCTCGGGAGGGATGTAACCACTTAACCGCGCACTCTCAAAATATTCGTTATTGGGGTAATAAGCCCCAAAAATTAAGCTGTTAGTTAAGGACATCGCTCTTGCAACGTGACCCCGAATCAGCTTGAACAAAAAATTATCTATTCTGTTTATGTTGGCTCCGTTGTATAGAACCTGGTTGGAATAATATCTTGAGTACTCCGACTCTGGTATTCCGTGTAATCCAAAGCAACGTCTAAGACATTGCCTATCAAACACCCGAATCCTTTCCATTTGAGATGGGGCAACGTTGAACCACACCGGGCATCCGTAGGCAATCGAGGGCCATGTAGCAAATCACCTTCACCCTGCTGTCAAGCCGGCTGCTATAAAAGAGTCGTTTTGTCAAGGCAAAGGCTCCCCTAGCCCTGACCAAAGCAGCACCTATATGTCTGTCGAAATACAGGTACTGATCCAACCAGATGCCAAGGTACTTTACTAAACTTTTACCCGCCAGTGGATGTCCATGTGGCCCTACGATCACCAGCTTGCGCCAGTTCTTTCTCGTATCCCTTGAGGCGCTAGACAACGGAGTCCTAAACAAAATAGTTTCTGATTTCTGGAAGTTGATTTTCAACTTCAAGTCATCACAATATCGCTGAATCTTGTCGAAGTCACTCTGCAAGAGACTTTTGATGACCTCAATTGTATTAGCTGTTCTGTACGCAATAAGATCGTCGGCGTACGCAATTGCCTGAGTTAGACTACCTATCAGATCGCTGGTGTAAATGCTGAATAGAATCGGCGAGTTAACCGCTCCCTGCTGAAGACCATTATTTATATTAAAAATTGCTGTAGAAGTTACATTGCCACTCTTGACAACAAACTTTCTACCATTTAGCATGTCATAAAGCATATACAATAGAGGTTTACTTATACCTAGTCTGGTTAGCTTTAGATAGAGACCTTCTAACCATACGGTGTCGAAGGCCTTCTCCAAATCAACCAGACAGGCACCCGTACACTGCTTTTTAGTTTTGTTCCATTGGATATCAGAAACTAGTTTAGACGCGGCATGAATTGTGTCATGTCCCGCCTAAAAACCGAACTGATTATACGGGATGATATTTTTGTCCTTCGCCCACTTGAACAGGGCTCTATTAATAACCTTTTCAAATACTTTGCTGATACTTGGAAGAAGACTTATCGACCGGAGATTCGCCGGATTGGAGTTGTCCTTTCCCTTTTTTTGGGAGAGGGTGTACCACAGCTGTCTTCCACCGCACCGGATAATATGCATTATTCAGCGCGTTGTTAAACAGTGTGGTATAAATGTCAACTGCTTCTTGAGGCAAATGTCGTAGTACAACGTTGGATATACCATCGACTCCTGCAGACTTCTTTTTCTTTAATGAATCGAAGATGAGCTGGAGCTCATTCTTCGAAATTAACAGGGGACTGGGCCCATTTCGGTCGCCGATTTTGGCGTTTGCCAAATCTTCATCATTAAATCCGGTAAACCCAAGGTTCTCAGATCGCCATTCGCTTATATCGTTTCGGAGCCATAAGTGATGAAGCAGAGCTCTGTTCTCCAGGTCATGATTCGGGCGAATGCGAGCATTCACCTTGTGCACTTGCTGGAAAGCAGCCCCCACAGCCTCCACCTTCTCCTGCGGATCTTCGATTATGAAGAGGTCATCGTCCAAGACGGCGTCATCTGGGTATATGCCTGCTGTCAGAAGTACGTCTCTGTTTTGTGTCGTCCTCTGGAGCTTAAGACACGGAAGGTCGTTTTGATCTTTTCTTCTGAATATCTTATTAATTTGTGGGAACATACTCGGGTCGGCAGCGTTCACGGCCCGAATTTTGTTGTCCCAAAACAAACTAATGGACAACCTATAATTTTCTTTGATCAATTGGTTGATGTTTTTGATGGGCGACTTCAGTGTCCTTATCTCCAGATCTCCTGTGTCAGTAAACCGTCTGTACAAGCGTTTTAGTCTTGTCAGTAAGCCACTTTTTTGTCTGTGTAATGCATTAATTGTCGCGTTACGGTACATGTCAGTTGCGTTACGTTCTTTGTATTTCGGTATTGTCCTGTTCATTGTTCGTTGAATTGTTTCGTCCATTTGTTCTAAGTATCTGTCAATTTCAGTATTTGTCATGTTCCTGTCATTTGGGAAGGATATACAATTGGATCGTAATTCGCTCAATAAGACTTTGGAGAAGCGTGGCCAGCGCACCTTACTGTAATTGTAAGTATGCACCGGTACATACTCCTCCAACTCCATAAGCGCGTCCGGAAGTTGTATTACGGCGGCGAGTCCGCAGTGGTCACTGTCGTACTCGGTCGTTCTTAAACAATTTTTAGACCGATGGCCCACAGTATCAGTAATTGTTAGTCTTGCGTCTTTCAACAATAGATCCAGGTAGACACCCCTTCTTGAAAACGATGGCCTGTCTGTAGCGAGAAATTCAATGCGATACTCCAGGTTGTATCGACCCATCCAATTGTACAGATGGTTACCACGAGGATTTTGTATTTGATTTCCCCAATCTATATGTTTGGCATTCAAATCACCAGCCAATATGTAGTAGTTTTCTTCCGAGCTCAATCTTAAGCATTCAAAAAGCTTTTCAAGCTCTGTTATAAACTGTGTGGGCTGAGGTGTTTCCGGTGCATATGCAGCGATCACATACATTCGCTTCCCCTGTTGAAGATGAATGCATATGATGCATGCCTCTAACGTCCGAAATTTACGCACATCACTATTATATATTACCTTATGACTAATGCCTTTACGTATAAAGGTTGCGATGTCCCCTCCTTGAGTGGAGTTGGGTCGGTCTCTGCTTACGATATTGTAATTGTTGTTAGTCAATTTATGTTTCTGGTTAAGCTTAGTTTCGCTAGCCATAAACACATCTGGACTTATGTCTTTAAGCATTTGGAATAAATTCGCTCTTCGTTCGGTCCTAATCAGTGAATTCACATCCACAGCTAGGATCTTAAAGGGCCTCTCCGGCAGCGCGCCCTTAACCTCTAAGTTGCGTTAAGCTCAGCAAAACAGAGTAGATATAATCCACCCTAGTCGCCTGCTCCCTGATCTGGTTTTGGAGGCCGTTCAACTGGCCCTGGATGGCCAGTAGAACGCCCATAATATCCGCCTGTGCCGCCGGCGCCTTAGGCACGGGGGCCTGTTGGGCTGTACCGTGCTTCCCCTTCCTGACGCCATTTGGGCGTAAGAAATTTGGGGGTTGACGGGCGTTGTTGTAGGAGGGCGCACTGTTGGACTCTTTTCTACCACTGTTTGCTTTGCTGCTTTATTGTTTTTTATAAGCTGAAACGTCGGGCATCCCCGATAATTAGCGGGTTGTCCGCCGCCTCGGCAGAGTACACATTTAAGCTGGGTCCTATCTTCGACCCGTTCCTTTCCTAACTTACATTTATCTACATTGTGGTTCTCTCCACACTTAACGCAGCGTGACTGCATTTCGCAGTTTGCTGCGGCGTGGCCGAACCTTTGGCAGCGCATGCATTGAAGCATGTCGCCGCGCCTTTTTAATTTGTCCCAAGTTACAACCTGCTAGTTAAGGACGGATATACTCCTCAAACTATCCAGTTTGCTGCTGGGTGAGAGTTGAACAAGGAAGAAGGGAAGACTCCGCTTCTCCCGCCTAGCTCTAACTGTAGCGAACGGCTTGAGCCCGATAAAGTCGAGATCGTCATTCGCTTTTTGGCGGAGTTCATTTAAGAGCACCTGTGGTTCCGTGAAGGAATCTATGCCCTTCAAAAGGACCGTTTGAAATTTTTTGGTTTTAGGGGTGAAACTAAAGCATTCAGTAGCATGCTGTTCCAGTGTGAAGCACTGGATAGCATGTCTATCGTTATTTAATCTTTTAATAGTAAAATTTTGACCTATGGTCAACTTACATAGATTTATGGTATCCTGTAACTCCATTTTATAAGTATTTATGGGTGGCACCTTTTCTTTTTTCGTAATCGGCGGCTGTGGCTGCTGCTGCTCAGACTGACCTTTCTGCTGCTGTTGATTCTGCTGCTTTTGAATCTGCTGCTGCTGTTTTTCTTGCGGTTGTTTTTGGGCTTGTGTCTGCTGCTGTTGCTGTTGTTGTTGTTTTTGCCGTTGTTGTTTTGGCTGCTGCTGTGGCTGTTGTTTTTGTAATTGTTCTTTTTTCTGTTGTTGTTCTTTTTCGATGAGTTCTTTTAGTTGCTTCGCTCGGCGCGCTTCTTGGCTGGCCTTAACTTTGCTTTTTATCTTTTCGATTTCTGCCTCCAAACCTTCAATTTGGCTGACCATTCTTTGTTCCTCGTGCTCCTCAGATGATGCATCTGATGAGGAGAGGTTCACGAAGGCAGTACTATCGCCCGCCGTGAAGTGCCCTTCTCCTTCCTCAGACATATATGCTATACCCTCTTCGGGTGAAGTGTCTAGCTGGGTTTGTCTTGCTGCCTCTGACGTCTCGTCTATATCGGACGTATGCACCCCAGCTGGCAGCTTTGCTGAGGTGGCCGTGGATCTCCTCTTTACCAAATTTGGTGCGCACTTGATCCTTTTTCTGCGCTTTGGATTAGCATCGGATGATGTTGCCGTTGTTGTTATTGCTGTTGATGTTGTTGCTGCAGAATCACTGCTTGTAATTAGAACATCTTTCGATGTTCCCTCAGCTGATGCCATCGCTGGCCTCATTGGCCCTAGGACACCTTTCGATGCCCCGGTGCTTAAACTCCTCCTCCTTTGTTCGTTTTCCCAATAAATAAAGTTTTCCACTTCACGGTTGTGAAAAAAAGCAGCTAAAGTTTTGATGCCCGGCTGGGAATCGAACTGGCGACCCTCGGATTCCTGGTCGGCCACTCTAACACTGTGCTACTGCACCACTTATTGAATGTTGACTTAATGTAAAACTTAAACTCACTCACGAAATTTAATTTGGAAAAACTGGGAAGCCGAAAACGTGTTAATACCTCCACAGTACGAGATCGACTGATATATTAATGCTTTCCAGTTTTGTGTATGTGAAAAATAATCACATTACAGAAAAAATATCAACAATTTATTTCAAGAAGCTATGATTATGTACAAGAACCGTATATACGAGTATGGTGTCTGTTTGCTAATTTGAAATTTGTTCACCCATTTTCGAAACACTTATTTTTCTCTATGGGTTTTTTTCAGCAAAATAGTAAAATAAGTGCTCGAAAGAACCACATCAATGTATTTAAGTAGTTGACGTAGAATTTTTTTCCCCAAAATTCTTATTTTCATTTAATGCCGATTTCCTTCATTTAACGTCGATTTTTTTGAATGAATCTGTGAAAAAATCGATTTTGTATGTATTTGTTAGCATGTTGTGTGACAGAAATGTTTACATAGAAATAACTCCAGCCAAAGATTCATAACGATTCAGAATTCAGAAGTTGAAATAGTCAGGTGCGACTGGAGAATTTGTTCGTTTTATCCGGTGTCAATATAACTGATTTTTATTTCTTGTGGACAAACTTTTTTATTTAAGCAAAACTTTTAATACATATAACATATTACGATTTATGCTACTCCGTAGATAAATCTACGAAGTAGAGACACTGAAGCAAAGGCAACTAGACAATTGGCTTTTAACATTACATACATTAATACAACAGAGAGGGACAGAGAGAGGAAGAACACACAACAGAAGAAACACAAAACTGTTATTTGTTTACGAAGTAAGTTGTTAATTTTTCGTATCGACATTTTATTTATGAACTCTTCCACTAACTTCATCTCCTTTTCGGTCAAAAATTCTTCATATCATCGGTATCTGGCAACAAAGCAACGATCTCAACATCCTGAAGTACATCTTCAATTTTCCCATGAATTTGTATTTCAGTTTCTGTAAGTAAGAATGTTGCAAAATGTTTTGCAAATTCTTTTGCCCTAGTTTGCATGTAGAAGTTTAGTGGTGTATTGAAGTTCTTTGTGCGTTGAACCACCTGAGCAAGCCATCTACGTCGGGACATTCTTCTTAATTTTATTTCCTTCTCTGCCGAAAGAGAAAATTTTGCTGCCAATTTTGTATTGGAATCACCAGCTTCGAGCCTTTAGATTATTGCACAGTTTTTTTTTAAACGTAACGTTTTGAACTAACACATTTTTAACCTTTCTTTGTTTAAAATATTCCAGTTCGTCTCACAAACTGAAATTGGAGTATAAAAAAAAACAGAAAGAGGGAAATTCTCATAATTTATCATATAAAATGCGATAGAATTTTAATTTTGTCATTTATTTTTCGGTTATAACGAATTCGACAGGTAGGTCTGGAGAATTTGTTCGTTATCCGGTGTTTCGTTATAATCGATTTTCCATGTTTTGTTTTTTATTAAAAAGTAGATAAACTTTTAAATTTTGAGATTATCTTTTTGACCAATTATTTGAATTTTAATGGTTTTTGTAACAAATTTCTTTGATTGGGCTTTTATGATCAATTCTGTCTGACTATGTAAATGAAAACACGTACATAAATTCTATTCCGACGTTTCGCTGGAGTTTCTCAGAATCTTCAGGGGTCGTTTATTGTGTCTACATATGTATATATTAATATAAAAAATAGAATACAATTTTTTTCCAATACATATTTTGCCTACACAATTATTCAAAAACTTTAATTTGTTAGTATATTTGAGTTTTTAAGTTGCACATTCCTACATCTAACATCTTAGACTTCACACTTTTAAAATTAAATAAATAAATAAATACAATTTAAATTTACGCTAACGAGAAATTAGACTAACAAAAAAACATAAATATCACAGTATGGCAATATTGTATATTGAGTTTGTTCCGTCAATGTCTTCTTTTAGGTTCATAGAAGTTGTTCTCTTTTGTTGAATTCGTAGGCTCTCCAATGTATACCTCGTTCCCCTATTTCTCTCTTTGTCCCCAATCTTGACGTTGTCGAAGTCTGGCTCATGTGCAGTGTGTAGCATGTGTTGGGATATTCCAGTGGTTTCTCTTTTGTTTTGTATGTCTCTCTTATGTTCTGTCATCCTTACACCTATACACTGTTCAATTTATATTTTCAGTACAGGGTTGATAGGATATTTGCCTTTCACACTTATTTTTATGGTTTTCAATAAGATATCTCTATTTCTATAAAGCTTTTAAATTTTCCATGGTTGCTGTAGTGATCATTATAAATTGCCATATTTCTCTCACAAATGTAAGTAGGGTTACCAACTATAAATTTATATTTCATGAAGAGAAACATGTAGATCATAAACTTATTCTCAAAAAATTAAACTAAATCTAAATAAAATTAAATCTATCTTTTTCCACACTACCATGAGGTGAGATAGTAGGTGTATTTTTTTTAAGAGTTCCCCAGAAGGCCTAACCTCTTCTAACGTAATAAATAACGTAAAAAAAATTATTAAATAAACACTAAACACAAATAATAATACCACATCAAATTCCACTGGACTGTTTGAAATATAATATTTATATATATACGAGTACGAAACCCTCTTCTTTTTTATTTATTGTTATGAAGAAAAAAATCTATTTCGTAATTTAAAGTTGGAATTAACTTAAGAACCGAATTCTATAATATAAAATGTAATTTCCCCTTAAAAAAATACCCAACAAATATTGTATAGCTGTATTTTAACCGTATTTCAAAAAAGAAAACGAAAAGATTTCAGCAAAAAATCACGCAGCGACAACACCTATTCCTTAAAATTAAAATACTTGCTCGCATAAGCTCTAAGAAAGCTTCAGTTCTGAAAGCTCCATTATAAAAACCAAATAGAAATGTATTCGAATTTCCATCAACGGACGAATGGTAGCTCTGAATCAATGTGTTATTTTTTCAAATAAACACAATAAATAAGAGTCAAGTTGGCGACCAGTCTTCTTTCAGCCGGGGAGCAGACAGGTTACGGTGGAATGCACGTGAATTTATAGAATATTTCAGTAGCAATTTCCTAAGTTGTGTGTCATGCAAAATGCAGCCGGCACTAGTGTGTTTGAAAAAGCTCTCCCATAAGGCCTGTACTGAAAATATAAATTGAACAGAGTAGAGCGTTCGCTTTGTGGTACCTATATAAACTAGATTGCAGCTTTCTCCTTGTTTCCCTTTGCAACCGATCTCATAAATAACATCATGTGTGTTGTCTTTCGGAATTGGTGTTTTTGTGTTTGTGAATAATTTGCTAAGAGTCTCTTTGGATTTGTGTGCGAACGTTATGTTATTTTCTTCTTTTATTATTTTAAAGAGATTCTTACTTTCAGTTAAGTTGGGAACGAAGGGAACTTTTGTAAATATTGTTGCCATCTCATTTTAATCTTATTTTTGTGGCGGAATTAATTTTTTGTTGTTTGTTTTTTATAAGGTTGCCAATGATGTACCGTGGAAAGTTATTTATTTTTAATATGGATATTATTTCATTCGTCACTGAGAGCAAAGGTTCTTTTGATTATGTTTCTGGTAGTGTTAATTTTTTTTTTTGGAAAGGGAAACAAGGAGAAAGCTGCAATCTAGTTTATATAGGCACTACAAAGCGAACACTAGGTATAAGGATGACAGAACATAAGAGAGACCTAAAAAACAAAAGAGGATTATCCCAACACATGCTACACACTGCACATGAGCCAGACTTCGACAACGTCAAGAATGTGGACAAGGAGAGAAATAGGGGGGAACGAGGTATACATTGAAGAGCCTACGAATTCGACAAAAGAGAATAACTTCTATGAACCTAAAAGAGCACATTGACGGAACAAACTCAATATACAACATGGCCATACTGTGATATTTATTTTTTTTGTTGTTCTTATTTCTCGTAAGTGCAAATTTAAATTGTATAGATTTATTTATTTAATTATAAAAGTGTGAAGTCTAAGATGTTAGATGTAGGAATGTGCAACTTAAAAACTCAAATATGCTAATAAATAAAACATAGTCAGACAGAATTGACCAAAAAAGCCCTATCAAAGAAATTTGTTACAAAAACTAGATAAACTTTTATTCACCGACATTTTTATTTATTTACAAGGTAATCTGTGATTTTGCTGTCGATAGTTTATTTTATGAATTCTTTTATTATAGAGGGATGGTAACTGCATAGAATTTTTTTATTTTTAAGTTGGATTCTTCAAAATTCTTCTTAATTTTATCTCGGTCTTTGAAAATGGTAGAGATTATTGAAAACGATACAGAAAACTCTATATATATATATATATATATGTATGATTATAAGTGGCGTTATTATGAAGCTAGGTATTAATAGTGTTATAAATGTAGGCATTATTATAATTTAGTAGCATTATTACGGTAAGTATTATTATTATTACTATTATATTATTATTGAAGGTACAAGGCCTTTATTATAATTTAGTCTAGGATTATTAATATAAGTATATGTTAGGTGTAGGTATATAAGTTAGGTAGGTATTAATAATATTTTGTAGGATTATGAAGGTAAGTGTATTTTATATGTAGGTATTATATAGGTATTATTATTATTTAATAGGGTTATGAAGGTAAGTATATTTTATAGGTGGTATGTATTATATTTGTGTTATTATAATTAAGTAGTACTATTAATGTAGGTATACGTATGTTATATGTAGATTTTATATATGTATTATTATTATTTAGTATGATTATGAAGGTAAGTATTAATTATATGTAAGGATATTATAATTTTGAAGGATTATTAAGGTAAGTATTAATTTATATGTTGATGTTTTATATAGAGGTATTATTAGGTTATTATTATTAGTTATGTTTATTATTATTATATTAATTATTATTTTGGTTTAGCGTGCCGTTTTCCGCAGTGCATCAAATAAATGGGAAATGGTGTAATTATGTTTTAATTTTGTTGAATTTTTGTTTTTTGCATTTGGATAGGTCTACAATTATTTTGTTAAGTGTTCTTATTCTAAAACGCATCCTCGCGCTTAAAAAAAGTTTTTTTTATTTTCACATCGCAGTCAATGTTTTTGGCCAACTCAAGTAGATTGTTTGGTAGCCTGGACAAATTACTAATTATTATCTGTTGAAGGATTTGAAGATTTTGTCCCAGTTCGTCAAGTAATTCAATATATCATTGGTGATGGCTTTAACAAACTGCCTTCACTTAGGTGGTCCACCTATGAATACGATGCGACATTATCTTCGGTTGGAATTTTGTTTCTTAATTTATGGCATATGTATCGGGCCATATTTTCTAGCACATCGCTCTTTGAAATGCCAAATCTTGATCATCTTTGTAGCCACCAGTATTATCCTCTTCTGGTTCCCAAGCAATGCTTTGAAATATAGTACCTAAAAAGACATTCCAGATTATTTGTTTGTATAAGCACAAGTAATGTCTGCAAGCTGGCCAATGGCGCTTCCAAATCTGGGGTAGGTATCGTCAAAGCATTAATTTGCTGCGTCCGAAATAACACCCTCGTTGTGTCCTAAAATGTGGGTCCTTTATCTAGAGAGGAATTCTTCCCCATCAGGATAGTAATTGAGGCTAAGTAACATACCAAATATGTTTTCTAATACGTCCTCGATTTAATATGTACGACAACATATACTTGAATCCAAACCGGATTGCATCTAACAGGGTTTCTACTATTTTTTTAATTGGCCCTGGCCGAAACCCTAGTTGACCATTCAGATAAATCAGCGTTGCCCGTTGCTTTGTATACTGTTGGTATGGAACCAGGTTTAAGGCGAAAGCGTTTTTAAACCGTGCAGCGCCTGAAGATAGAATATATTTTTAATTTATTTGTTATAAAGCAACTGAAATGCACTTACCCAATTCAAATTGGAGGTTCGTTTCAAGGGCATCTGCAGTAAAGTGGTCACTACAGATTTTAGCTGTTTCTGCATAAATGCATTCTTTCTTTTACAAAGATGATTCCAAATTTTCAGCAGTTCAGGATCTTTTGGGAAACTGTGGTATAACACATCTTCTCTTCTTAATTTATTGTTTTTATTATTACACCTACAAACAGCGCATAATATTTTTAAGCTATTTTATATAAAACCAAATATACAATTTCAATAACAAAATCCAAACTTTAAAATTTCAAACTTTGTTTCGCTTTTATCTTGTTTTCATTTAAAATCTCGGGTGATATCACACGATTTGTCAAAAATTACAACAACAAAGCGAAAAAATAGAAGTGTAGTAATCTAGTATTCAATCATTCATGAAGTGTACCTATATTCCTTTTTTTTGACAGTTATTTCTTTGCCAGGATTGTTGATACATATCTTGAATTAATAAAATAAACATAGCTAGCTACCTAATAATGTAAAGTTCGTACGTAAGTATGTATGTATACGTACCAATTTTTTGAACCGGTTACATCCGAAGAACCCAACTTCGAAAATTATCGGTAGGTACCTACCTATATACTCGTACATATAAATGTACAGTGGTTATTTATTTCAACACATTTAATAGGTACCTAAAATAGATAATATTAAAAAACGCTCAATACCCACCTGCAAGACGGTAGAGAATTGAATATAAAAGACGATATGGGCACAGACTAATCTACTACTTAAATATCAATGCAATTTCATCATTAAGCCAGTTTAGTAGAAAATCTTTTTAAATACACAAACATTATGGTATGAGTAGTGATTGTTCTATGAGACACACATTGATTTAATGTTGAAATACTTCTTATTATTATTATATATATTTTTATTATAGCAATAAAAAATCCTTCTTATTATAATTTGTATCCAACCCTATTAAAGTGATACAATAATATGAAATCCTTATTTTTTTAGTAAGTAAATATATTAACACATTTATAGAATATTAAAACACTATTCAACGTCGAGTTTTGTGTATCGAATTATTGGTCTGGAGTATTTGCGTCTAACTATGACACTAGTATTCGAATCATAGCTGCCGCGCGTTTTTTTTTTAGTTCCTTCGTTGTTTTCAAACAAAATGCAAAAAAAATTCCTAATGGGGAATATTTTTCATTTCTAAATTTCTCAGTAACCATAAGGCCTAGAAGGCTGAAATTTCGTGTAGTTATTCAAATCCGTCAAGTAACAACGAAACTGACATTAAAAACAAAGTTGACATTTCTTGCCGTTCCGTGTTTTATTTTTGATAACCTTTTTTTCTTTCATAATTCTGTGTCAGCTATAAAATATTTTAATTTAATGAAAATCGGTCAAGGAACAACGATGTTCACATGAAATTTCGGCAAAGAACAACTAAGTTGACATTTTTTTTTAAAGATCAGTAAAAAAAAAGATGAGTATAAACTCATAAAAAAGTTTCAATTGAATTTAATTTTCAGCACAATCCACAAAAACTAGATTTTAAGAATAGAAATCAAAAAACCGTTGTAAAGTTGTTCTGGTAACCTAAACAACAAGAAGTATACCGGAAGCATATTGATAATGAAAATACCAATAAAACCACTTGTAGCATAAATGGTTCAGAGTAAATACTTAAGTACTTTTCTTGACAAAAAATTAAACTGCTTAAGTCAACATTCCTTGGAGATTTTCACTTCGAAGAAAAATTTATTAAAATATAGTGTGCGAAACAGCCGAAACTAGAATAATAAAAAAAAAAATTGTGGCAATTAAAAACAAATATTTAGTTTTCTTTAACATACGAAGAAATAAAGCAATTATAAATAAAGTACTTTTATGTATGTACATCCGTAATCATAAAATTTTATTTAAAAAACACAGCCTAATATGCTTAACTTAAAGGTAGTTTTAATAAGTTGATTAAGTAGTACTGTACATATATTAATGCTTTCCAGTTTTGTGTATGTGAAAAATAATCACATTACAGAAAAAATATCAACAATTTATTTCAATAAGCTATGTTTATGTACAAAAACCGTATATATGATATCTGTTTGCTAACTTGAAATTTGTTCACCCATTTTCGAAACTCTTATTTTTTTCTATGGCTTTTTTCAGCAAAATAGTAAAATAAGTGCTCGAAAAAACACATCAATGTATTTAAGTAGTTGACGTAGAATTTTTTTCCCCAAAATTCTTATTCTCATTTAATGCCCATTTCCTTCATTTAACGTCGATTTTTTTGAATGAATCTGTGAAAAAATCGATTTTGTATGTATTTGTTAGGTTCATAGGTTCATTTAGGTTCATAGAAGTTGTTCTCTTTTGTTGAATTCGTAGGCTCTCCAATGTATACCTCGTTCCCCTATTTCTCTCTTTGTCCCCAATCTTGACGTTGTCGAAGTCTGGCTCATGTGCAGTGTGTAGCATGTGTTGGGATATTCCAGTGGTTTCTCTTTTGTTTTGTATGTCTCTCTTATGTTCTGTCATCCTTACACCTATACACTGTTCAATTTATATTTTCAGTACAGGGTTGATAGGATATTTGCCTTCCACACTTATTTTTATGGTTTTCAATAAGATATCTCTATTTCTATAAAGCTTTTAAATTTTCCATGGTTGCTGTAGTGATCATTATAAATTGCCATATTTTTTTCACAAATGTAAGTAGGGTTACCAACTATAAATTTATATTTCATGAAGAGAAACATGTAGATCATAAACTTATTCTCAAAAAATTAAACTAAATCTAAATAAAATTAAATCTATCTTTTTCCACACTACCATGAGGTGAGATAGTAGGTGTATTTTTTTTAAGAGTTCCCCAGAAGGCCTAACCTCTTCTAACGTAATAAATAACGTAAAAAAAATTATTAAATAAACACTAAACACAAATAATAATACCACATCAAATTCCACTGGACTGTTTGAAATATAATATTTATATATATACGAGTACGAAACCCTCTTCTTTTTTATTTCTTGTTATGAAGAAAAAAAATCTATTTCGTAATTTAAAGTTGTAATTTCCCCTTAAAAAAATACCCAACAAATATTGTATAGCTGTATTTTAACCGTATTTCAAAAAAGAAAACGAAAAGATGTCAGCAAAAAATCACGCAGCGACAACACCTATTCCTTAAAATTAAAATACTTGCTCGCATAAGCTCTAAGAAAGCTTCAGTTCTGAAAGCTCCATTATAAAAACCAAATAGAAATGTATTCGAATTTCCATCAACGGACGAATGGTAGCTCTGAATCAATGTGTTATTTTTTCAAATAAACACAATAAATAAGAGTCAAGTTGGCGACCAGTCTTCTTTCAGCCGGGGAGCAGACAGGTTATGGTGGAATGCACGTGAATTTATAGAATATTTCAGTAGCAATTTCCTAAGTTGTGTGTCATGCAAAATGCAGCCGGCACTAGTGTGTTTGAAAAAGCTCTCCCATAAGGCCTGTACTGAAAATATAAATTGAACAGAGTAGAGCGTTCGCTTTGTGGTACCTATATAAACTAGATTGCAGCTTTCTCCTTGTTTCCCTTTGCAACCGATCTCATAAATAACATCATGTGTGTTGTCTTTCGGAATTGGTGTTTTTGTGTTTGTGAATATTTTGCTAAGAGTCTCGTTGGATTTGTGTGCGAACGTTATGTTATTTTCTTCTTTTATTATTTTAAAGAGATTCTTACTTTCAGTTAAGTTGGGAACGAAGGGAACTTTTGTAAATATTGTTGCCATCTCATTTTAATCTTATTTTTGTGGCGGAATTAATTTTTTGTTGTTTGTTTTTTATAAGGTTGCCAATGATGTACCGTGGAAAGTTATTTATTTTTAATATGGATATTATTTCGTTTGCGTTTTCTTCATGGAAGCATTCGTCACTGAGAGCAAAGGTTCTTTTGATTATGTTTCTGGTAGTGTTCATTTTTTTTTTGGAAAGGGAAACAAGGAGAAAGCTGCAATCTAGTTTATATAGGCACTACAAAGCGAACACTAGGTATAAGGATGACAGAACATAAGAGAGACCTAAAAAACAAAAGAGGATTATCCCAACACATGCTACACACTGCACATGAGCCAGACTTCGACAACGTCAAGAATGTGGACAAGGAGAGAAATAGGGGAACGAGGTATACCTTGAAGAGCCTACGAATTCGACAAAAGAGAATAACTTCTATGAACCTAAAAGAGCACATTGACGGAACAAACTCAATATACAACATTGCCATACTGTGATATTTATTTTTTTTGTTGTTCTTATTTCTCGTAAGTGCAAATTTAAATTGTATAGATTTATTTATTTAATTATAAAAGTGTGAAGTCTAAGATGTTAGATGTAGGAATGTGCAACTTAAAAACTCAAATATGCTAATAAATAAAACATAGTCAGACAGAATTGACCAAAAAAGCCCTATCAAAGAAATTTGTTACAAAAACTAGATAAACTTTTATTCACCGAAATTTTTATTTATTTACAAGGTAATCTGTGATTTTGCTGTCGATAGTTTATTTTATGAATTCTTTTATTATAGAGGGATGGTAACTGCATAGAATTTTTTTATTTTTAAGTTGGATTCTTCAAAATTCTTCTTAATTTTATCTCGGTCTTTGAAAATGGTAGAGATTATTGAAAACGATACAGAAAACTCTATATATATATATATATATATGTATGATTATAAGTGGCGTTATTATGAAGCTAGGTATTAATAGTGTTATAAATGTAGGCATTATTATAATTTAGTAGCATTATTACGGTAAGTATTATTATTATTACTATTATATTATTATTGAAGGTACAAGGCCTTTATTATAATTTAGTCTAGGATTATTAATATAAGTATATGTTAGGTGTAGGTATTACGTATATAGGTTAGGTAGGTATTAATAATATTTTGTAGGATTATGAAGGTAAGTGTATTTTATATGTAGGTATTATATAGGTATTATTATTATTTAATAGGGTTATGAAGGTAAGTATATTTTATAGGTGGTATGTATTATATTTGTGTTATTATAATTAAGTAGGATTATTAATGTAGGTATATGTATGTTATATGTAGATTTTATATATGTATTATTATTATTTAGTATGATTATGAAGGTAAGTATTAATTATATGTAAGGATATTATAATTTTGAAGGATTATTAAGGTAAGTATTAATTTATATGTTGATGTTTTATATAGAGGTATTATTAGGTTATTATTATTAGTTATGTTTATTATTATTATATTAATTATTATTTTGGTTTAGCGTGCCGTTTTCCGCAGTGCATCAAATAAATGGGAAATGGTGTAATTATGTTTTAATTTTGTTGAATTTTTGTTTTTTGCATTTGGATAGGTCTACAATTGTTTTGTTAAGTGTTCTTATTCTAAAACGCATCCTCGCGCTTAAAAAAAGTTTTTCTTATTTTCACATCGCAGTCAATGTTTTTGGCCAACTCAAGTAGATTGTTTGGTAGCCTGGACAAATTACTAATTATTATCTGTTGAAGGATTTGAAGATTTTGTCCCAGTTCGTCAAGCAATTCAATATATCATTGGTGATGGCTTTAACAAACTGCCTTCACTTAGGTGGTCCACCTATGAATACGATGCGACATTATCTTCGGTTGGAATTTTGTTTCTTAATTTATGGCATATGTATCGGTCCATATTTTCTAGCACATCGCTCTTTGAAATGCCAAATCTTGATCACCTTTGTAGCCACCAGTATTATCCTCTTCTGGTTCCCAAGCAATGCTTTGAAATATAGTACCTAAAAAGACATTCCAGATTATTTGTTTGTATAAGCACAAGTAATGTCTGCAAGCTGGTCAATGGCGCTTCCAAATCTGGGGTAGGTATCGTCAAAGCATTAATTTGCTGCGTCCGAAATAACACCCTCGTTGTGTCCTAAAATGTGGGTCCTTTATCTAGAGAGGAATTCTTCCCCATCAGGATAGTAATTGAGGCTAAGTAACATACCAAATATGTTTTCTAATACGTCCTCGATTTAATATGTACGACAACATATACTTGAATCCAAACCGGATTGCATCTAACAGGGTTTCTACTATTTTTTTAATTGGCCCTGGCCAAAACCCTAGTTGACCATTCAGATAAATCAGCGTTGCCCGTTGCTTTGTATACTGTTGGTATGGAACCAGGTTTAAGGCGAGAGCGTTTTTAAACCGTGCAGCACCTGAAGATAGAATATATTTTTAATTTATTTGTTATAAAGCAACTGAAATGCACTTACCCAATTCAAATTGGAGGTTCGTTTCAAAGTCATCTGCAGTAAAGTGGTCACTACAGATTTTAGCTGTTTCTGCATAAATGCATTCTTTCTTTTACAAAGATGATTCCAAATTTTCAGCAGTTCAGGATCTTTTGGGAAACTGTGGTATAACACATCTTCTCTTCTTAATTTATTGTTTTTATTATTACACCTACAAACAGCGCATAACATTTTTAAGCTATTTTATATAAAACCAAATATACAATTTCAATAACAAAATCCAAACTTTAAAATTTCAAACTTTGTTTCGCTTTTATCTTGTTTTCATTTAAAATCTCGGGTGATATCACACGATTTGTCAAAAATTACAACAACAAAGCGAAAAAATAGAAGTGTAGTAATCTAGTATTCAATCATTCATGAAGTGTACCTATATTCCTTTTTTTTGACAGTTATTTCTTTGCCAGGATTGTTGATACATATCTTGAATTAATAAAATAAACATAGCTAGCTACCTAATAATGTAAAGTTCGTACGTAAGTATGTATGTATACGTACCAATTTTTTGAACTGGTTACATCCGAAGAACCCAACTTCGAAAATTATCGGTAGGTACCTACCTATATACTCGTACATATAAATGTACAGTGGTTATTTATTTCAACACATTTAATAGGTACCTAAAATAGATAATATTAAAAAACGCTCAATACCCACCTGCAAGACGGTAGAGAATTGAATATAAAAGACGATATGGGCACAGACTAATCTACTACTTAAATATCAATGCAATTTCATCATTAAGCCAGTTTAGTAGAAAATCTTTTTAAATACACAAACATTATGGTATGAGTAGTGATTGTTCTATGAGACACACATTGATTTAATGTTGAAATACTTCTTATTATTTTTATATATATTTTTATTATAGCAATAAAAAATCCTTCTTATTATAATTTGTATCCAACCCTATTAAAGTGATACAATAATATGAAATCCTTATTTTTTTAGTAAGTAAATATATTAACACATTTATAGAATATTAAAACACTATTCAACGTCGAGTTTTGTGTATCGAATTATTGGTCTGGAGTATTTGCGTCTAACTATGACACTAGTATTCGAATCATAGCTGCCGCGCGTTTTTTTTTAGTTACTTCGTTGTTTTCAAACAAAATGCAAAAAAAAATTCCTAATGGGGAATATTTTTCATTTCTAAATTTCTCAGTAACCATAAGGCCTAGAAGGCTGAAATTTCGTGTAGTTATTCAAATCCGTCAAGTAACAACGAAACTGACATTAAAAACAAAGTTGACATTTCTTGCCGTTCCGTGTTTTATTTTTGATAACCTTTTTTTCTTTCATAATTCTGTGTCAGCTATAAAATATTTTAATTTAATGAAAATCGGTCAAGGAACAACGATGTTCACATGAAATTTCGGCAAAGAGCAACTAAGTTGACATTTTTTTTTTAAAGATCAGTAAAAAAAAAGATGAGTATAAACTCATAAAAAAGTTTCAATTGAATTTAATTTTCAGCACAATCCACAAAAACTAGATTTTAAGAATAGAAATCAAAAAACCGTTGTAAAGTTGTTCTGGTAACCTAAACAACAAGAAGTATACCGGAAGCATATTGATAATGAAAATACCAATAAGACCACTTGTAGCATAAATGGTTCAGAGTAAATACTTAAGTACTTTTCTTGACAAAAAATTAAACTGCTTAAGTCAACATTCCTTGGAGGATTTTCACTTCGAAGAAAAATTTATTAAAATATAGTGTGCGAAACAGCCGAAACTAGAATAATAAAAAAAAATTGTGGCAATTAAAAACAAATATTTAGTTTTCTTTAACATACGAAGAAATAAAGCAATTATAAATAAAGTACTTTTATGTATGTACATCCGTAATCATAAAATTTTATTTAAAAAAAACAGCCTAATATGCTTAACTTAAAGGTAGTTTTAATAAGTCGATTAAGTAGTACTGTACATATATTAATGCTTTCCGGTTTTGTGTATGTGAAAAATAATCACATTACAGAAAAAATATCAACAATTTATTTCAAGAAGCTATGTTTATGTACAAAAACCGTGTATATGATACCTGTTTGCTAACTTGAAATTTGTTCACCCATTTTCGAAACTCTTATTTTTTTCTATGGCTTTTTTCAGCAAAATAGTAAAAAAAGTGCTCGAAAAAACACATCAATGTATTTAAGTAGTTGACGTAGAATTTTTTTCCCCAAAATTCTTATTCTCATTTAATGCCCATTTCCTTCATTTAACGTCGATTTTTTTGAATGAATCTGTGAAAAAATCGATTTTGTATGTATTTGTTAGCATGTTGTGTGACAGAAATGTTTACATAGAAATAACTCCAGCCAAAGATTCATAACGATTCAGAATTCAGAAGTTGAAATAGTCAGGTGCGACTGGAGAATTTGTTCGTTTATCCGGTGTCAATATAACTGATTTTCAATTTCTTGTGGACAAACTTTTTTATTTAAGCAAAACTTTTAATACATATTACATATTACGATTTATGCTACCCGTAGATAAATCTACGAAGTAGAGACACTGAAGCAAAGGCAACTAGACAATTGGCTTTTAACATTACATACATTAATACAACAGAGAGGGACAGAGAGAGGAAGACACACAACAGAATTTTTATTTGTTTACGAAGTAAGTTGTTAATTTTTCGTATCGACATGTTATTTATGAACTCTTCCCCTAACTTCATCTCCTTTTCGGTCAAAAATTCTTCATATCATCGGTATCTGGCAACAAAGCAAACGATCTCAACATCCTGAAGTACATCTTCAATTTTCACATGAATTTGTATTTCAGTATCTGTAAGTAAGAATGTTGCAAAATGTTTTGCAAATTCTTTTGCCCTAGTTTGTATGTAGAATTGATCCGCTTAGTGGTGTATTGAAGTTCTTTGTGCGTTGAACCACCTGAGTAAGCCATCTACGTCGGGACATTCTTCTTAATTTTATTTCGTTCTCTGCCGAAAGAGAAAATTTTGCTGCCAAATTTGTATTGGAATCACCAGCTTCGAGCCTTTAGATTATTGCACATTTTTTTTTTAACGTAAGACTACGTTTTGAACACATTTTTAACCTTTCTTTGTTTAAAATATTTCAGTTCGTCTCAGAAATTGAAATTAGAGTGTAAAAAAAACAGAAAGAGGGAAATTCTCATAATTTATCATATTAAAGGCGATAGAATTTTAATTTTTTCATTTATTTTTCGGTTATAACGAATGCGACATGTAGGTCTGGAGAATTTGTTCGTTATCCGGTGTTTCGTTATAATCGATTTTCCATGTTTTGTTTTTTATTAAAAAGTAGATAAACTTTTAAATTTTGAGATTATCTTTGTGACCAATTATTTGAATTTTAATAGTTTTTGTAACAAATTTCTTTGATTGGGCTTTTATGATCAATTCTGTCTGACTATGTAAATGAAAACACGTACATAAATTCTATTCCGACGTTTCGCTGGAGTTTCTCAGAATCTTCAGGGGTCGTTTATTGTGTCTACATATGTATATATTAATTTATAAAATAGAATACAATTTTATTCCAATACATGTTTTGCCTACACAATTATTCAAAAACTTTAATTTGTTAGTATATTTGAGTTTTTAAGTTGCACATTCCTACATCTAAAATCTTAGACTTCACACTTTTATAATTAAATAAATAAATAAATACAATTTAAATTTACACTAACGAGAAATTAGACTAACAAAAAACATAAATATCACAGTATGGCAATATTGTATATTGAGTTTGTTCCGTCAATGTCTTCTTTTAGGTGCATAGAAGTTGTTCTCTTTTGTTGAATTCGTAGGCTGTCCAATGTATACCTCGTTCCCCTATTTCTCTCTTTGTCCACAATCTTGACGTTGTCGAAGTCTGGCTCATGTGCAGTGTGTAACATGTGTTGGGATATTCCAGTGGTTTCTCTTTTGTTTTGTATGTCTCTCTTATGTTCTGTCATCCTTACACCTATACACTGTTCAATTTATATTTTCAGTACAGGGTTGATAGGATATTTGCCTTTCACACTTACTTTTATGGTTTTCAATAAGATATCTCTATTTCTATAAGGCTTTTCCATTTTCCATGGTTGCTGTAGTGATCATTATAAATTGCCATATTTCTCTCACAAATGTCAGTAGGGTTACCAACTATAAATTTATATTTCATGAAGAGAAACATGTAGATCATAAACTTATTCTCAAAAAATTAAACTAAATCTAAATAAAATTAAATCTATCTTTTTCCACACTACCATGAGGTGAGATAGTAGGTGTATTTTGTTTAAGAGTTCCCCAGAAGGCCTAACCTCTTCTAACGTAATAAATAACGTAAAAAAAAAAATTATTAAATAAACACTAAACACAAATAATAATACCACATCAAATTCCACTGGACTGCTTGAAATATAATATTTATATATATACGAGTACCAAACCCTCTTCTTTTTTATTTATTGTTATGAAGAAAAAAAATCTATTTTGTAATTTAAAGTTGGAATTAACTTAAGAACCGAATTCTATAATATAAAATGTAATTTCCCCTTTAAAAAATACCCAACAAATATTGTATAGCTGTATTTTAACCGTATTTCAAAAAAGAAAACGAAAAGATGTCAGCAAAAAATTACGCAGCGACAACACCTATTCCTTAAAATTAAAATACTTGCTCGCATAAGCTCTAAGAAAGCTTCAGTTCTGAAAGCTCCATTACAAAAACCAAATAGAAATGTATTCGAATTTCCATCAACGGACGAATGGTAACTCTGAATCAATGTGTTATTTTTTCAAATAAACACAATAAATGAGAGTCAACTAGAATTAGTTTTTTAATGGAATATAAGAAGACATAGACAACGGCAGGAATCGAACCTGCAACTACGAGGTTGACAGGCGAGCACGCACCTATCGCGCCACGGCCACCCCCAGTAGCAATTTCCTAAGTTGTGTGTCATGCAAAATACAGCCGGCACTAGTGTGTTTGAAAAAGCTCTCCCATAAGGCCTGTACTGAAAATATAAATTGAACAGAGTATAGTGTTCGCTTTGTGGTACTTATATAAACTAGATTGCAGCTTTCTCCTTGTTTCCTTTTGCAACCGATCTCATAAATAACATCATGTGTGTTGTCTTTCCGAATTGGTGTTTTTGTGTTTGTGAACATTTTGCTAAGAGTTTCGTTGGATTTGTGTGCGAACGTTATGTTATTTTCTTCTTTTATTATTTTAAAGAGATTCTTACTTTCAGTTAAGTTGGGAATGAAGGGAACTTTTGTAAATATTGTTGCCATCTCTTTTTAATCTTATTTTTGTGGCGGAATTTTTTTTTGTTGTTTGTTTTTTATAAGTTAATTGAAGAAAACGCAAACAATATGTTTATATTATTTTTGTTTTTGTTTTAGTGGACTGTGTGGATTTAAGGCCAATTGAATGAATTTGTTACCTTTAGTCCAAAATGCGTTTCGCCCAGGTACTACTGCTGGGCTCATCAGTTAGATGCTGTAGTACCTTTCTAAGACGCATTATTTTTTGATCGATGCTTACCGACTTTAATAAAACTTACAGCGATTACTCACTGTAAATTATATTTTTCTAGGGGAATTTGGTTAGATTCATGCACCTAGAATTATGTTTTGCCCATGGTCTGGCCAGTGAATTAATTGAAGAAAACGCAAACAATATGTTTATATTATGTTTATATTATTTATATAAAAACAAAAACAAAAATAATATAAACATATTGTTTGCGTTTTCTTCAATTAAGTCACTGGCCAGACCACGGGCAAAACATAATTCTAGGTGCATGAATCTAATCAAATTCCCCTAGAAAAATATAATTTACAGTGAGTAATCGCTGTAAGTTTTATTAAAGTCGGTAAACATCGATAAAAAAATAATGCGTCTTAAAAAGGTACTACAGCATCTAACTGATGAGCCCAGCTGTAGTACCTAGGCGAAGCGCATTTTGGACTAAAGGTCACAAATTCATTCAATTGTTTTTTATAAGGTTGCCAATGATGTACCGTGGAAAGTTATTTATTTTTAGTATGGATATTATTTTGTTTGCGTTTTCTTCATGGAAGCATTCGTCACTGAGAGCAAAGGTTCTTTTGATTATGTTTCTGGCAGTGTTATTTTTTTTTTGGAAAGGAAAACAAGGAGAAAGCTGCAATCTAGTTTATATAGGCACTACAAACCGAATTCTAGGTATAAGGATGACAGAACATAAGAGAGACCTAAAAAACAAAAGAGAAACTACTGGATTACCCCAACAAATGCTACACCCTTCACAGGAGCCAGACTTCGACAACGTCAAGAATGTGGACAAGGAGAGAAATAGGGAAACGAGGTATACATTGAAGAGTCTACGAATTCAACAAAAGAGAACAACTTCTATGAACCTAAAAGAGGACATTGACGGAACAAACTCAAAATACAACATTGCCATACTGTGATATTTATGTTTTTTGTTAGTCTAATTTCTCGTAAGTGAAAATCTAAATTGTATATATTTATTTATTTAATTATAAAAGTGTGAAGTCTAAGATGTTAAATGTAGGAATGTGCAACTTAAAAACACAAATATGCTAATAAATAAAACATAGTCAGACAGAATTGAGCAACAAAGCCCTATCAAAGAAATTTGTTACAAAAACTAGATAAACTTTTATTCACCGAAATTTTTATTTATTTACAAGGTAATCTGTGATTTTGCTGTCGATAGTTTTATTTTATGAATTCTTCTTTTATTATGGCGGGATGGTGACTGCATAGAATTTTTCATTTTTAAGTTGGATTCTTCAAAATTCTTCTTAATTTTATCTCGGTCTTTGAAAATGGTAGAGATTATTGAAAACGATACAGAAAACTCTGCTGCCAAACTTTTATTGGAATCACCAGATTCAAGCCTTGAAATTATTGGAGTTTCCTTCAATCGCAAAAACTCACGTTTTGAACTCATTTTGAAAAAATAAAACTAACACATTTAACCTTTCTTTATATAAAATATGTTATGTTTTCTTACTCTAAAAAAAACGTATTCATTGTTTAATAGCTTATAGATTCATTTTGTAAATTGGTCAGATATATGAATAAATAAATAAATATGACTATACCAAATCACAGAATACGAAATTCACATATAAAAAAGCAGAAGAAGGTAAATCCCCATAATTTATTATTTGAAATGCTCGAAATTTCCAATGCTTATTTATTGTTTTTTAATATTCGTTGAAAACGATAAATTTTCCTAATTTTCAATTTAAAACTGTTTGTAATAAGGGATACTTCGTTATAGCAGATATCGTCAAAATCGATAAGTGGTTAGTACAATTAGCATTAACAGTGGTCGGGACTGAGAGATTAGTTCGCAATAACTGATATTTCGTCACAACATATTTTTTGACTGTAGTTGTTTTGGTCTATTTAATATATTTTTATCTTATTTTACTTTTCCCTTTTAAGCTAATGCTAGACGTGAAATTCACTAAAGAAAGTTAACTCTACTATCGGGCATTACTGATTGGAATAACATTTTCAAGTTTTTTAATAGTATATATACAATATATGTATTGTGTGTAGAAGTATATATACCAAGTAGGAAAATACATCTTGTTTTCAGAGTATGGGAGGGAGATGTGAATACTGGGACGTAGAAGAAGTCGGTTGAACGCCATTATGGGGTAAGGGGTTGGTTGTTTTATTTTTAGTAATTCCAATATGCAAATTTGTTTGAAATTATCTTTTTTGACTTTAAAAATTGTACGGGAAATTCGATTTGTTTCAATCGAATTGCAAATAAACTCAAATTTAAAAACAAACGTAAACAATTTGTTTTATTTTTTTATTTACAAATATTTCTGGGGGGGGGGGGGAGTCATGACCCCATGACCCTCCCCCTGTATACGCCGCTAAGGATGCCGGGATTGAGGTTTTAGGTGGAGTTTGGGACGTAACAGCTTCGTGATTTACAAGCCTCAGCTTTTCTATATGTGGATGCCGTGATAGTTCTTGGTGAGAATTTGAAAGATCACAACGAAAACTTGAACAAAGTTTAAGGAAGGCTTTGTAAATATAATTTGAAATTAAATATAGAAAAATGTGATTTGTTGAAGCCAGAGGTAATTTATTTGGCCAATTGATAACATAAAATGTAACACTGGTTTTGCAATTAGTTGACGTTTTTTGTTTGCTGTCCGCAATTTTTTAAATTACGAATTATATTCTATATATATAAATTATATATATATAAATTACTCGTAATATCAAGTTTTCTTGTGTTGTTTAATTTAAATTGTGTTTATATTAATTAATGTTACATTTTGGATTGCATGTTTGGCGAAATTCATTTTTTGTGATTTCAATTCACGTAAGTTTGTTTGTTATTTATTGTGTATACCCATATATAAATATATATCAAGATTTGCTCTTAATTGAATCGCCTTTGTTGCTCTCAACAATATTTCCTCTTCTTCTTTTTGGTTTAACTTCCTCCATCCCTTCTATTAAAAGAAAGAACATTTTGCACAATTGAAGAGCTTTTTCGTATAGCTTTCGGTTGTTTTGTCTCTCTCTTGGATTCTATACTTAACCCAGCCCCATAATTAGATATCCCACGAATTATTAATACTAACTTAGTAATAATATTCTTATAAGATCCGTGGTGGTACGCGTCGATTTGTTAGTTCAAATTACACAGTAAATAGTAGCACATAAGTTCGAATCCAGGTTGTAGCCAATTCTTTTTTTTTTAATTCTAATTGCTAAACTTTTCTATTTAATTTCATTATTGTGTTTTACTGTCTCTCACTTACTTATTTATAATATGCCTTGCGCTAATACTAATTTTGTTGATCGTTCCGGCCTAGCCCCTCTTTTTGAGTGTTGCGGACCTTGTGGAAATTTATTCCATGCCAAATGCGTTAGTCCAAATAATTCCTTTATGGATAAAATTAATTCGTCGAAGATAGCATATTGATATTGTCCAAATTGTAAAAAGATTTCGCCCGCTCACTTTACCTTTAAATTATACACATAAAAAGATGAGCTTACTAAAATCGCAAAGGGGTTTGAAGATTTAAGCCTTAACTTTGCTAACATAGTATCAACTATTAATGGCATCCCATCTCCAGTGTTAAAAGCTGACAAATCCACTTCAACGGATGATAATGCAACACTAAATTCTTCAACTGATATTTCAAAAAAAAAAGTAAAAAGAGAGGAAGGGACTTGACCACATGTGCAGAAAATGCAGGACCTAAATAATCATCTAAAAAATCTTCCACGATAAGTAGTGAAGCAAATGCAATTTCATGAACTTTGTGCGAACCAGTAATTGAATTACTTCAAATTAATGAACCAATCATAAATGATATTGAAACCCCCTCAGAACCCATTGTACCTTTTCCACCAGCTTGACTTGGCTCCATCGAAGGAGTCCGTCATTACGGTTCCCAAACCTCTATCTTCTGTTCCAAAGCCTAGGGCCATATTTGTTTCTCGTCTCTTACCCGAAACTAAGCCGGAAGATTTATTGGATCATTTGGTTGCTACTACCAAAGCTATTGCAAATTCATCATGCGTCAAATGTTCCATAATAAGTAAACCTAACAGTTTCGTAGCCTCTTTGAAAATAATTGCTCCAAATTCTCTCTTCGAACCCATATGTAGTAGTTCTTTGCCTCCTAATACGTTGGTAAAAGAATTTATAGCCCCCTTGTGAAAGAAATCGAATACAAATCCGGCTTGTAGTTTAAATTTAAATTCAAAAAACTGCCCAGGTTTTGCCTCTACTACCAAAATGTGGGGGGTTTTTGAAGCAAAATTCCAAGACATATAATAATTCCCTATCTATGCCATACGATGTTTTTTTGTGTTTTGCCCTGACTGAGACTGGGCTTAGTGCCTCAATTTTAGACACAGAACTTTTTGATAGCGAGTTCTTAGCTTACCGAAGGGATCGTCATGTTGATATTATGAATTTAGTTGGTGGTGGAGTACTTATTGCTGTAAGGAGTAATTTCTGCTCTACACAAAAAAAGTCTTCCCAATCAATCTGACAATTGAACTGTTGTTAGTCAAAATAACTAAGGAATGTTAAGTCTTATTTGTTTTAAATGTTTATATTCCACCTAGAAATCCTATTTCAGTATACACTGAACTCTCTTTAGCACTCGATTTTATTTTTAGCTCAGCTAGCCTTGACAGTAATATCCTTCTATTAGGGGATTTTAATCTTACTCGCATTGATTGGGTACCCTCTGGTGACGAATCCTATTTTGAAGCTTACACAAGTTCATCCCAACAGGAACTTCAAATGTTGGATAATATTATCTCTACGTATTTATACCAAGTTAGCTCTATACACAATTTTAAAGATAGACAACCAGACCTTGTATTCTCATATGACGCCGATAGTACAGTATGGTAGAAACCGAGTGTTATCACCCGCCTCTTGACATTTTTCTTGACTTGAGCGAACATTTACTAGAAAATAGTAATACTCATGTTTATTCCCACACTTTTGACTTTCGCAAAGGTGATTTTCAACAGCTCTTGGATAGTTTAATAAACTCCGGTATATAACATTTACCGATTTCTAATGATCTTGACTCAACTATCTCAAGCTTCTATTCTATTTTGATGAGATGCATTAATGAAACAGTTCCAAAAAAAGATCTATTCCCTCTAATTCTTCTTGTCATAAATTGGTTCATAAAAGAACTGAAATGTATCCGAAATAAAAGAAATAAGGCTTGGAAAAAATACATTCGGTTCATGACGGTAAAGAATCACGTAGTTTACATATCCCATTTTGAAGAAATCAAAAAACTCTCTTTCGAACTCTATACCGATTATCTGGAAGCCATGGGGCATTCTTTGAAGTTAGACCCAAAAAACATCTGCAAATTTATAAATTCTAAAAGGAAATGTGACGGGTATACAGTAAATCTCATGTATAATGACGTTATCTTGAGTACAACTTCTGAAATCTGTGAGGGATTTGCAAGTAATTTTAGCCAATCCTTCATTGATTCACCTGTAGTTTTTGACGAAAACTATTTTCATTTTTACGAAATTGGCCTCAAGTATCATTTAACAATATTACAATAGAACGTGAAAATTTTGAGCTTTTTGTCACATTTAAAAAAGGACTATTCTATTGGACCTTATAGAATACCACCTACTTTATTGAAAAAATGTAGGTCCATTTTACCACTTCCTCTGAGAAATGTTTTTGAACTATCTTTGAAATTAGGTAAATTTCCTTCAGTTTGAAAAATGCATTTATAACCCCAGTATTTTAAAAGGGAGCCAAAGCCAATATTATCAACTATAGACCAGTTTCTAAACTTTCTTGCATTCCAAAGTTGCTCGAACAAGTTGTATGTGTTAGTTTGACATTTATATGTAAAAATATTATCTCCAACCAACAACATGGTTTTATGCAGAAACGTTCTACTGTTACTTATATAATTGTTTTCTTGAATAAATGTTTAAACTCCTTCGAAAGTGGTCAAGTGGTTGATTGTGTATACACAGACTCTTCGAAAGCTTTTGGTCTCTTGGGCCATTACTCATTACATTGGCTATTAATGATGCTACTCTTTGTGTACACAATAGCGAAATTCTTCTCCTTTATTTTAGATCCTTTATTGCGCAAAAAACTCCATCCACTTTTGCTTATTTTCGTTGATATTTTCATTTTCATTTTTCCTTTATTTCATTTTACTACAACACAAGTTTAATACAAATGTCAAAATTTATCCACTGGTTAAAATTTTAACGAGCTTCAGAGCAGCTTACATTTTCACGTCTCTATTCACCTCAATAATGTCAAAATTTAGCAAAATTGACACACGGCTAAATTTTTAATTCATTTTGATTTTTTTAAATAATTAAATATATATGTATGTTATTGTTATTTTTATTGATTAATATTAATATTATGCATTAAACAAAAATATATATGAATTACTACGTATATAAATACTTTTTTTTAATGCTGTTTAATTTTTGCTAAGTTTTTCATTGAGTTGGCAGGTTTTTTTTGGAAAGCTTGGTAGGTTTTTCTTGACAGCCGCAACCGTGCTTTCGTGGCTTTTCAATCCACACCGCTGATTTCTTGTTTGACAAGCAAGAATGTGAAGTAGCTAAAAAGAAAAAAAGTAAAGAAACACGTTTTGGGTAAATTTGGGATCCCGCGGGATTCCGAAGGTGAGTAAAGAAATAGAACTATGGACATCTATTGTCAAAACGTTATTGTTTAATCATCTTAGGCAATAATGCAGCAGAGTTATTAGAAGGGTGGTCGCATAAACGTCATTCATCGCGGACCCGATAAGTAATTTTATTTAGTTTTGCTTAAAAATGTATTAATTACCGTATTTCCAAATAGAATATGTTTGGTTACGCTTGATAAAATATATTATTCGTCTTCGTTTGAAGCAGAGTAAAAAAAATTTTACAGTGGGATCTTAAAATTGTAGACTAATGTTTGAAAGTAATCCCTGTACATCTTATCTTTTTTTCTATTTAACTATTGTTATTTTAATATAAATTCAATTAATTTCCATATTATGAAATTGAATACATACCTACATATTTAATATTATATATTAAAAAAATATTAATGAACAGATTTTTGAAACCAATTTTTTTTAGATTAAACGTGGAGAAATTCTTAAAAGTACCACAATATGATCTAGCAGTATTAGTAGGAAGTGAGGAAAGTATCATTGAACAGTACTTTGCAAAGCAATACTTTAAGGACCTTTCATGGATATCCAATAAGATTACCTCGTCTGGATGTTTTCAATGCTTATATGATATAATCGTAGTTGAAGAAAAAATTAAGACTTCTATTAGGTTTCCACATATAAGACTCTTAAAACAATTTTTGACTCAGCATATGACGCAGTTAAATTATGGCGGAAGTCAGTTTTATACGCTTTTTAAAGTGTTTTTGCATAAGTCGATTACAGAGGACGTGCTATTGAAGTCTAATGAGTACGTACAATTCTGGACTGCAGCAATCGACCAACTTAAAATAACTTACCTTGAAAGTCTAACTAATTATAATGATAGTCAAGAAAACATATCTGATGGAACTAGAACTTACAATGAAATCGTGATTCTTAAACATCCGGATCATTTTGTTGCTGCAATAAGTACAAACTGTGATGAGATTTCTGTATGGGATGTACATAATAATAAGAGAATTGGCTTACTAAAATCCGTTCCCCAACCTAGTTTGTTGTGCTCTATACGAAATTTGGAAGTGGCAGTGCTTTGTAGAAGAGAAATAAAAGTCATTGATCTTGGAGATGGAAAGTATAAGGTTGATTGAATATTTCTTATTTTATTTTATAGTTACTTACTTAGTATATTTTTTAGGCCACTTTAAAAGGAGTGATGAATCAAAAAATGCCATATTTTGGCTTACATGATGAGGATCATTTGGTATGCCTTTCTCGAAACCGAATGTACGTTAATCTCATGAATCTAAAAACAGGAGATTGTGCGACATCTTTTAAGGCAGGAGAAGATCGATTTCTTAATTCATTGATAGTGTCTGGAAATGGCAGGTACATATGGATTGTAATATTGGAATTTATAAGTTGAAATAATATTATAGGCATCCAATGCCGTTAAAAAAGTCGCACGTAGAAACTATGTTAAAAATATAAATCTAAAAATGACCAGCAACCATAAGAAATATGGTTATCTATCTGATAAATATAGACAATATTATGTGCAAAGAATTAAGTTGAAAAAAGCCTTATTGGGAAATATATTAAGTCTTATGAGTAAACTAATTAATTTATTTATTAATGAAAAGCAGCAGTAATTAAAATGTGTTTACTGACCCTTTTGTATGATTAAATACTTGCTTTAAAGCACTTTTTGTATCATTTAATCATTTTGAATGACCAAAATGACCATGCGGGTAAAAAAAGCAATTGATAAACAGAACAAACCTGCTTTGGGTTGGATGTAATCGTGTGGGCTCGGTGGCGTGATGCATAGTTGGTAAGCTTTTTAGCAGCTTGGTCATGGTTCAATCATTTTGAAGAAAATATTTTAAAAAGACTGAATAGTCTGAATTACGCTTATATTTCCTTTCCTTCTCTTGGTAAATCATTTAAGAGGCTTGGATTGATTTTTAAAAATTAAGATATGTATGTGAAGAGACTATTTTTGAGAACATTTCTAAATTTATTATGAAATTAATGACGTTTCCACAAAGTTCTGCAACCGCAGAAAGGAAGTTTTCAGATCTCCAGCTAATCTATAAAAAAAAAGTTTGATAAATTTAAATTATAAGCTGTTGAAGGAAAGTTTGGACTCCAGATTAAAAATTATGCTTTTGTTCATTTGTTTCCATACTTTTGTCTTATTATTGAATTGTTCCCTTTTGTTTACTTTTTAAAAAATATGTTAATAAGATATTCACCTAGAACAAATTCCGACAGAGCTGAATTTTGGTAATAAGAGCTTCATTTTCAAGTCCTAAGTTCTATAAAAAAAAAAAAACAAGTTTTAAGTGTGGAACCGAAAGGGAAATGCTGCCATCTTAAAAATCATAATTTATTTTATTTTGTTCAATAACTCAAAAACCTGTATTTCTTAGGAGCACCTTGTAGACAGAACAATTATCTACAAAATGACATATTAGCGACTTCTCTATGGCAATTCCTTCTTAAGGTATAGTGTCCAAAGCTAAATCGTTCGTCAAAACGGATATATAAATTTAATTGATTAGTCAAAGCAGCCAGACTAGACATAATGTAGCTCACTTTTGTGTAGAATGACATGATCAACAGTGTGTACCAACAACTTTTTTCAAAAAAAAAAACAATATGGTTTTCGAGTATTGTAAAAAAAACTGAATTTTACCCCCACTTCCCCCTATAATTTTTTTTGCTATGCTCCAAATTTAGTGTACTAAAAATGAAGCTCTACACCAAAATTGCGCTTTGTTGGAATTTTTTTTCGAAGTAACATCATTGCTTTATCTAATTTTCCTAGACTATTATGAATTTAATATTTTTTGTATGTTTTCAAAGTATTTATTTTAGTTTTTAAAATAAAGGTATTATTATAAACTTAAAAGAGATTTTTTATTAGTCTCATTTATTTTCAAAATGACTCATTTTTCAGCTTATGGGACTCATTAAAAATTTAACTGCGGGAACACTGAATGGAACACTGGACAATTGAACACACTATAATTGAAAACGAAAAATTATAGCAAACTAGCTGACCCGACAAACTCGTTCCGCCTACATTCTTTTATGTCAAGAAAATAATAATTACGAGCATGCACAATGTCGTTTCGTGTAATGTGGTCAATTAAAAGTCGTTATTCTAAATATTAATTAAATACAATAAAAATCTATTCGTGACGCTTTTTTACTGAAGTGTTTTATGGTACACAACATTCTTACTTTTTTTTCGGGTGCTTACACGTACAAAGCGGTAGGTTTGCCGATACGTGAGTACGCCACATATAATTGACCATGTGAGAAACATGGGCATTCGAGATTGATGCCACAAACATCCAGCGATTGTCATTGCAAAAACGAGACGAACCGGAAATTGAAGACGCTTAAGCACGAATGGCAAATCGTTCGCAATAAGCGGAATCCGTGGAATGAGAACATCTTCGCCTTTGAATTGACTAGAATTAGATTTGAGTTGATGTTCCTCACAATTAAATGCTATCCGTTACAAAGTTTTGGTGCATTGAGGTTGCGCAGCAAAATTATAACACTGACCCGGCTTTCAATTTGAAATTGTGTGGCGGAAAGCTCGGAACATCCAAAGAATTAAAAAATTCCGTTGTACAGTTGGTGGTTTCGTTTTCATCCATCACGGAGTTCATAAATGTAATCCACCAGCGATTTGATTTTGAATGACAAAATTCAAATGATCGACATCCTTGTTTTTCGCTGCCAAAGTCACTCGTAAGCTTAGCCAATCATGGTTAACATAATTTTGAGCAACATTCGTGATGAACTCTTCCGGCGTTGTTGTAAAGTTGCAAGCATTCGGAAGTTCAATCGGGCCAGTGACTAGGTCGACTTGTGACATGCCATTGTCGATCGCCACCAATTGCCTGGAGAACTCTGCAGTGAACTGGTCATTTCGTAAAGCGACCCGCATATTTGTTTTCAATTGCAATTTCTTCACGTATTGGCATAATGCCGATGATTTCAGGCAAGCGTTCAATTCATCTGCCGGAGTTGATCTGGGAATAACAGCCAGAGTTTGCTGAAAATTGCGTGATAGTAAAATCATTGCGCTACCAAATCGTCGTTTATCATTTTGTAAATCTTTTAACATTAGCCTTAATGCTTCCAATCTACGTTTGTGAGCCATCGTGCACTCGTCCGAGATAATAATCTTACATTTTTTCCTGACTTTCGCCATCGCAGAGTTCTTTGAGATGTTGCATGTGGGTTCTTCATTCACTTGCAGGTTCAACGGCAATTTCAATGCAGAGTGATCTGTTCTACCGCCTTCCAACAACGTAGCCGCTCTCCCAGAAGAGGCGCGTGCTAAAGCAATCTCAGATCTCGAGCAAATAGTAGACAAAATCAGTGAAATCAGGAAGGTTTTTTCTGTTTCACCGGGTGCTCCGAGGAAAATAATTCCGCCGGTTCTGTTATCGACTGCGAGAATTAATTCACCGTACAATTTCTTCTGTTCTTGATTCAACATTGGCACATTTGTTCTAAATGCATTACTCAATGCGACTCGATCGAAATCCTTTTCTCGCTCTATTTCTCGATTAATTGCGTCATGCATTGACCGATTTGGTGGTGGCATTCCCAATTTGTACTACAAATTGCCACTCATAAGCATACACATATCTTCGATCAAAATCAAAGCTTCGTTGCGCATTTCATCTGACATTTCTATTTCGTTATTATTAGTCACAGTGCGAATTCGATGCAAAATATCCTCGGCCATAACTTCCTTTTAATTATTCCATAAATCTTTTGGATTCGATGGAAGACATGTCGAAATTATGATTGCGAAGAGTGCCCGATGTTAATTGGCAGGCGCGGTGATAGTGGCATCTGCCACTGCCATGTTGGCAGGCTTATCGATATGTCGCACACAATACACATCAACAGTGCGTAAGTATTCGAATGAAATGCGGCCACGAACATTCACCAAAAGCATTCTTAAAAGCATTCATCGTTTTTCGGGTGAACTGTATATATTCTACCAAGTGCATCACTTTCATGAATCCAGCAACTGCCCCACCTTGTTTTCGCGCGGCCTTTAGTCAAGTATTTGCACACATATTTGATCGATTTGATGGAGCAACATACTTTTTCATTGATATGAGTCTTCGTGACTTTTGAGAAAAACGGGCAATACGGTACAATCCAACTATTGTCGACAACAAAATTAGCTCCCCTCATCGTGACTGTTTTCAAAGCTAAAATTAAACAAGTCTACTTTATTAATTTCACGCTTAAAAATGCTCTTTGTAACAACAAAATAAAACAAAAAACATTTCAATGAAAAGTGTTGTTTATAAAGTAACTTGTAAGGAATGCGGAGAAGTTTATACATTCAAAATTTCAAGGACACTGTCTAAACGAATAAACGAACACTTAAAAGATTCAATTAATCAGGATCCCTCGTCTGGACTCGTGCAACATATATAAAATACTGGACATGGCTGCTCTTTCGGCGATGTAACAATTTTACATCACTTATCTGCTGGATAAACACGAAATCTACGAAATAAATCAACACAAATGTTTAAAAATTTTGAATTGCCAAATAGACCTAAAAATTATTGTCCCCTTTTAAATAAAACAAATTATGTAGATTAATTTTCTATTTTCAATTTATATTTTTTGTTTATTTGGCTTTTCATTTTTTATATGTATGTGTATTTTTTTAAATATTGTTTATAAATAAAGTATAAATTTAATTATTCACAACGCTAACTTCTAAGAAAAAGAAATTGTATGTAATCAGTGCCCTGATGATGTCCTCATAAGACGAAACGCGTTGGCCAATAAGAAATTTACAAATTTGTGGAAAAAACAAGTGTTTTATTTATTTATTTATTTTATAAATTTCTTATAAGTAAAAATGTTTCTTTTCAGGACATCATACCTACATCGTTAATTTCGAACTAAGTTTTCTATACCTACCTACGCACTGGCGCAAAAATGCAATCTTAAACTAGTTCCTACATTGAAATTAACTTTTGTACATTTAATTTGAACGTTTTTTTTTTAAGTCAAACGTTATAAATTAAAGATTTTATATCTATCTACGAGTTTATATATAAAAGAAAGTCGTGTTAGTTACACTTTTAATAACTCAAGAATGGCTAGACCGATTGGGTTGAAAATTGGTGCGGAGGTAGCTTAGCACCTGGACACGGAGACATGGGATACTTTTTATCCGGTTCGATCGCCTTCTCCTGTGATGCGACATAAAACGTCAAAAAGAATTCAAGTCACTATAAAACGTGGTGTAACAAAAACGCATATGACAAGGAATAGCAAAACGCAAAACGACAGATAAACGTAATTTTATCTGTGGATAGATAGATTCTTTATTTTTTTTCGAGATCAATTTTGTACATAGTTAAACATAAGAATACGGACATGGCTATTCTGCCGTCTGCCGGAAAATTTTATATGTGTGGTTGAAGTTGAAATTTTGAAATTTTTTTTCAGAAATCAATAATCAGTGAATGCTTCTATTTGCGATTGATGCTGGCAAATGTGCATGGGCCAACATCATCTCTGCATCTCCAAGTCAGATACACCCATTATTTGCTATCGCCATTTCGACATGCTTTCCGTCGAACCCATCTATAACCTGTAGCACAAGTACAAGGATTAAATGTGAGAAAATCTATTACATCAAATTCGTGTCATTTCCAGAAATCACGATCTTGAGATGAACGAGGAGGTACATAATCGGGCTTTAATGTTAATCTAAGACATGTGTTACCTCATGTGCGGTAGTTTATTAGTCAATTTAGGAATGCCAGCGCCAAATCGTGAAATGAATGAAGCATTTGGAAAAGGAACTTGAATATGATCACCAGGAATAAGATTTATTAGTTCAAACGTACCCCTGTTGACCCAAAAAAAAATCAAGTTTGTGATACATTACTGAAGGCTATTGATGATGGAAATGTTGGTTTATATTTCTTGGATACCCTTGGTGGAACTGGTGAGACATTCCATATGTGAGTAGATTTAGCCACTGTTCGTGCGAGATCGAACATTGCTGTTGTAGTTACTTCTTCTGCAATAGCAGCCACATTGTTAGAAAGATGCCATACAGCTTAATTAGCGTTAAGATTGCCGTTACAAGAATAAACTATTGAAGAACCAACATGTTATATTGCAAAAAACTCAGCAATGGCAAAAGTTTTATGAGCATCGAAAATCATCATCTGGTACGAATGCACAATAGCGCCTAAAAGAGCATTAGTAGCACTTACCCGAACATTGAAAGATCTACGCAATTACTCGAGATGTTTTGAAGGAGCAATGATTTTACTATCTGGCAATTTCCGACAATCACTGCTAGCAATTCCAAGACCAACGGCTGTCGACGAAATAAACGCTTGCCTCAAATTTTCGAATCTATGGCGCTATGTGAAAAAACTTCAATTGACAACATAGGAGTTGCATTGCTTAATGAAACATCTGCTAAAGATTTCTCTGAGCAATTGCTGAATATCTATATAATGATCGAGTACCTGTACACAAATTGAGCGGATTGATTACATTTTTTCATAATTTCTGTAATGTTGGTCAATTATATGTGGTATTTCTTCTAAACTGAAGAATGCAACATATGCACCAAAATACATGAACATTAAAGAATCATTAAAATACTTAATTTTAATTTGTATTTCCTAATAAAAAATTGAACTTAATAAAATTTAAAGTCTGCTTATTTATTGAATCTAAGGCGGAATAGAGTTCGCCGCATCGGCTAGTACCATAATTAATTAAAACAAAAAAATTATTTATTGCTCAGATGTACATTTCGGAAGCTATGCTTCCATCGTCAGTAAGCTCTATTTAAATAATGACATTTTGATATTAATACTTAAATTCAATACAAACAAAAAATTCAACACAAACACAAAAAATTTTACACAAACAAATTTAGGGTGAATTTAAGGTCTAATATAAAACTTTTTTAAAATAGGATTTTTTGTTGATCCATCGGCACTATTCCTTAAATAATTTTTGTTTTTTAATATATAAAGATTCAAAAGCATTATTAACATTACGTATTAGTTTCAAATTTTGTAAACCAAAATTATAATTATTACCTAGCATGTGTTGTGATACACTTGATTTTTCTGGTTCATGGTAATTTAGATGCGCTAAATGTTCTTTAAACCTTTTGAGAAATGGTCTTCTTGTCTGTCTTATATATTTTGTATTACAAATGTTACATTCAATTGAGTAAATTGCTGATTGTTGTAATATTTCCATTTTGTCCTTTAATCCACTAATCAGATTTTTAATTTTTATTTCACTGGTTTGGCTAATTCTGATGTTTTGTCTATTAAATATTGGTTTTAGCTTAGACATAATTTCTGGATGGAAATTAAATTTTGACAATTTCATTCCTGAATCTTGTTTATTTCTGATTAAATCTAAAGTTCTATAACTCGTTAGGTTTTGTTTTCTTTTATGAGCAATCAGTAGATCATCAATTAATTTTTCTGTATACCCATTTTTTTGCTATTTTTTTGATTTTTTGAATTTCATTGTTTCCTCTTTCTCTTGTCATTGGAATATTCAAGGCTTTCAAAATCATAGAATGAAAGCTGATGTTTTTTGTTCAAATGAATGAAAAGAATCAGATGTTATGCATCATATATTAAATAAAAATTTTTATAAAAAGTTTTACCTATAATTTTTGTGCATTTCTTTGTTCTCTTTGGAACTGCTTTTTTTAAAGCACATATTATAGAGCGCCTCAACGAACTATCGATACATTGGTCTTTCGAGTCGGATTATTGTTTGCAAAATTTACAATAAGATCAAGAAATATAATTTTTATTAAATCTTGTAGGATTTTGAAGATTATATACATATATATCAGTCACATGTGACTGAATATATAATACGTATAAATTTCAATCAGTTTTAGTCATACTACCTTTTTAATTGATTCTTTATTCCTTTTTTTTGATTGAGGGTTTCTTTCAACAAGTATAATACTTTTTGTCATCACGTGTCTCAAAGCACAAAGTGTACAGATGCATATATGTATTTATATGCATGTATATTATATATATTAAAACAGCTTTTGTTTCCAGTTTTTGCATAGTGCAATACGATAATTTTATGCAGTTAGTACTTTCTTCAAACGCAAAACAAATCTTTTCTGCTGAAGATTGCATTGATCAAAAGAGTTTATAACTTCTGCTTGGCGAATTTTTCTAACAGATCTTTCGGGATAAAGAAAATTATTAATTTTAAAAAGTTTTTTTTTTCAAGTTAAACAAAAGGATTATCCAAAAAATTTGACCTTCGCACCACATTTATTTGGATTTTTATGGATTGTTCCTTGCTGAAATCTTAGGTTTCCCAAGGTTATACCAACTTTGTTATATTTTCAATTTATTTCTAATTTTGGATTAGGTATATCCCAATTATTTACCTTGATTTTCATTCTTCTGAAAAAAATAGTTCAATTTCAAAAACTTAAAGTCAGACATTTTAGACAAAATTAGTGACATTTCTTCCTCTATTTCTGCTAAAAACTAAACTTCGTTAAATAATTCTCCTGTTGAATCTTAAACATGGCCTAGATAATGCTATAAAGCTTTATTATCTTAAGAAGTGCGTATCAATTTTTGGAAGATTCTTTTCAATCTTTAGAAGCCATCGATGCAAAACAAGCTTCTGTATTTAATGAAAAAAAGGATAGACATCAACACAATAGGCGATTAAATCATATAAAAACGTTCCATACTGCTAGCAATACTGTTCACTGCTTTAAATTTAGTGAGCAATTTAAGTCACTTTCTCATTAACGAAAAATTGATTTTTTAAAGTCTAAGAACATTTGCTTAAATTGTCTCTTAACCGGGCATTCTGTTTCAAGGTGTCAAAGTAAGTTGACACGCCGGAAATGCAATAGACGGCACAACACAGTCATACATATTGAGAATTCTAACCAAGCTTCAAGTACTGAGACTCATACTCTGAATGATATTGTTAATTCTTTAAGGCCCGTTTGCTGATACGAATCATAAATATTTAAGTTGTACTTAAATAGCTTAAGAGCTACTTTTTCCTCTGCGTAAACTGTCACATAAGTACTTAAGTACAATGTGAATACTTAATTTTTATATCAGCAAATGGGCCTAAGTAAAACTTCTTTGCATGTTTCAACTCATGTTGGCTCAAATTTGTCCCCGAAAATACTTCTTGTAAATGCAAAAGTAAAAATCTCTAGTACTGCTTGAGATTTCTTTTTCAGAGCTCTTATAGATCAAGGATCTCAATCATCATTCATTACAGAACATTGTATTCAAATTTTAAGAGTCAGGAAAAATCCTATCTATTGTGTAATCAACGGTATTGAATCAGGCATTTCAAATGTTTGCAAGAGTTTTGTTGACTTCAATCTTAATTCCTGTACCGATTCCAATTTTTCGCTATTTGTGAAAGCTTTGGTTATGCTTTTAATAAGTACTTATTTTCCTGCTGAAAAATTTAACGTTTCATTACCATTCAATATTGCCACTATAAGTTTGGCAGATCCACTTTTTGCATCGGCTGAGTGCATCGACATACTTCTTGGCGCAGATGTGTTTCATGAAATTATCCTTGATGGTATCATCAAAACAAACAATGGTCCATTGGCCCAACAAACTCAATTAGGTTGGATCCTTTCAGGACCAATACAAGACTCGAATCATCTGAACAGTGATGTTAAAAAAAGTTTATCTCTTCATACTCAAGTGACTGTAGAAAATACTCTTCGAAAATTCTGGGAACTTGAGGAAGTATCCGCAGAACGTTTACAAACAACTGAAGAACTGGCTTGTGAAAAGTACTTCCAAGAAACACATTATCGTTCTTCTTCAGGGAGAAATATAGTTCCACTTCCTTTTAAGTCAAAAGTCTTAGGTGAAGATTATTCCTACTTCAAAAACTCAAGTCATAATGCTCGCAAAAGAATCGAACACTTAGAACAAAGAACTTTTCCAAAGCATTTACAGCTTAAAACCGAATATTTCAAATCTATGGAGGAGTACATTCGTCTTAATCACATAAAACTCTCATGTAATCCAATTCATTCTGTTAACTCAGGAAATGCATTCATTCTTCCACATTAAGGTGTTTGGAAGGAAGATACTTGTGGTATTTGACGGCACATCAAAGCATGCATTTTCCAAGTCACTCAATGCAGAACTCTTGCCAGGTCCAATTCTACTAAATGACTTATGTTCCTTCATTTTACGGTGGTGTATTTTCTTTACTGTTTTTACCTCTGATACCGAAAATTTTTTTCGACAAATACTTATACATCCCGAAGAAACTAAAGTTCAACTAATTCTTTGGAGGGATGATCCTGGTAAGCTTCTACAGCTGTATAAGCTCCTAACTGTTACCTATGTCACTACTTGTGCCCCGTTTTTATCAATAGGTGTGCTTCAGTAGTTAGATCACGATTAAGCCATTAAGTTTTCAATTTGACCTAAGATTCTCAAAAGAGATATATACAATGACGATATTATATCTGGAGCTGATGTAGTAGTTGTAGCAAACTTCATTGAGACTTTTTTCTTAACTACATTAATACACATGTATTGCAATTACATATATCATTTTGCCGACTGGCCAGGCTACACTAAATGTTATATTATTTTTGTTCTTTAAATTTAGACAAAAGAAATTAAAAATAATATAGTTGTTAAACTACAGTTTAAAGAATTAAAAAATTGGTCGACGCAACAAAGAACAAAGACTATTACGATTTCAATAATTAAAAAAAACTAATATATAAGAACTTAAAACTAAGTGCGATAGAGAAAAACAGCGTCATATGGTCTCTTGAAACACAAGAATGTGTGCAATTACGAATCGCAATACATAAGCGATAAACACTGCCAGTAATTCCAAGACCAACGGCTGCCAACGAAATAAACGCCTGCCTCAAATTTTCGAATCTATGGCGCTATGTGAAAAAACTTCAATTGACAACATAGGAGTTGCATTGCTTAATGAAAAATCTGCTAAAGATTTCTCTGAGCAATTGCTGAATATCTATAATGATCGAGTACCTGTACACAAATTGAGCGGATTGATTACATTTTTTCATAATTTCTGTAATGTTGGTCAATTATATGTGGCATGTTCACGGGTCGGCAGACCATCTGCGTTATTTGTTCTAGCGCCTGATAATAAAACAACTAATGTCGTGTATCACAAGGTACTAAACTGAAGAATGCAACCCATGCACCAAAATACATGAACATTAAAGAATCATTAAAATACTTAATTTTAATTTGTATTTCCTAATGAAAAATTGAACTTAATAAAATTTAAGGTCTGCTTATTTATTGAATCTAAGGCGGAATAGAGTTCGCCGCATCAGCTAGTAATTAATTAAAACAAAAAAAGATTATTTATTGCTCAAATGTACATTTCGGAAGCTATGCTTCCATCGTCAGTAAGCTCTATTTAAATAATGACATTTTGATATTAATATTAAAATTCAATACAAACAAAAATATTTTTACACAAACAAATTTAGGGTGAATTTAAGGTCTAATATAAAACTTTTTGAAATTTGGATTTTTTGTTGATCCATCGCATCGGCACTATTTCTTAAATTATTTTTATTTTTAAATATATAAAGAGATTCAAAAGCATTATTAACATAACGTATTAGTTTCAAATTTTGTAAACCAAAATTATAATTACGAGTATTACCTAGCATGTGTTGTGATACACTTGATTTTTCTGGTTCATCGTATTTTAGATGCGCTAAATGTTCATTAAATCTTTTGAGAAATGGTCTTCTTGTCTGTCTTATAGATTTTTTATTACAATTGTTACATTCAATTGTGTAAATTGCTGATTGTTGTAATGTTGTCGTTTGATCCACTAATCAGATTTTTAATTTCTATTTCACTGGTTTGGCTAATTCTGATGTTTTGTCTATTAAATATTGGTTTTAGCTTAGATGTAATTTCTGGATGGAAATTAAATTTTGACCATTTCATTCCTAAATCTCGTTTATCTCTGATTAAACCTAAAGTTGTATAACTCCTTAGGTTTTGTTTTCTTTTATGAGCAATCAGTAGATCATCAATTAAATGTTCTGTATACCGATTTTTTTTGCTATTTTTTTGATTTTTTGAATTTCATTGTTTCCTCTTTCTCTTGTCATTGAAATATTCAGGGCTTTAAAAATCATAGAATGAAAGCTGATGTTTTTTGTTCAAGTGAATGAAAAGAATCTGATGTTATGTATCTAAGCGTATTTGTAGGCTTTCGATAAATACCGAATTCGAAGTTTTCTCCTTCTCTAATTATAGTTAAATCTAAATAGTTTAATTTTCTGTTTATTTCTTCTTCATAAGTAAACTTGATTGATGAATATTTTGATTTATTTAACATGTTTATTAAACTTCGAAGTTCATGCTTTTTTACTATGGCCCAAACATTATCTATATATCTGAACCAAATTCTTGGAAAATTTCTTTCATTTTTCATTTTAGTCCCTAAATTTTACATGAATAAGTTTGCTAAAAATAGACTTAATTGTGAACCCATACTGCAACCAAATTTTTGTCGATAGAATTTTTTATTAAACTGAAACCAATTTTCATCCATGCATAATTTAGTAAGACTGATCAATTCATTAATTTCTTCTCGTTTTAGAGGATTTTTCTCTAACCATTCTCTGAGAAAATTTTAAGTATCATTAATAGGAATATTTGGATATAACGAGATAAATGAAAATGAAACTTGAATTTCGTTATTGTTTTTTTTTAAATCTTTTACTTGCTTTGCGAATTCAATGCTGGTTTAAATAGCTCTTGTTTCGAATTTATTTGGTAGATTATTAAACTTTTCTAATAACCAACATTCAAGTTTTTGTTGATGTTATTGGTCTTATTTGTTTTCCAGGTTTATGTAACTTGATTAATGAATAAATTCTTGGTAGAATTAAATTCGAAACATTTAGTTTTCTTGGTAAATTTTAATCAATGGAAATATCTGCTGCATTTTTTGTTCCTGCTTTAGTTCGTCTTATCATTCCTGGTAAATGATTAAAAATTACTTCTTCGTATGCGCCATTTTTAACAAATTCTTTATTAATTTCACTATATTCTTTGTTTATCAAGTATCGCAATATTATCACTTTTTTCTGTATTTAAAATTCAATTTATATGATTTTGTATAAATAATTGACTAAATATTTGGCATCACGTTGCATCTAGTACCATTTTACTCTAAGCTCAACTTGTGCATTTATGTCACAAATAAGCCATAATAAGGATTGGAAACCTTCGTACGTTTCACCCCCCAAAACCCATTTGTTTACATTGTTGTATTTGTAGCTTTGAAACTCTATCCATGAATAGATGGGAAATCGAAAAACAAAACAAAAACAAATTACAAGGGCCGTGTTGTCTATGTGTCTATAGGAAGAGGAACAGAAAAGATTCTTGTGTGCGTTTTTATCAATGTGTCTATTGGAAGAGGAACAGAAATGTTACTTGTGTGCGTGTTTCAGCTTGTAGGCAAATGTCAAATGAAAGCAGAGGTTTCTGGTCTTTAAGTTATTAGTTTATGATTTATGTTCCACACATCTGTCATTCTATCATGCATTCCTCTTCATTCATATTTTTCTTAAGAAACTCACTTGAGGTTCTACCGTCAGCCAGGCAAGTTGATCCCCTTGTTATATAAATTAACATATATTAAATAAAAATTTTTATAAAAAGTTGTACCTATAATTTTTGTGCATTTCTTTGTTCTCTTTGGAACTGCTTTTTTTAAAGCACATATTATAGATCTCTCCAACGAGCTATCGATACATTGGTCTTTCGAGCCGGATTATTGTTTGCAAAATTAACAATAAGATCAAGAAATATAATTTTTATTAAATCTTGTAGAATTTTGAAGAATAAATACATATATATCTATGCATTCACGACTGAATGCCGTACGGTGCGCGTGTGACTGAATATATAATACATATAAATTTCAATCAGTTTTAGTCATACTACCTTTTTAATTGATTCTTTATTCCTTTTTTTTATTGAGGGTTTCTTTCAACAAGTATAATAGTTTTTGTCATCACGTGTTTCAAGGCACAAAGTGTACAGATGCATATATGTATTTATATGCATGTATATTATATATCTTAAAACAGCTTTTGTTTCCAGTTTTTGCATAGTGCAATACGGTAATTTTATGTAATTATTAAAGAGCATTTTCTTCTCCTTTGTTCAAACGCAAAACAAATCTTTTTCTGCTGAAGATTGCATTGATCAAAAGAGTTTATAACTTCTGCTTGGCGAATTTGACTAACAGATCTTTCGGGATAAAGAAAGTTATTAATTTTAAAAAGTTTTTTTTTTCAAGTTAAACAAAAGGATTATCCAAAAAATTTGACCTTCGCACCACATTTATTTGGATTTTTATGGATTGTTCCTTGCTGAAATCTCAGGTTTCCCAAGGTTATACCAACTTTGTTATATTTTCAATTTATTTCTAATTTTGGATTAGGTATATCCCAATTATTTACCCTGACTTTCATTCTTCTGAAAAAAATAGTTCAATTTCAAAAACTTAAAGTCAGAAATTTTAGACAAAATTAGTGACATTTCTTCCTCTATTTCTGCTAAAAACTAAACTTCGTTAAATATTTCTCCTGTTGAATGTTAAACATGGCCTAGATAATGCTATAAAGCTTTATTATCTTAAGAAGTGCGTATCAATTTCTGGAAGATTCTTTTCAATCTTTAGAAGCCATCGATGCAAAACAAGCTTCTGTATTTAATGAAAAAAGGATAGACATCAACACAATAGGCGATTAAATCATATAAAAACGTTCCATACTGCTAGCAATACTGTTCACTGCTTTAAGTTTAGTGAATCCCATTTTCGCTATCAGTGTCAGCAATTTAAGTCACTTTCTCATTAACGAAAAATTGATTTTTTAAAGTCTAAGAACATTTGTTTAAATTGTCTCTTAACCGGACATTCTGTTTCAAGGTGTAAAAGTAAGTTGACATGCCGGAAATGCAATAGACGGCACAACACAGTCATACATATTGAGAATTCTAACCAAGCTGCAAGTACTAAGACTCATACCCTGAATGATATTGTTAATTCTTTAAGGCTGATACGAATCATAAATATTTAAGTTCTACTTAAATAGCTTAAGAGCTACTTTTTCCGCTGCGTAAACTGTCTCATAAGTTCTTAAGTACAACGTGAATGCTTAATTTGTGTATCAGCAAATGGGCCTAAGTAAAACTACTTTGCATGTTTCAACTCATGTTGGCTCAAATTTGTCCCCGAAAATACTTTTTGTAAATGCAAAAGTAAAAATCTCTAGTACTGCTGGAGATTTCTTTTTCAGAGCTCTTATAGATCAAGGATCTCAATCATCATTCATTACAGAACATTGTATTTAAATTTTAAGAGTCAGGAAAAATCCTATCTATTGTGTAATCAACGGTATTGAATCAGGCATTTCAAATGTTTGCAAGAGTTTTGTTGACTTCAATCTTAATTCCTGTACCGATTCCAACTTTTCGGTATTTGTGAAAGCTTTGGTTATGCTTTTAATAAGTATTTATTTTCCTGCTGAAAAATTTAACGTTTCATTACCATTCGATTTTGCCACTATAAGTTTTGCAGATCCACTTTTTGCATCATACTTCTTGGCGCAGATGTGTTTCATGAAATTATCCTTGATGGTATCATCAAAACAAACAATGGTCCATTGGCCCAACAAACTCAATTACGTTAGATCCTTTCAGGACCAATACAAAACTCGAATCATCTGAACAGTGATGTTAAAAATAGTTTATCTCTTCATACTCAAGTGACTATAGAAAATACTCTTCGAAAATTCTGGGAACTTGAGGAAGTATCCGCAGAACGTTTACAAACAACTGAATAACTGGCTTGTGAAAAGTACTTCCAAGAAACACATTATCGTTCTTCTTCAGGGAGAAATATTGTTCCACTTCCTTTTATGTCAAAAGTCTTAGGTGAAGATTATTCCTACTCCAAAAACACAAGTCATAATGCTCGCAAAAGAATCGAACACTTAAAACAAAGAACTTTTCCAAAGAATTTACAGCTTAAAACCGAATATTTAAAATCTATGGAGGAGTACATTCGTCTTAATCACATAAAACTCTTATGTAATCCAATTAATTCTGTTAACTCAGGAAATGCTTTCATTCTTCCACATAAAGGTGTTTGCAGGGAAGATACGTGTGGTATTTGACGGCACATCAAATCATGCATTTTCCAAGTCACTTAATGCAGAACTCTTGCCAGGTCCAATTCTACAAAATGACTTATGTTCCTTCATTTTACGGTGGTGTATTTTCTATACTGTTTTTACCTCTGATACCGAAAAAATGTTTCGACAAATACTTATACATCCCGAAGAAACTAAAGTTCAACTAATTCTTTGGAGGGATGATCCTGGTAAGCTTCTACAGCTGTATAAACTCCTAACTGTTACCTATGTCACTACTTGTGCCCCGTTTTTATCAATACGTGTGCTTCAGTAGTTAGCTGACGATTAAGCCATTAAGTATTCAATTTGATATCTGAAAAGAGATATATAAATTGACGATATTATATCTGGAGCTGATGTAGTAGTAGTAGTAAACTTTATTGAGACTTTTTTCTTAACTACATTTTACATAGATAATACACATGTATTGCAATTACATATATCATTTTGCCGACTGGCCAGGCTATACTAAATTTTATATTATTTTGGTTCTTTAAATTTAGACAAAAGAAAGTAAAAATTACATAGTTGTTAAACTACAGTTTAAAGAATTAAAAAATTGGTCCACTCAACAAAGAACAAAGACTATTACGATTTCAATAATTAAAAAATAACTAAAATATAAGAACTTAAAGCTAGGTGCGATAGAGAAAAACAGTGTCATATGGTCTCTTGAAACACAAGAAAGTGTGCAATTACGAATCGCAATACATAATCGTATGTACATCATATCTTTCGGCAGTTAGAGCCAGAGCTCAATACTTTACATCTTTTGTTTTAATGAGAGGGCGATATCTCGATGGTTCTATGATGAAAGAGAGTGATCTTCTAGTTATTGGATGTTGCGATGACCAGAACTGTTGTTTCCCCATTATCGTGTCCCTTACGGTATAACGAATTATGCGGCTTCTGTCCGTTACTGGATGCAACATAAGCGATACATAGGATGCTTCTAATTTTGGGACGATGCGACGTCCGTAAACGTATGCCTTGTTCATGTACGCTACCAAGGAAACTGGGAGTAGATGTAATTCGGATGGCTTCTATACACGTACTCGTAGATGTACAATTTTCCTGGTGTTGTCTACTTGTACAGCATTCAAATTTAATAACTATTGCACAATTAATGCTCTTTCCTTATGTTCTTTATGTAACACTTTTTATTTAGTTATTATATGTTTTTAGATTAGAAAAGATTTTATTTAAAGTCATATAACATAAACAAACCTTAGCAAGGCTAATTTAAAATCTTAATAATGAAATATTATAATATTTTGACATAACATATTTTTGTTGTCTGTCAGATTGGCGTTACAAATTCAAATTTAATTGAACAAACAATGAACATAAGTTACTAATAATTTTGAAATTTTACATTTGTAAATATTATTTTCAAATTCAAATCTTTATTATAAAAGCTTACACAGTAAAATACAATATCTGTTTTTACTTTATATTTTAATTTCTTCACATTAATCATTTATAAATTAAAAGTTATATTTATAATAGTAAAATGAAATACAATAATATGATATCAAATATTTAAATAATTTAGTTAAATTTATTATCACAATTTTTTTCAGTTTTTACTAAATATATAAAATGTGGCATCTACCAATTAGGTGATATGTATTTTCCACTTCATCCACGTTACATATAGAGCAGATGTCATCCGTATCTTTTTTGAATGCTCTAGCATTTATATTTAATAAATCACCTCTAGCTTTAAAAATTAAGCTCACCAGGTAAGGAGAGTTTTCATCAATAAAGTAAGGTGTAATATTATGGTTCAAATGAGGACAAGCACCAAGAAACTGAGAGCCCTTAGCATCCGAAATATGATTTTCATGTTCTTTAGCTTCTAGCGCTATTAATAAAATCTTATGAAGGTTCTTGAATGATGTGTTAGACAAGTCTATTTCAATATTAAGTATTTCACCTAAGTTAACCCAATCTTGTGCAAGAATTCGCGGTAATCTACTCCTAGGATATTTAAGTACTTTATTGATATAGTCAAAGTGAAGAGATAATGTTCGGAGAAATTGAGTTTTTAACCCAGTTTCCAAGTGTAACATGTAGTTGGGAGTGTTGTTGGGTAGGTTTAACATTTGTTTCATGAAGAACCTGAATAGTTTTTCTACTTTGTCAAATTTTGTTGATCCCCAAATTTGTGCACCGTATATCATAATGGACCTGGCTGCGGTGTCGAACATTTTGAGCTTATTCGAGAAAAAAAAATATATGTTTTGAATATATTTCGACCACGTTGAGATGATTGTACTTTTAGTCATAGTAAGCTTTGAGTCTAAATGTTTATTGAATGACAAGTTATAATTCAGGTTTACCCCAGGTACTTGTAATCGTTCACGATTTCAATCCGATCAGAACCATAATTGCAGTTGAGATTGCTAGAAATTCTACTACCCGTTCTGAATACCAGGATTTTGGATTTGTTGAAATTTGTTTTTAAGCCCCATACCAAACAATAGTTGAATAAAGAGTCAATCATATTTTGAAGTTCGATTGGGGAATCAGAGATGATTACAAGTTCATCGGCGTATAAGAGTACTTTCACAACTGTATTAGCTACACGGATACCACCAGGTATATGTAAATGTAAGTCATTCAGGTTGAGGCTAAATAAGATCGGACTAGGCAAACACCCTTGCTTTACACCGGCTTTAACTCCAAAAATGTTAGAGAGAGAGATTCCATCCCAAACCTGGTAAGTTGTTTCTTTATAAAGTAGTTGCAAAATGGTTACTATTTTTAATGACAAACCTAAACAAGACATCTTATAGAAAAGCGAATTACGCGGTATCGGACCGAAAGCACATGAAAAATCAACAAAAAAGGCATATGTATTTTTCTTTCTTTTTTTAATTAAATGGACGATGCTTGTTAAATTAAATATGTTAATATTAAGAATGGTATTGTCTTCAATCCAGCCGTTTATTCTTTTTAAGATTAGTCCCGTGAATATTTTGCATAGTGTGTCCAGGAGGAAAAGATCCCTACAATTATTACAATTATTTTGATCACCTTTCTTGAAAAGAGGCTTGATTATTTAACTGCGAGAAGAGAGTAGAATCTCACCAGTTAAGAATATTTTGTTAATCAGAATAAGAAAGGATCTGTTATCTTCGTTATAGCCCAACAAATTTGTTCACATTCAGGAGGTGTCAAAAAAGTCTACAATAATTATAAAAATCCACAATCTGAATAATGCTCCTTTTGTTTGGTAAGGAACTTTTCAAATTATTTTCCAATTTCCACCAATCACTCGAATTTCTAACACTGTTTAATTTTTCAATATTTACATGCTGGTGAAGCAACTTTTTTCTTTTGTAAATTTGCACGCAAGCATTGAAAATCAAACCACTTCTGTTTAGATACAATTTTTGTTCTTTTTCTACACGCACCTTTACTATTTATTAACTAATTTACTAATTTACTAACTTTCACTTCAATAGATTCGTTTGCTTGAATGTATTCACAGTTAGATAGACAGGCTAATACTTCAGCAGGCTCCGCGAAATTAGGCCCCAAAAGAAAAAATGAAATAAGGCCCCAAATTGGGTTAATTTTTCATAATGAAATTATGCCCCAATGAAATAAGGCCCCATCGAAATGAAAAAAGGCCCCAAAAATAAATTAAATAAGGCCCCAGCTTGTTTTGTCTTTTTTTATTCTAAATGAAATAAGACCCCAATTTGTTTTTTTTTATATTAAAGTTTATTTTCAAAAATTAAATAATACCCCAAACCATCAAACAAATACTTGGATTGTATCCTGCACAATTACCCTGCAACAAGGACACTTGTAACTCTCCTCTCCTTCAGCTATAGCTTCAGCTTGAATTTTGAGATTGCAATTAGCACAAATTTTTAAATGCCTGCAAGGCATCAGAACAATATTTGCTCGCAAATCCTTACAAACAACGCAAATATGTTCGTCAATGGATGTGCTTACAACAGCAGGGCTTTCATCCTCTTCGTTAATGTCTTCCTCACAGGATTCTTCAATGCTAAAAATATCTTCTTCTGGAAACATCGCTACACATATACCATTTTTCTCGAAAACCATCCTTGAAAGTTAGGAAGCAACGGTTAGTTTACCCTCCTCAAGTAACGAAGTTGCTTCCTCAATTTTGGAGCTTCGTTCAACGTTGTATTTTTTAGGTTTGGCCCACATTGAACCACCACTTTCTTCTTATTTTGTGAAATGCACACGAAGCTGGTTTTGAAGCTCTGATGTATTCAAACAAGGTGTGCCCGTTTCGCATGTTACGCCTTACGGCCTGACAAAATTCAACCTTTAATTGTAGAAAACATTGTTGAAATTTACTATGTATAAACCATTTTATTATATATGAAATATTCTTACCAGCAACCGATTAATTTTGCCTGCGGGAAAACATTTTTAACGGCTTGTCTCATTCCTTGTTCATAATCCGTTAAATACTTCGAAGGGTTTAAATCAAAAATATGATTTTTTATGTATACCAACAGCTGCTCATACGCCTTTTTTGTTCTTTTATCCATAAGAACAAAAAAAATGGGAAAAATCTTAAATTTTAAAATATGTTAAAAATTATATATGCAAGTAAAAATCCGCTGATGGTTTTCAACACGATCCTTATATTAAAAATCATCAGTAAGTAAGAGAACGTTCTCTTTAATAAGTTTTATTGTTTTATATGATGAAAACAAACAAAATGTGAACAGCCCTTCCTCAACTATACATGATGTATAAAATGGCATTGGATTTGCCTCGTCCTTTGAGACTCCAAAATTGTTCCAAGCCGTTTCCAATTGGAAAGACTCAATTATTTGCAGCGGGCTTGTTGGAGATGTGACAAACGCTTTATTTACAATATACTGCAGACCCCTTCTTATCTTTGAAAACGATAAATTCTGGGTTTCTTCCTGAAATCTTTTTTTAAGAAAATTCACACACTGTATATCATAATCACAAAATTAAAATAAACGAATTTTCATGTTCTAGAAGTACTTAATAGTTCTTATTTGTTACAAGTTTTGCGAAAGGCAACTCTTATTGTGCTTAGAGCATTTACTTCCGCACCAAGAGTTCCTGCCGCATCCACGCAATCGTCTTTAATTTTATTTAAGGCCTTAAGTTCATTGTAAGAACCCTCATCGTTCTCATGGCTATGGTCCACATAATTTTTTGCCTTCTCATAAGTTCCATCTGGCAATAAACCAATTCTTGCCTTACAAGAACTTCTCCAGCACTCATATTTAATAATGTCTTTATACACTGATTTTTTTTTGTATATCATTTTTTGGATAAGAACATACAGTAATTCACTGTTCCTCTTTTTGCGACAAACTTTTCACAATTCATAATTAATATAAACTAGATAATTCAAATCCGCACTTAACCACACTTCGTTAATCTGATTTAACCAGAGTGACAATGGTTTTCTCTTCAAGCTTTTACATTACCTCGGTTTTACATTGAAACATGATTGCTGGGACCACACTAAGCGGTATTTTGCTAACTCTGGGTCCTCGATTAGCGGATTTTCTTAATACTTTTTGTGAAAACAATGTTGTTTTGGGAATTTTAAGTAAATTATGCAAAATGAAATAAGGCCCCAAATTGGTTTTCAAAATAAAATGAAATTAAGCCCCAAATTTAATGTGGGGGTCTTTTTTCCTTGGGGCCTTATTTCATAATGAAGTAAGGCCCCAATAAAATGAAATAAGGCCCCAAAAAATTAAATAACACCCCAAAATTCAAGAATTTTCAGTGTTGCATTTTTTGGGGCCTTATTTCATTTTTTTTGGGGCCTAATTTCCTGAGGCCCAATTTCGCGGAGCCACTTTCTCATTAACGAAAAATTGATTTTTTAAAGTCTAAGAACATTTGTTTAAATTGTCCCTTAACCGGACATTCTGTTTCAAGGTGTCAAAGTAAGTTGACATGCGGGAAATGCAATAGACGGCACAACACAGTCATACGTATTGAGAATTCTAACCAAGCTGCAAGTACTAAGACTCATACCCTGAATGATATTGTTAATTCTTTAAGGCTGATACGAATCATAAATATTTATGTTCTACTTAAATAGCTTAAGAGCTACTTTTACCTCTGCGTAAACTGTCACATAAGTTGCTTAATTTGTGTATCAGCAAATGGGCCTAAGTAAAACTTCTTTGTATGTTTCAACTCATGTTGGCTCAAATTTGTCCCCGAAAATACTTCTTGTAAATGCAAAAGTAAAAATCTCTAGTTCTGCTGGAGATTTCTTTTTCAGTGATCTTATAGATCAAGGATCTCAATCATCATTCATTACAGAACATTGTATTCAAATTTTAAGAGTCAGGAAAAATCCTATCTATTGTGTAATCAACGGTATTGAATCAGGCATTTCAAATGTTTGAAAGAGTTTTGTTGACTTCAATATTAATTCCTGTACCGATTCCAATTTTTCGGTATTTGTTAAGGCTTTGGTTATGCTTTTAATAAGTATTTATTTTCCTGCTGAAAAAAATTTAACGTTTCATTACCATTCGATTTTGCCACTATAAGTTTTGCAGATCCAATTTTTGCATCATACTTCTTGGCGCAGATGTGTTTCATGAAATTATCCTTGATGATATCATCAAAGCAAACAATGGTCCATTGGCCCAACAAACTCAATTAGGTTAGATCCTTTCAGGACCAATACAAAACTCGAATCATCTGAACAGTGATGTTAAAAATAGTTTATCTCTTCATACTCAAGTGACTATAGAAAATACTCTTCGAAAATTCTGGGAACTTGAGGAAGTATCCGCAGAACGTTTACAAACAACTGAATAACTGGCTTGTGAAAAGTACTTCCAAGAAACACATTATCGTTCTTCTTCAGGGAGAAATATTGTTCCACTTCCTTTTATGTCAAAAGTCTTAGGTGAAGATTATTCCTACTCCAAAAACACAAGTCATAATGCTCGCAAAAGAATCGAACACTTAAAACAAAGAACTTTTCCAAAGAATTTACAGCTTAAAACCGAATATTTAAAATGTATGCAGGAGTACATTCGTCTGAATCACATAAGACTCTCATGTAATCCAATTCATTCTGTTAACTCAGGAAATGCTTTCATTCTTCCACATAAAGGTGTTTGCAAGGAAGATACGTGTGGTATTTGACGGCAATCAAAGCATGCATTTTCCAAGTCACTTAATGCAGAACTCTTGCCAGGTCCAATTCTACAAAATGACTTATGTTCCTTCATTTTACGGTGGTGTATTTTCTTTACTGTTTTTACCTCTGATACCGAAAAAATGTTTCGACAAATACTTATACATCCCGAAGAAACTAAAGTTCAACTAATTCTTTGGAGGGATGATCCTGATAAGCTTCTACAGCTGTATAAACTCCTAACTGTTACCTGTGTCACTACTTGTGCCCCGTTTTTATCAATACGTGTGCTTCAGTAGTTAGCTGACGATTAAGCCATTAAGTATTCAATTTGATATCTCAAAGGAGATATTACATTTACGGTATTATATCTGGAGCTGATGTAGTAGTAGTAGTAAACTTTATTGAGACTTTTTTCTTAACTACATTTTACATAGATAATACACATGTATTGCAATTACATATATCATTTTGCCGACTATCTATGCTATACTAAATTTTATATTATTTTTGTTCTTTAAATTAAGGCTATACTAAATTTTATATTATTTTTGTTCTTTAAATTTAAATTAATAATATAGTTGTTAAACTACAGTTTAAAGAATTAAAAAATTGGTCGACGCAACAAAGAACAAAGGCTTTTACGATTTCAATAATTAAAAAAAACTAATATATAAGAACTTAAAACTAGGTGCGATAGAGAAAAACAGCGTCATATGGTCTCTTGAAACACAAGAATGTGTGCAATTACGAATCGCAATACATAAGCGTATGTACATCATATCTTTCGGCAGTTAGAGCCAGACCTCAATACTTTACATCTTTTGTTTTAATGAGAGGGCGATATCTCGATGGTTCTATGATGAAAGAGAATGATCTTCTAGTTATTGGATGTTGCGATGACCAGAACTGTTGTTTCCCTATTATCGTGTCCCTTATGGTATAGCGAATTATGCAGCTTCTGTCCGTTACTGGATGCAACATAAGCGATACATAGGATGTTTCTAATTTTGGGACGATGCGACGTCCGTAAACGTATGCCTTGTCCATGTACGCTACCAAGGAAACTGGGAGTAGATGTAATTCGGATGGCTTCTATACACGTACTCGTAGATGTACAATTTCCCTGGTGTTGTCTACTTGTACAGCATTCAAATTTAATAACTATTGCACAATTAATGCTCTTTCTTTGTGTTACTTTAACACTTTTAATTTAGTTGTCATATTTTTTTGGATTAGAAAAGATTTTATTTAAAGTCATATAGCATAAATAAACCTTAACAAGGGTAATATAAAATCTTAATAATGAAATATTATAACATTTTGACATAACATATTTTTGTTGTCTGTCAGATTGGCGTTACAAATTCAAATTTAATTAAACAAACAATTAACATAAGTTACTAATAATTTTGAAATTTTACATTTGTAAATATTATTTTCAAATTCAAATCTTTATTATAAAAGCTTACACAGTAAGATACAATATCTGTTTTTACTTTATATTTTAATTTCTTCACATTAATCATTTATAAATTAAAAGTTATATTTATAATAGTAAAATAAAATACAATAATAAGATATCAAATATTTAAATAATTTAGTTAAATTTATTATCACAATTTTTTTTCAGTTTTTACTAAATATATAATTTTATTTAATGACTTTCGTGACTAAGCAAATTCATTTATTAACAAAGATCTATATCTAAGACAGTATGCTAAGAAGTTGTATAGGGAAGAGAAGTTTTTACCATTTAACTCAAGCGAGTGGCGATTTATTATAAATGGGGCATCTACCAATTAGGTGATATGTATTTTCCACTTCATCCACGTTCCATGTAGAGCAGATGTCATCCGTATCTTTTTTGAATGCTCTAGCATTTATATTTAATAAACCACCTCTAGCTTTAAAAATTAAGCTCACCAGGTAAGGAGAGTTTTCATCAATAAAGTAAGGTGTAATATTATGGGTCAAATGAGGACAAGCACCAAGAAACTGGGAGCCCTTAGCATCCGAAATATGATTTTCATGTTCTTTAGCTTCTAGCGCTATTAATAAAATCTTATGAAGGTTCTTGAATGATGTGTTAGACAAGTCTATTTCAATATTAAGTTTTTCACATAAGTTAACCCAATCTTGTGCAAGAATTCGCGGTAATCTACTTCTAGGATATTCAAGTACTTTATTGATATAGTCAAAGTGAAGAGATAACGTTCGGAGAAATTGAGTTTTTAACCCAGTTTCCAAAAGTGTTACATGTAGTTGGGAGTGTTGTTGGGTAGGTTTAACATTTGTTTCATGAAGAACCTGAATATTTTTTCTACTTGGTCAAATTTTTTTGATCCCCAAATTTGTGCACCGTATATCATAATGGACCTGGCTGCGGTGTCGAAAATTTTGAGCTTATTCGAGAAACCTTTATTTTTGTTTTGAATATATTTCGACCATTGAGATGATTGTACTTTTAGTCATAGTAAGCTTTGAGTCTAAATGTTTATTCAATGACAAGTTATAATTCAGGTTTACCCCAGGTACTTGTAATCGTTCACGATTTCAATCCGATCAGAACCATAATTCCAGTTGAGATTGCTAGAAATTCTACTACCCGTTCTGAACACCAGGATTTTGGATTTGGTGAGATTTGTTTTTAAGCCCCATACCAAACAATAGTTGAATAAAGAGTCAATCATATTTTGAAGTTCGATTGGAGAATCAGAGATGATTACAAGATCATCGGCGTATAAGAGCACTTTCACAACTGTATTAGCTACACGGATACCACCAAGTAAATGTAAATGTAAGTCATTCAGATTGAGGCTAAATAAGATCGGACTAGGCAAACATCCTTGCTTTACACCGGCTTTAACTTCTAAAAACTTAGAGAGAGAGATTCCATCCCAAACCTGCTAAGTTGTTTCTTTATAAAGTAGTTGCAAAATGGTTACTATTTTTAATGACAAACCTAAACAAGACATCTTATAGAAAAGCGAATTACGCGGTATCAGATCGAAAGCACATAAAAAATCAACAAAAAGGCATATGAATTTTTCTTTCTTTTCTTAATTAAATGGACGATGCTTGTTAATTTAAATATGTTTTCGATTGTTGAGTAAACAGATCGAAAGCCAGCTTGCTACTCACAAAGAATGTCATTGTCGTCAATCCAGCCGTTTATCCTTTTTAAGATTAGCCCCGTGAATATTTTGTATAGTGTGTCCAGGAGGAAAAGACCCTTACAATTATTACAATTATTTGGATCACCTTTCTTGAATAGAGGCTTGATTATTTAACTGCGAGAAGAGAGTAGAATTTCACCAGTTAAGAATATTTTGTTAATCAGAATAAGAACTTCTTCTAAGAAACAAGATGGTGCATTTTTGTAGAACTCATAGCTGATTCTGTCCTTGCCTAGTGCCTTTTTAAGCTTAGCTTTTTGTAGTACATAGATAGCTCCCACATCTCAAAGGGTGAGTCAAGGAAAGGATCTGTTACCTTCGGCATAGCCAAAAAATTTGTTCACATTCAGGAGGTGTCAAAAGAGTCTTAAAATGATTATAAAAATCAACAATCTGAATACTGCTCCTTTTGTTTGGTAAGGAACTTTTCAAATTATTTGCCAATTTTTACCAATCACTCGAATTTCTAACACTGTTTAATTTTTCAATATTTACATGCTGGTGAAGCAACTTTTTTCTTTTGTAAATTTGCACGCAAGCATTGAAAATCAAACCACTTCTTTTTAGATACAATTTTTGTTCTTTTTCTACACGAACCTGCAGCTGCTTTAATTTATTAATTAATTTACTAACTTTCACTTCAATAGATTCGTTTGCTTGAATGTATTCGCAGTTAGATAGATAGGCTAATACTTCAGCCGGCTCCGCGAAATTATGCCCCAGGAAATTAGGCCTCAAAAGAAAAAATGAAATAAGGCCCCAAATTGGGGTAATTTTTCATAATGAAATTATGTCCCAATGAAATAAGGCCCCATCGAAATGAAAAAAGGCCCCAAAACTAAATTAAATAAGGCCCCAGCTTGTTTTGTCTTTTTTTATTTTTAATGAAATAAGACTCCAATTTGTTTTTTTTTATATTAAAGTTTATTTTCCAAAATGAAATAACATCCCAAACCATTAAAAAAAATACTTGGATTGTATCCTGTACAATTTTCCTGCAACAAGGACACTTGTAACTCTCCTCTCCTTCAGCTATAGCTTCAGCTTGAATTTTGAGATTGCATTCAGCACAAATATTTAAATGCCTGCAAGGCATCAGAACAATATTTGCTCGCAAATAATTACAAACAACGCAAATACGTTCGTCAATGGATGTGCTTACAACAGCAGGGCTTTCATCATCTTCGTTAATGTCTTCCTCACAGGATTCTTCAACGTTAAAAATATCTTCTTCTGGAAGCATCTCTACACATATACCATTTTTCTCGAAAACCATCCTTGAAAGTTAGGAAGCAACGGTTAGCTTACCCTCCTCAAGTAACGAAGTTGCTTCCTCAATTTTGGAGCTTCGTTCAACGTTCTATTTTTTAGGTTTGGCCCCCATTGAACCACCACTTTCTGCTAAAGTTGAAAACTGTCCGCTTTTGAAAAACTCTTCAACCCTTATCATGGCAACAAATTTGAAGAAGTTTCCATTTTTTACGCAGAACGACCCAAAACACCGTTGTATGCCTCAACCGCAGAAGTCGTTCGGCTGTTTTCTTTAAAAACAGAAAAGTTGACACACCCTACCTAAAAATAGAAACATGAGTAATATCCAGAATTTTTCAAAATAGTTAAGGAATGATCCGAAATTATTATTACTGTCCCTCAACAAAATCCTTGATTTGATGACCCGAAATGCCATTGGAATCATATTTGGTGGGAGTAGAGGAAGAGCCATTATTTTGTCAAATGCGCACGAAGCTGGTTTTGAAGCTCTGATGTATTCAAACAAGGTGTGCTTGTTTCCCATGTTACGCCTTACGGCCTGACAAAATGGAACCTTTAATTGTAGAAAACATTGTTGAAATTTCCTATGTATAAACCATTTTATTATATATGAAATATTCTTACCAGCAACCGATTAATTTTGCCTGCGGGAAAACATTTTTAACGGCTTGTCTCATTCCTTGTTCATAATCCGTTAAATACTCCGAAGGGTGTAAATCAAAAATATGATTTTTTATGTATATCAACAGCTGATCATACGCCTTTTTTGTTCTTTTATCCATAAGAACAAAAAAATGGGAAAATCTTGAATTTTAAAATATGTTAAACATTATATATGCAAGTAAAAATCCGCTCATGGTTTTCAACATGATCCTTATATTAAAAAGCATCAGTAAGTAACAGAATAGCTAAATTTTTGTCAGCTATTCTGTTACTTACTGATGCTTTACAATAAAAGGATCGTGTTGAAAACCATCAGCGAGTAACAGAATAGCTGAAAAAAATCGCGCGATTTTGTCAGCTATTCTGTTACTCGCTGATGGTTTTCAACACGATGCTCGAATTTAAGCATTAAAAATAATTGATTAATCCCACCTCGTCAAAATATTCTATATAAATAACCAACAGTTGTTTGATGAAACACCCTTGCGGGACAATTTTAAATGTTCCGTTCCGTTCCGTTTCACAAAAAGTATTAAGAAAATCCACTAATCGGGGACCCAGAGCTAGCAAAATACCGCTTAGTGTGGTCCCAGCATTCATGTTTCAATGTAAAACCGAGGTGATGTAAAAGCTTGAAGAGAAAACCATCGTCACTCTGGTTAAATCAGATTAACGAAGTGTTGTTAAGTGCGGATTTGAATTATAAAGTTTATATTAATTATGAATTGTGAAAAGTTTGTGGGCAAAAGGAGCAATAGTGAATTACAGTATGTTCTTATCCAAAAAAATGATATACAAAAAAAAATCAGTGTATAAAGACATTATTAAATATGAGGGCTGGAGAAGTTCTTGTAAGGCAAGAATTGTTTTATTGCCAGATGGAACTTGTGAGAAGGCAAAAAATTATGTGGACCATAGCCATGAGAACGATGAGAGTTCTTACAATGAACTTAAGGCTTTAAATAAAATTAAAGACGATTGCATGGATGCAGCAGGAACTCTTGGTGCGGAAGTAAATGCTCTAAACACAATAAGAGTTGCCTTTCGCAATACTTTTAAGAAGTAAGAACTATTAAGTACTTCTAGAACATGAAAATTCGTTTATTTTAATTTTGTGACTTATGATATACAGTGTGTGAACTTTCTTAAAAAAAGATTTCGGGAAGAAACCCAGAATTTATCGTTTTCAAAGATAAGAAGTGGTCTGCAGTATATTGTAAATAAGGCGTTTGTCACATCTCCAACAAGTCCGCTGCAAATAATTGAGGCTTTCCAATTGGAAACGGTTTGGAACAATTTTGGAGTCTCAAAGGACGAGGCAAATCCAATGCCATTTTATACATCATGTATAGTTGAGGAAGGGCTGTTCACATTTTGTTTGTTTTCATCATATAAAACAATAAAGCTTATTAAAGAGAACGTTCCAACCAACAGAACCATCTTTATGGACGGAACATTTAAAATTGTCCTGCAAGGGTGTTTCATCAAACAACTGTTGGTTATTTATAAAAAATATTTTGACGAGGTAAGATTAATCAATTATTTTTAATGCTTAAATTAGAGCATCGTATTGAAAAGCATCAGTAAGTAACAGAATAGCTGACAAAAATCGCGCAATTTTTTTCAGCTATTCTGTTACTTACTGATGCTTTTTAATATAAGGATCGTGTTGAAAACCATCAGCGGATTTTTACTTGCATATATAATATTTAACATATTTTAAAATTTAAGATTTTTCCCATTTGTTTTGTTCTTATGGATAAAAGAACAAAAAAGGCGTATGAGCAGCTGTTGATATACATAAAAAATTATATTTTTGATTTAAACCCTTCGAAGTATTTAACGGATTATGAACAAGGAATGAGACAAGCCGTTAAAAATGTTTTCCCGCAGGCAAAATTAATCGGTTACTGGTAAGAATTTTTCATATATAATAAAATGGTTTATGGTAAATTTCAACAATGTTTTCTATAATTAAAGGTTCCATTTTTGTCAGGCCGTAAGGCGTAACATGCGAAACAGGCGCACTTTGTTTGAATATATCGGAGCTTCAAAACCAGCTTCGTGCGCATTTCACAAAATAATGGCTCTTCCTCTACTCCCACCAAATATGATTCCAATGGCATTTCGGGACATCAAATCAAGGATTTTTTTGATGGACAGTAATAATAATTTCGGATCATTCCTTAATTATTTTGAAAAATTCTGGATTCAACAGGTATTTTTAAGTTTTAGCGGTACGTCTTGTTCTGTTAATCTCATGTTTTTATTTTTAGGTAGGGTGTGTCAACTTTTCTGTTTTTAAAGAAAACATCCAACGACTTCTGCTGTTGAGGCATACAACGGTGTTTTGGGTCGTTCTGCCTTAAAAAATGGAAACTTCTTCAAATTTGTTGCCATGATAAGGGATGAAGAGTTTTTCAAAAGGCGACAGTTTTCAACTTTAGCAGAAAGTGGTGGTTCAATGGGGGCCAAACGTAAAAAATACAACGTTGAACGAAGCTCCAAAATTGAGGAAGCAACTTCGTTACTTGAGGAGGGTAAACTAACCGTTGCTTCCTTCATTTCAAGGATGGTTTTCGAGAAAAATGGTATATGGGTAGAGATGCTTCCAGAAGAAGATATTTTTAACGTTGAAGAATCCTGTGAGGAAGACATTAACGAAGAGGATGAAAGCCCTGTTGTTGTAAGCACATCCATTGACGAACATATTTGCGTTGTTTGTAAGGATTTGCGAGCAAATATTGTTCTGTTGCCTTGCAGGCATTTAAAAATTTGTGCTGAATGCAATCTCAAAAATCAAGCTGAAGCTATTGGTGAAGGAGAGGAGAGTTACAAGTGTCCTTGTTGCAGGGAAATTGTACAGGATGCAATCCAAGTATTTGTTTGATGGTTTGGGGTATTATTTCATTTTTGACAATAAACTTTAATATAAAAAAAACAAATTGGGGTCTTATTTCATTAAAAATAAAAAAAGACAAAACAAGCTGGGGCCTTATTTCATTTATTTTTGGGGCCTTTTTCATTTCGATAGGGCCTTATTTTATTGGGGCATAATGTCATTATGAAAAATTACCCCAATTTGGGCCCTTATTTAATTTTTTCTTTTGGGGCCTAATTTCGCGGAGCCTGAGAGATGGAGTTAACAAAAAAAATACAACATAAAACGAAAGAAAGGCATTTTTCGGTATTAGCTGTGTTTTATTGTACCGTAAGTAATTCCCAAAAAAACGCATCGACCGTAGCATGGACCGTAGCTTTTTTATTTTTGTAAAAATGGTACCCCTGTACAGCAGTCACAAGTAATGAAAGAGTCTTTGGCAAAGTAAAATTAAGAAAATATCAAAATAATGACCAATAATTAGCTTTTATTCATATAAAATAGAAAGTAGAAAAACGTACCAATATTTAATTTATGTAACAGACCTATTTCTTGTTTTCATTTTTTCTGCATTTGCAATTTTAAATTCGAACATTCATTTTGCGCCAATAGAAAGGAAATAATAAGTGAATGGGTTTGTTCATAGACTATGGTCAAGTCCCTTTTTACAAAAGGCTATTTTTGTATTGCTTTAAAAATCTTCTGCCATTCACACGAGAATACAAAATTGTCGGAGATTTGCTTGTTTCCTTTAAATGTTTCTTGGTTTTGAACGCACACTACAGCGTAGTTTAAATTGTTCAATCCATTACATGTCACCTTTATATTTCATGCTTTTATTTATTTTCTGAGTAGATCGATAGCTAGAATTTTATTTTTCAAGTCAATTTATAAATTTATTTTCTGATTATGTTTTGCTTTCAATTCAATATTCACTCATCAGACTGCACTTAACAAACGCGGGGTAAGGAACAAGTAGTTAACATTTGGTTTGCCATTTCCATGCACATGTCCAGAAAAAAAACAATGGATCACAAAAATGTACGCCCAGTCCATGTCCATGTAGTGAAGCGAATACCGTCAATGGCCAACGTCCATTAAACAGTGAAGAAAAAGCACATTTTGTGAAGTTCAGTTGCCGCTTAGTGTGTTTAAGCTAGGGGCGCACATGCAATTTTTCCGAAACGAAATAGTTTAATCACTAGTGATCGCGCACATTAGCAACTTAAAATTAATCAACGAGATAAACCATCACACAAATAATATTTTGATTTAATGTGCGCGCAGTTACATTATAGTTCGGTGTGATACAAACTGAAGAACTTATTTGGGGCGATCGTTCGATTTGTGCCAAAACGCAAACCTTTAAGTTGCTCGAATCGTGGTCTGAATTGCTACTGCATTTGCGCGATCTAAATAAAAAGATGATTTTTTTCACCAAACTTGGTTTATTTACAACTATCAATAAAAATTGAACGCAAAACGAAAGTTGGGCTTGGTTAGTCAATAAAAGTAAAACGGAATTCATTCGATAAATATTGGTTTCTTTTTCAAAATGGATATCAAAATTTGTTAAAATTGATTAATTGACATTAGGGGTATTCAAAATTGCAGATATAGGTGCAATTTTAGACGTACTTCAGAAAATAATTGAGCAAAGAATACAGTTTTTAATAGTAAAAGTCAGAAAATTTCCAGAAGAACAGCTTATATTTTTTTAAAAAATGGAGTTATCTAAGATTTGCGAAATATAAACTGGCCAACTATTAAAAAAAAGAATCAAAAAGATCGATTTGTCTTACGAATGAAATTAATAATTATAACACTCCATGAACACATCCATCGAGATTCAATTCAATTGTCAATCCTACCAACAAAACTAACAAAATCCGAATCGAGACTCGACTGAACGTCAACCAGCCATCCACCGTAACTTCTACTTTAGCTTTTTATCGACCGTAGCGAATTGTATGTAAATTGCTACGAGGGATAAACTTACGGCGGATAAATTTCCCAATAAAACACGGCTATTATATTGCATGCATATACCTAAATATATATGTAAAACAAAGAAATTAATTTTTGTATGTAAATGTGGATTTGGTTTGGTTGTGTAGTTCCTAATGAATTAAAAGTTATTTTTTTTATTTACAAGCGAGGAATAGAAATAAAATGTTTTTCTGTACATGTGGATTTGGTTTGGGTGTATAGATTTTTACGAATTCATTAATTTTTTGCAGAATTTTGAATTTTGGTGCGAAATCCAGCAACGTTGTAGCTTTTACTACATCTTTTCCAATCCTTGCAACTCTTTCGTCACCGAAAGTTTCCACCTTCTTTCCACCCTTGACCAATATCACCCTCCTCTATCTCTTCTTATCACAGTCGATAAGGGTATATCCGCTATTGATTCAGAAGTCTCTTTTCAATTTAATTTTCGTAAAGCTAACTTCAATCAACTCGAAAACATTATAAGCGACATTGATTTCAGCCTGTTTTTGAACTCTAACACCCCCATTGACATTGCCCTAACATTCTTCTATACTACAATCTTCGAATGCCTACTTGTATGTGTCCCTTATGTGCCACAAAGGAATTGTCTGTCAGCTCCCCCTTGGTACACTAAGGAGCTGCGTAGTCTTTGTAATATAAGGAATAAGTTGTGGAAAACTTATTTAAAATCCGGTACAAATTCAGATTTTTTAAATTACGACCAAGCTTCTTCCAATTTTTCTCTCTTCTGCGATTCACTATACCATGCCTTTCTTGACAAAATGCAGAATTGTCTTATCTCTGAACCGAAACTGTTTTATCAATTTATTAATGCAAAAAGGAAATCTGATGGTCTTCCATCTACCTTCAATTTTAACAACATTTCATCTGCTGATCCCAAAGTAGTTGTTAACCTTTTTGCTAATTTTTTTAGTCTGTCATATAGTCATCCTGTTAAAAATCCTGATCTAGAATATTTTGACTTTCTGTCAAACAGTTCACAAACTTCATTAGTTTCTCTCGAAATTTCTCTTTCATCGGTCAGTGAAAAAATAAAACTTCTTAAAGATGACTTTTCTCCTGGTCCTGATGGCATTCCAGCCATTTTTCTCAAAAAATGTTTCCCTACTTTGTGGAAAAACTCATTTATTTTTCCAATTCACAAAAAGGGAAATAAGAACGAAATCTCAAACTATCGTCCGATAGCAAAACTTTTTTCAATACCCAAGCTGTTCGAAAGTATTGTCTACGACGCTCTTTGTTTTCATTGTAAGTCATTAGTCTCCCCACTTCAACATGGTTTTATTAAGGGCAGGTCCACTACGACGAACTTAACCAATTTGTTTCCATGACACTATGTGCTCTGGATAAGGGCTACGATGTTGATGTGATCACTACTGACTTTAGCAAGGCTTTCGATAAGATCTCTCACCAAATTATTTGTATTAAACTTGGAGCTTTTGGTTTTCCCCCAATATTCATCCAATGGGTGAGATCCTACTTGGAAAACCGCCAATATAGTGTTGTATTGAGATGCTCTGTGTCCAAGCCTATATATGCTACCTCAGGTGTTCCTCAGGGTAGTCTCCTTATCATACCACCCACTCGTATAGGATTGAAGCCGTACAACGTAGATTCCTCCGCTTCGCTTTACGAAACCTCTCATGGTCTGATTCTCTTTTCCTTCCCCCCTACGAACATCGCTTACAACTGATCGACCTAAACACCCTTGCCAACCGTCGTGATGTTGCAGACATACTTTTCGTTCACCAAGTCATCACAGGAGTAATAGATTCTCCGCCACTTCTTAAATCAATTTATTGTAACACCAATCCACGTAACCTCAGATCAGTTCCCTTATTTCGCCTTCCTACTTACCGAACCAATTATGCTCACTTTAACCCAGTTACTAGAATGTTGTGATTAGCCAACAATGCACAGCAACTTCTCGATTTTAACCACAGTATCTCATACCTTAGAAAAAACCTTTACTCTAACTATCCCTAATTCCCTACTCTTTAGTTTATGTTCAAATTATTACTAGACGGGTTAAGTTATTTTAAGTTATCTTAATATTGTTAATATTGTTATATTGTTATTATCTATATGCTTGAATTAAGCAAATAAATAAATTAAATTAATTTACTACATCTATGTGGGACGTAGTTATGGTTGTAATGTTCTTAAATTTGTGTCGGTTAGAATCATAATGTACCTAAAAAGTGTCAACAGGAAATCGAGAAAAAGGGCAAAATCATATAACTTCTGAACTAAAAAGCACTTCCCAAAAAAAGTATGATATAGAACACCAAAAAAGTGTGTCCCGCAATTTCGTCTGTCTGCTTGTAGAACAATCTATAGCCTAAACTGCTGTAGCAATTTTCTTCAAACTTGGTAGGTACATACTTACTTAAGTTTTTTAGGTGATTGTCTGAAATAGATTTTTGAATCGTTTTTTAGGCCCATACATTTTTTTCTACCATCTTAATTATATCTCGAAAACGGCTGCAACGGTTTTAATAAATATGGATAAAATTAATTCTTCGAATATAGCATATTGGTATTGTCCGAATTGTAAAAAGATTTCGCTTGCTCACTTTTCTTTTAAATTATCCACTTTAAAAGATGAGCTGACTAAAATTGCAAAGGGGTTTGAAGATTTAAGCATTAACTTTGCTAATATAGTAACAACTGTTAATTGCATACCTTCTCCGGTGTTGATAGCTGACAAGTCCTCTTCAACGGATGATATTTCAACACCAAATCCTTCAATTTCAAAAAAAAGTAAAAAGAGAGGAAGGAACATTACCACCTGTCCAGACAACGCAGGACCGGCTCCTAAGAAATCATCAAGAAAATCTGCCATGATAAGTTGTGAAGTAAGTGCTACTTTATTAACTGTGTCCGAACCCGGCATTGAATCACCCAAAAATAATGTACCAGCAAATAATGATATTTTAGCCCCCTCAGAACCCACTGCTAATATTCCACTTGTGTCTGTGACCGAACAGCTTCAGTTATCTCCATCACAGGAGCCCGTTGTTATTGCACCCAAAACTTTATCATCAGTTCCAAAGCCTAGGGACATATTTGTTTCTCGTCTCTTACCCGAAACTAAGCCGGAAGACTTATTGGATCATTTGGTTGCTACAAAAGCTATTGCAAATTCATCATGCGTCAAATGTTCCAAAATAAGTAAGCCTAACAGTTTCGTAGCCTCTTTCAAAATAATTGCGCCCAGTTGTCTCTTTAAACCCATATGTAGTAGTCCGTGGCCTTCTAATACATTGGTGAAAGAATTTATAGCCCCTATGAGAAAGAAATATAATATAAATTCGGCTTCTAGTTTAAATTTAAATTTAAAAAACTGCCCAGGTTCTGCCTCTACTACCAAAATGTAGGAGGTCTTCGAAGCAAAACTTCCAAGACATATAATAATTCCCTATCTTTGCCATACGATCTTTTTGCCCTGACTGAGACTTGGCTTAATGCCTCAATTTTAGACACAGAACTTTTAGTTTACCGAAAGGATCGTCATGTTGATATTATGAATTCAGTTGGTGGCGGAGTACTTATTGCTGTAAGAAGTAATTTCTGCTCTACACAAATAGTCTTCCCATTCAATCTGACAATTGAATTGTTGTGTGTCAAAATAACTAAGGAATCTTTAGTCTTATTTGTTTTAAATGTTTATATTGCACCTAGAAGTCCAGTGTCAGTATACACTGAACTCTCTTTAGCACTCGACTTTATTTTTAGCTTAGCTAGCCTTGAGAGTAATATCCTTCTATTATGGGATTTTAATCTTCCTCACATTGATTGGGTTCCTTCTGATGACGAATCCTATTTCGAAGCTTCCGCATGTTCATCCCAACAGGAGCTCCAAATGTTGGATAATATTATCTCTACGGATTTATATCAAGTTAACTCTGTACACAATTTTAAAAATAGACAACTTGACCTTGTATTCTCATCTGACGCCGCCGTTAGTACATTAGTGGTATATAATATATATGTAGGTACTATTAGGTATTACTATACCTACCTACATTTTGGTTGAACATTTTTTACTACTTCAGATTTTTTGTAGGTATGTAGGCGTAATATGCATATATTTTTGCATTTTTAGATTTTTGTGTTGGTATATTTCAGTAAAAATGTTGGTATTTATCTAATAAAAAAATTTATAATATTTCAATGTTTTTTTTAAACATTTTCAAGTAAAAAATATTGAGCGATGAAAATTGAAGTAGGTACCTACATTTTCTTAAAACTTGGCGTCAATTTGTGAGTTTAGTTGTATGTACAATTTTTGACCTTGTTAAGCAAAAAAAAATTGAAAATAAAGTTTACAAGTAGGTATGGTGGAAAAATACATCAGGTTTTAAAATGGAATATTTTCTACCTAATAAAGACAACTAAATGAAAAATCTAAATTTTAATTCTGGTTTATATCTATTTAGGGTAGGTATTGTAGTGATCATTTCACCAAATTACTTTAGCTCCCTACGCCCCTGACTACGCCATTCACCACGCCTGTAGTAACAGACAAATGAGAGAAAAGAATTGGTTATTACAAATTTCAAATTGCATAACGTTGTACAATAGTTAGTTGGAAACAAGCTTTCGTGTGCGGCAGTCGATTGACTATATATATATATATTACACTTTAAAATATATGAAATACTAAAATTAAGTAATCTAGTTTAGTTTTATTTGAATAAAATCTTTTGTTAGAATTATAAACGCAAACGCTTATTTAATGAACTAAACTATCTACAAATTGGTGACCCCGAGTTGAACGCATAATACGAAATTAAAAAAAAAAAAAAAAAAAAAATTTAACAATCGTACATTGACAAATTACACGTTTTTCATTATCATCACATAAAAGCCGCAAGTGTCATATGAACGTAATATACATAAGCTAGCTCATGTACCGTTCCAAATTAAGAACATCGAGTGTCATATACCTAAATACATTAAACGAGTACATAACTGCTCACACTTAAATATTCCGTTCATCATTTCATCACATCATTTTGGTCTGTTAACAATACTGCAAGCATTTACTGGAGTACAGCTTACACCGTTCATCATTTCCTCATCATATTGTACGGTATGCAATACCGTAATCTCCTATTGGAGCACAGTGCACAGCTTTTTGGGTTTTAACCACGCAGCAAGTTTTCAACTCAAAATAAATATAAATTGTATTTAATATAAAAAAAAAATACACACGAAACATATTTATGTATATCCCGGTATTATATAAACTAACTTCAAATTAACTACCTATACAAAATATTAGTACCTAGTAAAATAATAATAAAATATTATAATTTAATATCACTAGAATTTGCATGCATATTTATATTTCTTTTTAAATTTATTGCATTATTTTTAGTTTTTACTTATGTACCTAGCTCTTAATCATAACATTATCATAATCTTCATTTCTTTTCTGCATTTGTAAGCCAAACACGATTGCTATCGAATTGATTCATTCAGTTAACATTTTTTTTTTTTAAATAGCGCATTATATATTTTTCTCTTTCGTTTGTCCATTTCTTTCAATTTGATTATGCCCAACGAAAATAAAACCGAGGGTGGTCATGTGCCTACAGGTGAGGGATTTTCCGGTGGTCAGACGTTGCCACAATCAAATAATTCTGAACAAATTTACAACAACTCCTTTGAAATTTCATCGGTGAAACTCCCAACTTTTTGGGAGAAGGCTCCGGCAGCTTGGTTCATTGCTGTCGAAGCACAATTCGCTACGAGAAAAATTAGGAAAGATGAAACTAGATATTCATATGTATTAGCCTCACTTCCAGTAGATGCAATAAACAATATAATAGACGTATTAAACAATCCTCCAGAAACTAACAAATATTTAAATTTGAAAGATATTTTAATTAAACGCCATACTGCATCCGAGCAACGACGTTTGGAGCAGCTTTTATCTGCGGAAAATCTTGGTGATCGTAAACCATCCGATTTGTACCGTCATATGACATCCACGGCCGGAAACATTTCATCCTTATGTGAGGATTTAATAAAGTCTCTTTGGGAAAGAAAACTTCCACGCAAATAAGTATTCCTTTAGCTGTAACAATAGGACAACCTTTCCAAAATAGATTAGACCTAGCGGATAAAATCTGGGAAACAACACAAACTGTGGGTGTTAGCTCTATTCAAAAGCCTTCGGGTAGCCAAAATCCTATTTCTAGTATGGAAGAAAGACTAATGAAAGAAATAAATGAGCTCAGATCGTCTCTTAAAAGGTTATCTTTTCGAGAGAGAGGTCGTTCGCCACATCGTCCTGCCGGATTCAAAAATTTTAAAAGGGAAAATCGAAGCAGTAGCAATCAAAAAATATGTTGGTTTCACCGCGTTCATGGTGAGAGAGCTAGAAATTGTAATCCACCTTGCTATTTCAAAATAAAAAACAACAATTTAAAAAACTAGATATGCCGAGTGTATCCATGGCGGACACTCGGCATTCAAACTTCCGCCGCCTTTTTGTTCATTGTAAAGTAAATAGATTAGATTTTCTTATTGATACCGGCGCTGAAATATCGGTTTTACCGCATACTCTTTTTAAAAACGAAACCTTTTCCGTTTCAGAAGAATATCTTACAGCTGCAAACGGTTCTCAAATTAAAACGTATGGCTCAAAGCTTTTAAATCTCGACTTAGGCCTTCGACGAGAGTTTTCTTTCCCGTTTACTCTGGCTGCAGTCACCAGACCCATTATAGGTGCAGATTTTTTAGGCTATTTCAACTTAATTGTGGATATAAAACGTCATAGACTTATTGATCGTTTAACAAACCTATCCGCCAGTGCAAGCATAGCCTCAAATAAAACCGATTTTGAATCGCCACGACTTTCGATCGTTGATAACGAATACGGGAATTTGTTAAGACAATTTCCTGCACTAACAAATCCAACAGATTACACCATGCCAGTTAAACATAATGTTGTGCATTATATTGTGACCTCCGGCCACTTACCAGTTTCGACGCCAAGACGTTTGGACAGTTCAAAATATAAAACTGCTAAGGCTGAATTCGAACACATGCAAAAGCTAGGTATCTGCAGGCCTTCTACATCCTCAACTTGCTCCCCACTACACATGGTGCCCAAGAAAGAACCATATGATTGGCGTCCATGCGGGGACTATCGAGGTTTAAACTGTGTAACCGTGCCAAACAGATATCCTATACCACATCTTCACAGTTTTTCACAAAATGCACTTGGATGTAAGATTTTCTCGAAGATAGATTTAGTACGAGCATATAACCAAATTCCGGTGGCTGAAGAAGACATTTTTAAGACCGCAATCACAACTCCTTTCGGAATGTGGGAGTTCACACGAATGCCTTATGGTCTTCGAAATGCAGCCCAAACTTTTCAAAGGCTCATGAACGAGGTTGTAAGGGGGCTGGATTTTTGTTATGTTTATATCGACGATATACTCATAGCAAGTTCACACAAAGATGAGCATTTAAAACATTTAAGAATTTTATTCGAGCGTTTGTCAGAGCATGGGTGGACAATTAAACTAGGTAAATGCGAGTTCGGGAAGCAATGTTTAGATTTCTTAGGACACAAGATAGGTGAAGCTGGAATCTTACCGTCAGATGAGCGGGTTAAAGCAATTCAAAATTTTCCGAACCCAACCTCTTTGAAGCAAATCCAACGTTTCGTTGGAATGGTAAACTTTTACCACCGTTTCATTCCTAAGCTTGCTGAACTTTGGACACCAATTTACGAACAGATAAAAATTCTTAGCAATACCAAAAACAAAAAGGCAAACGTTTGGCCGATAGAATGTTCAAATGCTTTCTCGAAAATTAAAACAGCTCTCTCCGAATCAACTTTACTAGTACATCCTAGCGAAAATTCACCTACTCGCCTCACAGTAGATGCATCTAGTTTTGCAGTAGGATCCGTGCTAGAACAGTTTATTGATAAAGAATGGAAACCATTAGGCTTTTATTCGAAGAAACTAAGTAAATCTGAAATTAAGTTCTCCGCTTTTGATAGAGAACTTTTGGCAATCTATCTGTCTATACGGCATTTTAGTTACTTTTTGGAAGGTCGAATATTCGTTGTGTATACAGATCACAAACCCCTAACTACAGCTTTATTTACTAAGGCAATTAGAAGCCCGAGGCAGACTAGGCATTTAGAATGGATAGCTCAGTATACAAACGATATAAGGCACATCAAAGTTAAAGACAACAAGATCGCTGATTTACTGTCGCGACCCGAAGATAGCGCCATTACCACCGATCCATTTAATAATTTGCAAGTGTTTTCTCCTGAAAATGTTATCAACGCTCAGGAATCTGATGAAGAGCTAAAACATCTTTTGACCCTCAAGGCTAAGTCTTCACTTAAGCTCGAAAAAATAGCATTTCCATTGTTTAACCGTCCCATATGGTGTGAAACATCCACCAAAGGGAATAGACCTTACATTCCAAAATGTCTTCGGCATGCAGTTTTCTCCAGTTTGCATTCTCTTTCACATCCTGGTATTCGGGGATCAAGAAAGTTATTAACGGATAGATACTTTTGGCCGAAAATGAATTCGGAGATTAAGACATTTGTGCAATCTTGCATTGAATGTCAGCGCTCTAAAATTCATAGACACACAAAAGCACCTTTAGGAAACTTTAAAGCTCCAAGTGAACGCTTTGAACATGTTCATATGGATTTGGTAGGGCCTCTTGACATATCCAACGGGAATCGTTATATTTTAACCATAGTTGACAGATTCACACGTTGGCCAGAGGCTTACCCCCTTAAAGATATGTCAACTGAAACAATTGCTAAAGTTTTCGTGTCAGAGTACGTTAGTCGATTTGGAGTTCCATTAAGAATCACCACGGATCGTGGGGGGCAGTTCGAGTCAAAACTATTTTTCCAGTTGTCAAAGCGGTTAGGATCTCATAGAATAAGAACGACTGCCTACCACCCACAGGCAAATGGTATAGTGGAAAGGTTCCACCGCGTCCTTAAAGCAGCACTTAAATGTCGGGAAAACACAACGCATTGGAGTGAAGACTTACCTATAGTTCTCTTGGGAATAAGGTCAGCTATAAAAAAAGACATCAACTGCTCACCAGCCGAGATGGTCTATGGACAAACGTTACGACTGCCATCAGATTTTTTCACATCTCAAAGTGTAGCAGGATCTTTTGATGAAGAAAATCTCCCAACTTTGATAGCCAATCTTAGAGATACTATGAACTCGTTGCGTCCTAAAGAAACCCGCCAACAAAACTCTCAAGTTTATATTCCCAAGCATCTCTCCGACTGTGATTACGTTTTTGTCCTCGCACCAACCAATAAAGCAGGTCTCAAACCTCCCTATGAAGGACCATTTAAAGTTTTAAAGCGACTTAGAAAATTTTATATCCTACAAATAAAAGGTAAAAATGTTTCCGTATCCCTGGACCGTCTGAAGCCCGCGTATGTTATTGATGCATCTCATCAAAGAAAAACTATTGCTAAATGCTTTACATTTGCGCCTGGTTCCTAATAAAGAATATTTTGGAAGGTATATGTTTAGTACATATATTTTTATATTGTTTAATCGCCTTCGGCTGGAAGGGGGGTAATGTAGTGATCATTTCACCAAATTATTTTAGCTCCCTACGCCCCTGACTACGCCACTCACCACGCCTGTAGTAACAGACAAATGAGAGAAAAGAATTGGTTATTACAAATTTCAAATTGCATAACGTTGTACAATAGTTAGTTGGAAACAAGCTTTCGTGTGCGGCAGTCGATTGACTATATATATATATATTACACTTTAAAATATATGAAATACTAAAATTAAGTAATCTAGTTTAGTTTTATTTGAATAAAATCTTTTGTTAGAATTATAAACGCAAACGCGACTATATACAAACATTTCCAAAAATCTTGGAGCGGTTTTTGTTTTAAGTAATTCTTACTTGCGATTATAGGTAGGTATTAAGGCTAGTTATATACATATGTGTTTTCTAACAATAAATCATGTAATAACGATCATAGCGAACACCAAAAAACTTGGTATACGAGTACATATTATTTTTTCGGTAATATGCCTACAGGTTTTTTTTAATAATAGTTGCTCCCATAAATTTTTTTGGCCAAAAACAAAAATCTTAATTTTCTCAAAAACAGCTCCAACGATTTTTATTTAAAAAAAAAAACAGTTCATTATTGAAAGGAAATGGTAATTTTGATAATTTTTTTTGGAAAAAAATTGTTTTTTTTGGTACCTCTAGTAGAACCATTTTGTTGGTTTTTCCATTTTCTCGGAAACGGTTTATCTGATTTTTTTTTAAATATTTACGCAGAAGCTCCCGGGAAGATTGAACACCATTGTATACACTGTTACCATTGGGACTCATTTGAGCCAAAAGGGACTCACTTTTTTAAAGTCCGCTCGGGGACTCATCTGGTTTAGATTTGACTCATTTTTTTAAGATGGAGTCAGTTTATAATTTAAAGTACTTTTATTTCAGTTTGCAAAAAAATTAAAAGATTTAATAGTGTGAACTACGCTTCTATTTCCTTTCCTAAATGCTTTCATTTGGATGTTCAAACACATACAATTTTTTCTTTGTCTCACATATAGAGGCGCTGTTATTGTATGAGACAAATTCGAAAAATACGTTTGAGATTTGACAGTTCTTTATTTATGTGAAATCGGCTGAGGTTATTGTTTTGGTATTTGATTGTTAGTTATTGATAAGCAAGGAAATAAAAATGGACAGGTGAGTTGTGAACAATATATCCGAAATAACTAGCATAAATTTATATTGACATCGTGTTTCTCAGATTTATTATAAGAAAACAAAACTTCAACAGCGCAAGTGCTAGAACGTCGCGGTCGACCTTGCAGAAAACTCGGAGGAATCAAAGGACTAATCATCCGATGTTAATTGCTCAAAAGCATTAATCCTTATAGCAAGGGTTTTTGATACGAAAAAAACGCAGTTCGTGACATATTTTTGGGCTTTTGAAAATGCATGAATGGCCTGCAAACGCAATATATGAGCTATAAAAATACATTTAGAAAACCTAAAAATCTCTATTACTAACTTAATATTATGGCGAATGTTATGACGGGTGACATGAACGGAGTACAAGCTAAGTTTAAACAAGAACATTTTGCTCATAGTCCCAAAAGAAATAGTGATTTTGAGTTATTTCAAGAATTCACCGAAATAAAAAAGCATGAGATATTATCACTTGCTAGCACAAGATGGTTATCCTATGAGGCTGTTCTTAATAGGATTTCGGAACAATGGGATGCAATCAAATTATATTTTGTTTCATGCTTCTTAGAGGATCAAAACAAAGAAGCAAGAAGTTTAGCTCAAACCTTAGACGAACCAAGCTTAAAAGTATACTTTTTCTTGCTTTCGTACGTTTTAAAAATTATTTTGGAAAGTAATACCAAATTAATAATAAGTAATTTTATGAATATTCCCAGTCATTTCCAAATATCAAAATTAAACTTTTCAAATAGTTCAAACTTCAAACCTTTAAATAAATATTTATTGGAATCAGGTCTAATGAATTTATAGATAAAAAAAAGTATCGAAATTGATGAAATACTTGTAGTCCAGGGGCATATAAATGATTTTTACCTATAACTAGTTGAGCAGATAAGAACACGATTTGACTTTGAAAACGAAGTCATTAAAAGCCTTTGGGTAATAAACCCAAAACAAATTTTTAAACAAAGTACATTTGACGACTTGACTTTTCTTGTGGAGCGATTTCCTTATTTGTATGAAACTGGTAATAAAGGAGATAATTTTTCTTACTTTTGTCTTATTATTGAATTGATACTTTTTGTTTACTTTCTTAAAAAAATGTGTACTTTATTCTTCTTTTTAATTTTTATTTCATAATATTCTTGTATATTATCGAATATACATCGTTATTTTTTGTGATATATGTGATACATGTATGTGATTTATTTAAATTCATTGAACTTAATAGCATTTATGAATTTGATTTTTTTTATCTAAAGTATTATTATAAACCTAGAAGAGATTTCTTACGTAGGTATTTGATGGTTTTCTGACATTATCCTGAATAGTTAAAAAAAACTATTTTTCTAAAATAAAAAACAACGGTACCAATACTGTTTGATGTAGTTCAAAAGGCTATATGTATTTATTAAAAGCAATAGTCGACTTGTAATTGTACAGGCTATACTTATTTTAAATTCATACACCTTTTTCATTATTTTTATTAACAAAAAAATATATTTTTAATACAAGAACCTTAAATACGAAAAAAAAACAAAAATAAATTTTCACTCCACATGAAAAGATACCAAAGAAGGTATGTAGGTATGTATACGCACTGAATATGTTTCTATTTACTGGCAATTTGTCTGGTCTTTGGCCTTGATATGACAAAAAAATAAATTTTTTCATTTAACTCTCTTACTCCTTTATTGATATATGCAATGTATATAAGTATATATAACCTGCTATTTCTAAAAAAGTGTGTATATTCAAAATGTTGCGACAAATCTGACAATGTTGCTAATTCTAATGTAGAAACTAGCGCACTCACGAGTCGTTATCCAGCGTAAATAAAAGCTACCTCGTGATATTACCATAGATTTTATATACATAGTCTTGGCCTTTGCGGCCTGCCGTGCTGCTGAGTCATAAAACTTATATTGCCGACATTTCCAACTTCTTTTCCGTGTGAGTACACTTTTAGTAGATGTTCTGCCTGCTTGCACCTTATGCACTAACTAATTGGCATTATTGTCTCTCTTCCACAAAAACTTTAACTCTTTCAACGCCTCTTCATGTGAATTTGACATCACTTACTATCTTACTTGCAGCGAACGGAGCGCCATCTTCATTTGGACCATAATTACACTAATTGCTTTAGTTTATGTCAAAACCTTCGCACACCGGAAGAATTTTTTCTGTTGATTTTTTCACAATGAATAAATTTTCAACTTGTGGTAACGTCGATTGCACCATCTCAACAAAAACCAATGATTGGGTCGTATGCAAGGGAATTTGTGGGAAACTGTTCCATCCTGTTTGTACAGTAAATGGTAGAACTGCTAAAGCTCACATCTCTGAAATAAAACAGCATATTAGTTTTTACTGTCGTGAGGGTAAGGAAGTCGCTCTTGCGGATATTTTAACCGCTATCATGTGTAACAATGTTCAAATATACCAAGTTTCTGAATCAATATCTGATCTAAAAAACGAAGTTCGAGATAACTCTACACGAACTACTGACGTTTTGGCCGACTATCATGAATCATCTGCCAAAAATATTGAAAATATCCTGATTTATCTCAAATCACAATTTGAAATTAATGAAAATCTTGCCAATCTTATAATGAATAAGGCATCTGTGAGCTTAAAACGTCTTAATATTTATCCTGATAAAATCAGTAATCAACTCAATTTTACCCAAAAGTCAAAGTCAGCCACACGATTATAACATTTGTGCACTCGCATTAACGCCTTTTTAAACTCGAAACATCCTTGACAGCTGAATCAAAGGCCCTTCAATTCATTGACAGTGACTTCACTGCAACCTATAGACAGCTTATTAAAGATTCACATATGCATTCACATATGCATCCGATATCTCCGAAGAAGTAAGAAATGTGCGAAACATACGTAAGGATGCATCGCCGGAGGCAATTGTCATTCAGAATAACAAATATTTATATCTCGAGCTCTAGAATCATCATTCTTCTTTAGATACTCTCAACGAAAGTACTTTGGAAGCTCCCTTCGATATAAACTTTTTCGAACACACTTTCGTTACCTGTTCCAATTGCAGTATTCTCTAACTCGCCAAGAAGTCCTACCTGCCTACAGACCTTTATTGCTATTTCTAATGTCACTACAATCACCACAGCACCGACTGAGTCAACAAACCCATCAAATAAAGTTCCCTTTAATTAGAGTTTAACCAATACTGCGGTCATAAAATTATCTAATTTCATCGTTGATAATGCTCCTCGCTATACGAACAACTCTTCGATTATCAACTTCTTCAAACATAATTACAACTTTCAACCTTCAAAATATAGTCGAGCTGGATATGGATTGTTCAAATTATCTATACCGAACACTTAGGAATGGCTTTTTTGCATTTTCACCTCTTATATTAGGAAACAGCGATATGAGAATTGAGCGATTACTCGTATTAATAGTTTAAATACTAATTTTAAATTTAATTGTAACCTTAGTAGTATAAGTCTACAATCTAATTTCAATCATATAGGTAATATTCCTCCTACAAACTATCCAACCCTTACACAGAAAAATATATCAACAGCCCCCTTCATTTACTAAAGAGCTTCGTACTCTTAGTAATATAAGGAACAAATAGTGGCAAAACTTTCTGATGTTTAGGTCGAATATTAATTTTTCTAATTATATTACAGAATATAATGATTTTTCTGCTTTATGTGAATCTCTTTACTCTGACTATATTTCTCAAATGCAATCTGGTATTATTTTCAACCGAAGGCTTTTTTACAATTTATAAATAGTAAGAGAAAGTTTTAAAACTACATGATTATTCATCTGCCGATCCCACTACCATCTCCAATTATTTCGCAATATTTTTCAGCCAATCATTTTCAATCAACAATGCCCAAGTTGATAAAGATTACTTTAATTACCTGAATACTCTGCTGGTCCTGATGCAATTCCTTCAATATTGTTAAAAAAATGTGTTGGCAGTCTAGCTTTACCCCTAGCGTTCATTCACCAACTGTCTATTACAAGTGGAATTTTTTCTAGAATCTGGAACCATTGTTTTATCATTCCTGTTCATAAAAAAGGACCAAGAAATGATATAACTAATTACCGGCCTATCGCAAAACTTTCAACCACACCAAAACCTTTTGAAAGTATAATTCACGATAGTATGTTTTTCCATTGTAAGTAGATCTTCTCTCCGAAGCAACATGGATTTCTTAAGGTCAAGTAGTACGAACCTTATTGAATTTGTATCTTTTTCATTACATGCTTTAGAAAATGGTAAAGAAGTTGAATCAATAGCTACCGACTTTAGTAAGGCCTTTGATAAGATATCCCATAATCTTATTTAATTAAACTCAATAAGCTTGGGTTCCCAAATAGTAAATGGTAACATTGATGCCAATCCCTTCTTCAAAATATTTCATTTAGTGCTAACCCATCTCGGTTACGATCGGTTCCATTTTTTCACCTGCATTTTCATAGTACGTCATATAGGTTAAATGTACCTGTTAGCAGAATGCTACGTAAGGCGAACAATACTCATTATTTCGACCACTGTCTGTCTAAGTCTGTTTTTAAAAATTCTTTATTAAGATTGTCATCATTAACCCTTTTTTCCCATTTCCCCTATCTTCTTACTTTATTCCTTCTTATCTTCTTTTTCTTAATATTTATAATTTTATTAATTTGTACATTTATATGTATATAATATATATACTTATTTTCTCAACCCTGATTTATATATTAAAAACAAATTTCCTTTTATTTTTGTATATGGTAATGTACTTTGTGTTAATTGTTTTTTTTTTTTAAGTCTTAGTCTTAGTTTGCTTGTATTAAGTAATAAATATTATTAAATCCTAAAGCAGTCTAGCCTAAACGGCTGAACCGATTTTTTTTAACTTGGTATTCAGGCGTTTTAGGTGATTGTCTAAAGTGGGTTTTTGAATCGTTGTGCTTAGACTCGTTTGTCTAATATTCGATTATCAAGCATATAAACTTGAAAATCTATTAATTCAGATCAAGCACTTGAACTTGTTCAGAAGTAAGCTAACATGGGTTTTTATACTTAAATAGCGGACCAGGCGAACTTCTTCACGACCCAATTGAACGCGTTCAAATGAACTACAGAGCTATAATAAAACACAGATAGTTCAAATTTCAATGTGATTTATTAGAATGGAATAAAAATAAGGAGACAGTGATATGATAAACAATGTTTTTTGATTTGTTTTCCGGCGCAAAAGCAAACAACAAAGATCGTTTACCAAGCTATCGACGACGTTCTTTTTCTTCGCTGTTAGTATTGCCCGTTCGCAAATCCAATCGAGGTGAGTTTCTCCTTCGACGTTGTTAAGTCGTAAAAATTTGTTGAGAATGATATAAGTTCAATCGAGACATCAAGGGAAATTTGGCCATTGCCAAGCGCCAGCAGTTGTCTTGAGAATTCAGAAGCCGATGGGTCGTTCTGCAATGACACTCATATTTGTGGTCAATCTCAATTTATTGACATTGCGGCACAATGACGACGATTTTAAGCATGCATTCAATTCATCGGCAGCAGTAGATTTCGGAATGACGGGAAGCGTTTGACGAAAATCTCCGCTGATCAATATCATATCCTTAACAAATCATCTCGAATCACCTTGTAAATCCTTCATTGTTAGGTCAACTGCCTCCAAAGTTTGTTTATGCGACATCGTGCATTCATCCCAAATTATGATTTTGCGTTTTTGCATCAATTTCGCTGTCGCCGAATACTTGATAATTGTGCACGTTATTGTCTTGTCAACCGTGAGAAAATTCATCGTTAGCTTCAAATCGGAATGTGCAGGTCGACCGCCTTCAAACAGTGTGGGAGCAATGCCATATATATCACAGGATGCAACAGGCAACGAAATAGATCTTGGCCGAATTGTTGCTAGAATCAACTAAATGACGAATATCTTGCATGTCCCACCGGGAGCATAGAGAAAGTAAATGCGATTCCAAAGTAGCCCGATTGAAGTCTACGTTTACCACTTTTCTTCTCTTAATAACTTCTTGTCGAATTTGTGGTGGTGATTATGCAGTTTGAAGCTGTGAAATATAGACACGTCTCCATTTGGATTGTTCTTTTTTGGATTGTTCTTTATATATAAGAAGATGTGAAAAGGACACCTGTCAAATCACGCACAGCCTAAGACAATGTATAACGCACTTTCTCGGGTTGTGGCATTGATCGCAGCAGAGCGTCGTCTACTATACATATATCAAATAAACTTCTCCAACCAAAATGCACGCAAAACGTCTTCTATTACAATGAATTAATTAACCGAAATTTTCCAAGCTTGACAAAGAATTATTTATATTAATAAAGAAAAAACAAACATGTGAGTTAAATTTTTGGCTATAACTCTGGTTCTAGACATCGGACAGCAAACAGATTTCTTATATGCGCTCTACAAACATGTCCTAAGATCTCCCGAAAATTTCATTCAAACCGATCGAGCCGAAAAAAAGAAGATGGCGCACAAACATAATTTGGATGTTCTTTATATATAAGAAGATTATATGCACTCTACAAACATGTCCTAAGATCTCCCGAAAATTTCATTCAAATCGATCGAGCCGAAAAAAAGAAGATAGCGCACAAACATAATTTGGATTGTTCTTTATATATAAGATTACTACTTATATTATTTGCTTACTACTATGAATTTACTTATTAACTTATTGTAAAATATTACTTTGGAGAGGAACAACATATCTGGCACAGTTATAATTACAACATACATTAAATAGGTACCAACTTCTGGAGCACAAAAAAGAAAAACAAATAAAAAATTTCTGGAACACCAACCAATCGTCGGCAATGCGATTCAGTTGATCCAGTGCCGCTACTGCTAAATAACAATTGACTGCATAGTCAGCTGGTTGGCCCATGTAATGAAATGCGATGACATGAAAATTCTTCCCCGCGTTGAATGACAGTTCAACTGCGTATGTAACTGTGACAATGAAATCTGACTCAGGTTTTGGTAATCGAGATTGAGGAATTGGGTTGATTGCGACGCGGGCTAAATTCGATTTTCGTTTCCAGCTAAGGTAAATGATAAGTATGATTGTCAAGAGCAGGGCTAAATATCCAATTACAGAATTATGGTACGTTTGAATTTGGATATTATGGGGTAATTCGAAAATGTTTTGATCGGCGATTAATATGTGTAGGTCAGTGAGGTTTTGTAGTTTAATCTGGTATTGGGTGCTATTGAACTTCTGAAGTACTGGCTCATGAGGTATTGGTGTTGGTATTTCGGAAATGTTGCCAAAGCTGGTATAGGACGTCTGTAAATTTGTGAAAAATGCGTTATGTCCTTCGATAATGATGTGGTTTTGTTTTAATATACACCCTGACTTTAGTGTTACCGGAACCTTCTAAGTCCATTTGTTGTGTACCTCTTCCGCAAATTGCTGTGAGTCGAGATGGAGTTTTTGTGAAATATAGCCATTAATTTTTATGTTGCATCTGGATCCAAATGGAATTTGTTTCTGAATTCCTTAAGGAACGTGTAGGTTCCGTTTCGTTGTTAAAGAGACCCAATTAGCAAGAGCACACTTCTGGCCCCTTACTGTATCTAGCTTGTAAGTTGAAACATAAGAACTGGTCTGATTTTAAATTGATGCGAAATTTCATACGATTGTATTGGCAGATATTGGTTGCGATGTGTATTTATCGCCACAATTGGAGAACAGAGATCAACTGTTATTATGGTATTGTTGAGTATGCTAGGTAAGGGAGTGATCTTGGATTACTAGTAGCAGTGTAATAGAGAATATTACTTTTCTATCTGTAACTCCTCCTGTACTATAACCTCTTCATTTGCAGGTAGATCTAAGAATGATGGTAAGTGAGCCTTAATAGTTCATATTTCGTCTTTGAGTTGGCGCGCTGACATTAACCGTGAACTTACTGTACTTAGGTAAGTGTTTGTCAATACATCAAATAATGCTGATTGCATTCTTGGAATATTGATCATCATTAAAACGAGTTCTGAGGAAATTGACATAAGAATCTGCAATATTTTGATTTTGTGATTATCTTCTCCATTATCACGTATTCCCGATGTTATTTCTCTTAATCGATTATTGATTTGGTCAAACCTATGGCTGATCACGTCTTCGTTTTGCCTTACTACATTGATTGTTGAATCTATGACTGAAGTTTGATTTCGTAGTAGATGAAGTAAGTGGTTTTCATTTTCTTTTACTTGATCTATTCGTTGGTTAGCGTGCTCTGAGTCTAACACTCCAAAAAGAGAGTTTGCTATGTTTCCGATGGAATTAGCTGCTCCTCTTTTAGTTCTATTGGTTGGAATAATAGTATTTTCTGATTCCAGTTTATTTTGAATATGTTGAAATTGATTTAATGTGTCAGCACATAAACTTCGTTCCTCAAAGTCGATGTTCCGTTTGCAAATGCTGTATATTTTATTATATTATAATGAATGATGAACTTCCATTCACTTGTTGCTACTTTTGCTGCTCCAATTTCTTCGAAATGAATTCCGAGGTTTGATCTAAACTTGTTGATTTGAATTTCATTGGCCATAAGTAATGGGATTATTAGGAGAATTGTTAGCAATGAAGTGATACCAATGGCATTAGATGTGTTTCTTCTTTTGCTTGGTATCTCATTAACTGGTTCGGATGGATTATTTCTATTTTTTGCTCGTTCGTCTTCATTTCTCAATATGCCATCATCGTTTACTTCAGTCTCGATTGATAATGGTGCTAACCCCAGATGCTGTTTTAACTTCCACTACTCTTATTGCGCCATCATCACCCTTGAATGTCTTCGCGATTCGTTGTCTTCTTTTATGACAACCATGTCTCCTACGTTGATATTTTTCGAGTATTCATTCCACTTATATCGGTATTGAAGTTCTTGAAGAAATTTCTTTGACCATCGTTTCCAAAATTCATATTTTTAGTGTGAAACAAGATTCCATCGAGTCAATAATGTGTGCTTTACAGGAGTTGCGTTGGTATGAGTTCTTGCGCAAATAAGACAATGCCCTGGAGTCAGTGCTGTTAAATCGTTTGGGTCGCTTGAAAGTGGTGTTAGTGGTCTTGAGTTTAGGATAGCTTCAATTCCAACCGATACAGTTTCAAGTTCTTCATATTTTAAGGATGCTGTGGCTATGCTTCTCTTTAAGAGATTCTTTGCTGATTTTACTGTTGCGTCCCATAGTCATCCGAAATGAGGTGCCCTAGGTGGTATGAAGTTGAATTGTATTGCGTGATCACTGCACTCTCTTGTTATGGTTTCGCGTGCATCTTCTGAGTAGGTTATATCATATAATTCAATTAGTCGATTATTTGCTCCCACAAAATTAGTTGCATTATCACAGTATATGTTTTGACGGAGTCTAGCCTTCCTCCAACTCGGATAATTCCCTTGTCATCCAAAAACGGAGACAAGATAGAAAACTGGTTAGTTCGCTTCAGTTGCTTGCATTTTGTCGAATTGTTCGAATTATTATCATTAGTGAATCATGCAGGTGTCGAACAGTTAAGTAAAATTCCCGTATGCCTTCCTTGTTCCTAGCATGGTTACAGAAACCTCATATATAGGATATTATCCGCTGAAGCTTGTTGAAAGAATCTCTATGATTTATTTTGTATATCATATTATGGTCACAATCCTGAGTGACTGTTGCTACAGTGATGGGTCTCTCCTTTCGCTGTCGTCCGGAATTGCCAAGCTCTTGGAATAACATGCTAGTCAATTAATTTCGTGACCATGTAGGAATAGTGGTCCGTAGAACCACGGTGTGCATAACGTAAATTTTTTTGGTTAAAGACCTCTTGATATAACATCTGCGTGGATTTTGTTTTGATGAAACATTTCGTCATTGCCCGGGAAGTGTTAGTCCTTGAATACTGGAGACTCGATTGGCGACAAATGTTTGGAATGATGCTGATGGTGAATTGATCCATGCCAAGACGATTTCGCCATCTGTCCATAAGAATGTGGGGATGTCTTTAAGATTCAGGTTATCCTTAACTCAAGCTATTAATTGTGCACTTAGAACCGTAGTTCAATCGGTAGTGATTCGTCCCATGACAACTTTAGCAACCATAACTCCTGTACGAATATTTTGGCTGTAATACGAGTAAGTACTGGAGCCATTATACGCAATGGATCGAACAATTTGGCAAGATCTGAACTAACAATCCTCTTTGTTATTCAATTTGTTGAGTTCAATTTTGTTTTAACGGAAAATCTGTCATTCTTTGGTTGCTATGTTAATCCAAGTGCCTTTATTGATTCACTATTTTGATTTCCGAAATCGAGATCGAACTGTGGTGAGTTCATAGAATTTAAAAGATGCCTTTTTATTAGTTCTCCATATAATGGTTTGGTATCGTCTGTCCTCTGTATGATGATTTGACGTTACATTGTCTTGGATATCAGTGTAGAAAACATACCTTGATAATCGAAAGAGAGGTAGCAATGAAAATAGTTTACCTTGAACTGTAGGTGCTGTGTACATGATGTCGTTTAATGATAACCCTGAAGATGTCTTTGAGGATACATCAAAAATAACTCGAAGTTTTGTGGCGCTACTGTCTTCCTTAAAAACACAGTGATGTGGTATGAAGTAATTAGCCGTTAATACCTTATTGATATCAATTTTGGTCATGTAGCCTAAATCCTCGTACTCTTCCATAAATTGAATGTATTGATTTTTCACTTCTTTGTTTTTGGATAATCTTCGTTCAAGTGCTAGAAACTTTTCCGAGAGTGGATGTGTCCCCGTGAAATGGTTGTTTGACAATAAATCGTCCATCAATACCCTTTTGTGTGCTACCGCGTGCTTCTACTTCTTTCAGACTCCATAATCATTCCATCATTTGGTGTAGGTCGTTGTCATCATAAGTAAATATGCCACATGAACCAAGAACACCAAAAACTGTGTTTTGTAGTATAGGCAGATGGTCTGATAAACGTATCTGACCAATAAAAAGTAGTTGGTGATAGAACTCTGCATCAAGAAGAATATCATTTCTGTTTGGTCGATTGAACAATGGGTCTGCCAATGGTACATTCTTTCGAATTGCCCATTACGAAATGTTGATATTTTGAGATGGCTGTGGAGATATGATGTGTGATAAAACAAAGGCTTCTAATTGTGTATTAAAGCCACTTGTTCTTGATTGCATTTTAACTTTACAGGTTGATGGTATTCTCTTTTGCCAACGCCAATGCCTTGGATGCTAATTGATGTATGTCTTGGATGAAGGCCTAGTTTCTTTACTAGGTGCTCTGTTATTAGATTCAGTTGTGAACCGGAATCCAATACTGCTCTGAATTCGAACCTTTCTCCATTGTTTGCAATCAGCTTTACGACGGCTGTACTAATGAATATATACTGATGCCTTTCTGGATTTTTGAATGCTGAGTGCTGCTTATGAACTTACAGTTGCTTAAAGCCTTGAATTGCTCTCTTCTTCTATTTTAGTTTCATGCTTGTTAGTGTGTGATCCCTTGCTATGGTTCTCAAGATGTAAGAGCGTGTTGTGTTTTTGGCTGCATTTGGAGCAACCTCTTGACATGCAATTTTTGACGCCGTGGCCAATTCTTAAGCATTAATTCAATTTTTAAGTTTTTGAATCAGATGAATGCGTTATGGTGTCTGTAATTGTAAAATTTGCTTGCAGGCAAATATAGGATGTGTTCCGGATTGACATACCTAATAAGTTCCCTTACGGTTTAATACCACAGATGTACACGCTCGAGGGGTCGGATCCTTCTTGTTCTGTCCAACTGCTTCCAATGATTGTAACTGATTTTCCAAGAAAGATAAATTCCTTTATTGATTACAATTCTTTGGTTTAGCAAGGGATTGCTCGTAAAGAATTCTTGTGCCTTGATCAAGCTTGCTAACAATGAACTGTCATAGAATGTGGTTCCAAATTGCCGTATCCACACCAATTTTGCCTAGAGCCATTAAACATTCGGCTTTAGCTGATGGCTGTGGTTGTGTATGGATAGGTTGCCCCAATATTTTTGCAAGAGGGTAGAAGTAAGAACTCTGATGTTGTTGTATCGCTCTTGGAGAGTTGTCCATACAGTTTTGTAGTAATCTTCGGTCAAGGATATATGACGAATTGGATTCTCAGCTTCTCCACTTAGATGTGTTTTAAGGTACCACATCTTATGTATGTTAGGGATAGATTGCTTATCTACCATTTGTCAAAATAAGTCGAAGAACTAATCGCCATTTCATATAATCGCCATCGAAATTAGGAATAGTGAACTTCATTTCATGATTGTTTCTGCCTTGTGGTTGTATTTTCATTGATAATGTAACAAAGACATGTCGGACCCTTTGTTCCATATTGATGAAGTCTATATGGTTACAGCCTTCTACTGATGGGTCATCACTTAATTCCCATATGAAGTAGTTGATAGATTCAATCTGCTGCTACGCACTGTTCAAATGATGCCATCATTGCAGATATGTATATTAGTCAAGGATTGGTAAGTTGATGAATGAATATAAGATGATCAATCAATTGATTAAGATGATACTAAGTTCTAGATATGTATTTATATGATGAATCAATTGATTACCACGATGATAATTTGTAGATATGTATTTTTATGGATCGTCGGTTGATGAGATTACTGTATATGAAACTCAATCAGTGGTTGAAATGATCAGTTAAATCTCGTCGGATTCACCAACATGTTTAGACTCGTTTTTTTAATATTCGATTATCAAGCACATAAACTTGAAAATCTAATAATTCTGATCAAGCACTTGAACTTGTTCCGAAGTGAGCTAACCGAAACCGAGATCAATTAAAACAGACTGACTTTTGTTACGTTAATGAATTTATTGCTATATTTACATGTTTTTTTTTTACTTAATTGCTACTTATATTATTTGCTTACTACTATGAATTTACTTATTAACTTATGGTAAAATATTATTATGTAAAAGAACCAGAACAACATACCTGGCACAATTATAATTACAACATACAATAAATAGGTACCAACTATCTGAAACACAAAAAAGAATAAAAAATATCTGGAACACCAACCATTAACACATCATCCGCAATGCGATACAGTTGATCCAGTGACGCTACTGCTAAATAACAATTGACTGCATAGTCAGCTGGTTGGCTTACTTGCCATACAAATTTGTCTACCATCTTAAATATCTCGTAAACGGATCTTACGATTTTCATTTAAAAAAAAAGTTAATTTTTAAAATATTTTAATGGATTTAAATTAGTTTCAGATGCGGCAGTTAAAACATATACAGAAGGACGTGCAAGCGGCGGAAAACTGTATGGTATAAAAATATTTTTATTAAAAATGTACACTTTTGAACATAATGGGTTTCTTGTTTAACGTATACACCTGCCGGTTACGGCTTTATTACACGGTGGGCCTACCCACGTACGGACTCAACGGGAAGGCATGAGTATTCCCTGTTACAAACATCTATCTATGAGCGACAACACCGCCACTCATAGTATACACGAATTGTATAGCAACCACAGCCACTGCGAACTCTCCGAAGAGGCCTTCCCAAGACTTGTATTTTCGGGCATTAGCGGGAAAATATTAGGATACAAGTCCCCGCAGTACCGAATTACGGTATTACTGGAGTCTTTTCATCCACCTAAGTGAAGAATGCACTACCAGGTTATCTTTGGCGAATGACTACCCAGGAACGATAATCCTGCCCTTTTTTTATGTTTCGCAACTCAACTTAGGGACAAGGGAACCCTATGCAGAAATTATTCCTCACCATCGGGATAATGGATCATCGTATTTCTACTATAGACAAGGCCATATAGACCTTGCCACATGGCTAGTATCCCAAAACTAGCCATATTAAACTTTCGTTCTAATCCTCATCTTGGTAAGCAGGGGCTTCGTTTCCAGTTCCATAGAACCTTCCATTTACCGCTACCACCTCAGAGCTCGACTTAACCAGATAGATTAGCCGCCCAGTGCAGAATAGCCCCATTAAAGAGAGCTAAACATTCCTGAACGTTGCCCGTCTTTCACCTCGAGGAGGAAATATCTTGGCTCATCACGACGGACCAGGAAGAACGACCCATTGAAAAGCAACTTTCCGTATATTCCCTTAGGGCCCGTCGATCAGATTTCCCGAAAGACACACTTTTGAACAATTGGATGATGTTACTGCTGTAAAACTTTTACACAAAAATGATATGTACATACTTCCAATTTACATCAATTGCAACTAGTGGACAGCAGACTACGAGCGGCTTAGCAACATCATGTTACATTTGACAAAAAAAAGTGTTCATATAATAGGTGATTTCAACGCAAGAACCAACAACTTCCAGGTAACTACAATCCACAACTCAAATAACCCTTCAATAAACCGCAACAACAGAAATTCCAAGGACAATGTATGCAATCAAAATGGAATGGATTGAGCTTATAACAAAAATCGAAGTAAGAACTACTCAGACCACATGCCAATTGCTGTTGAATGGTCAGAAGAAATAACACCACTTCAAAGAAATCTGGAAACAGGATGACTTTTTGGCATACCAAAATAAGCTTGATATACATCTTCAAAACTGAATGAGAGGACTAACTCAGCGGATGAACGTGCAAATGAATTTGTTTCTTGTATAAGAAACTCTGTAACAAGAGTACCCTCAGAATTTCGTAAGGCTTTGAAACAAAAATGGTTTGACAAAGAGTGTATGAAAGCTAGAAAGAAGTCCTTTGTCCTTCTAAATGCACACCGGAACTCAAACTGTCAAAACTTGAAAAATTGGTACAACATAGCAAATAAAAGATACAAAAATCTGTGTTTCAGGAAGAAGACTGAATTCGAAAACCATATAGCCGAAAAATTTGGTAAAACAAGAGATTCAAGAGAATTTTGGAAGGTGACAAAAGAAAATAATTGATCGAATTTTAAAATAGGACCAGGAGTATCTGCTAACGAACTTTCAACTCACTTCAAAAATACTTAAAAAAATAAAGCAGACCTTGTATTTTCTTATGCAAAACCTTTGTTCGTTGACAATATATTGGATAGTGAAATCACCGTAGCTGAAGTACAGCTTTTTATAAATGATCTTGAATCTTACCTACCTAGAGGTAGGTATGCTGATGACTTAGTGATACTTTCCGAGACTCCAGTCCATCTCCAGCTAATGGTTAATCGTCTCGCGGATTATTGCAGGAAATGGGGACTTACCATTAAAGCAGATAAATCAAAAGTAATGATATTCTCAAGATCTGTCCGATATCAATCAACATATAATTGGTACTACAATGGAAATCTTTTAAAGGTATCTTCTGAGTATAAGTAACTGGGAGTAATTCTTAAGAAAACTATAGATTTCAACAATCGTATAACCATCAAAGCTAAAACTACACAAAGTCTGTTAAATCTATCTTGGAGAAATATCTTTTCGAATCAACGAATAGTACTTTCAGCGAAATACAGGATATTTGATGCTGCTGTTAGGAGTTCACTTTGCTATGCTGCGCAAGTATGGGGAATTAACGAATACGAGTCGATAGAAAAATTTCACAGATGCTTTTTGATTTACCTTTAAACACACCGAACTATGCTCTATATCTGGAAACAGGGCTACTCATAATTTTTACTGGCACTCTGAAATCACAGGCAGACTACATTGTAAAGGTGTTGTCTCATCGCGATGACCGACTGACTAAACGAATGGCACTATAAGAGCTAAGAGACGAGGACTGATGGGTGTCAAAATGGAAAGATCTGGGAAACAATTGTGTTGAAGCAGTATCGTTAAATTCACAAAATTTGAGTCATGTAAAGAACAGCTTTACAAAATAATACAAGCGCACGAAAATTCTTAATGCGATGGGTTTATAATACTAGCTCAAAAATCAGATAGCAGGCTACTTTACTCACAACTGGAATTTAACGTTATGCAATCAAATTACTGTAATTATTCACTTAATTATAGGAAAATAACTTTAATATTTAAAACAAGATGTCAAGTTCTTGCGCTAAACGGATCTCCTTACAACAACAGTCTTAACCGATTTTGCACTTTATGTAATTTGAAAGCCAAAGAGAACTGCTTTCACGTCATAGGTATATGCCCCATTTTTGCTGCCCACAGAAAAACATTCGTTGGAAAGGAAACTATATCGCTCTACGAAACTATTTCAGTGCTAAATGATTCCGACTGAAAAAGACTCTATTCTTTTTTTAAAGTTATTAATAAATATAGGATGTTACTTCTTACCGAATTTGTTTAAATATTTATTAAAACAAGAAAAAAATCAGTATTAATGTATATACCTAATCTGCTAACCGAGCTGACGGCAATGCCATAGCTATTAAATTCATAAAAAAATATAAACATTATATCAAAAACGAAAACGAAACAATAAATGAATTCCTTACTTACTTACGACTTACATTAAAAAAATATGTGAACTACTTCACGTGTGGTCTAAATTTTGGTCAACAAATTTGTTCACTTATTTTGTTATACCTGTCATATACAACCATTTCGATCAAAATGTTTATACTGGAGGTTCTTCAAATTCCAAATAATACTGCATTTCAAAATTTTTGGTTTTTTGGATATTTGAAAAAAAAAAAATATTTGTTTTTGAAATTCAATATTTTGAAAATGGCTGGACGATTTTTTCTAAAATTTTGTTTTTAAGTTTATATTATTAAACAAATCTAAGAAATATTTTATATAGAAAATTAAGTAAAAAACGACTTTAAAAATGCATTTAGCCATTTCTACTAAAAATCCTTTGCATACAATGTGATCGAACATAAGAGAAAGTACGCGCGATTTAGTCGTGCATATTATTTTTACTATGTACCAACATTTTTAAGTAAAAATATTTAAAACCAAAATTGTAATAAGACATGTAGGTACCTATATATTTTTTTATTACCAACATTTTTATGTAGAAATGTCTAAAAAGTCTTTTCTTAAATAGATACCTACCTATGTAAATATTTTTTTCAATTTCCTAATTACAAAAAATTGTATCTACTTGAAAATGTTAAAACACATTGAAATAAAATATATGTATTTTTTAATAGGTATACAAATTTTGAAGTAAAAATGTTTAAAACCAAAATTGAAACAAAATATATGTATGTATATGTTTTATAACCAACATTTTTACAATATTTTTCTTTAAATAACCTACTTTCACAAAATAAAATGTACCACCTATACATAATGTACATGAAGTAACTGAAATAGTGAAATATACACCAAAATTCGAAAATGAAAATCTATTGATATTAAGAACATATGTACCTACCTTCAAAAAAATCTGAATTCATAAAATCTATCACCGAAACCAAAACCACATATATCTACCCATACATACATGAGCACAAATAAAATAGTGAAATATAGCAACATTCCAACCATTCGCATACATCGCACATAGATGTAGTAAAGCTACAACGTTGCTAGATTTTGCACCAAAATTCAAAAATCTATTGATATTACCTCAATGAATTCGTTAAAAGCTATACATCCAAACAATACCCACATACACATACAAACATTTTATTTCTATTGTCTCGCCTTCAAACAAAAAAATCTTTTCATTCATAAGGAATCCACATACATATGTACCATACAAACATTTGTTTCTATTTTTTCGCCAAATTTTTTTCGTTGTCATGGTTGCCTAAGGTTATTTTGGTAATCTCCCTCACTTTATTGTTGTCAGAATGAACATTATATGTTTTCTCTTTCTTTTTTCGTTTCTTTTATTCCTCTTTCCGAATTCTCCAACATTGCCAACAACGCCAACTCAAAATCAGTCTTCATAGTAGTACTATAGCTTATCCATACAAAGCTTTTATTTTTCTGTTTTTATTTATTCAATTTTGTGTTCCTCGATAATAAAGACTGAATTTGTTATATAAACCTAAATACTACTAAATAATAATACTTTCCCATACAAATGGGATATGGTTTTAAATGCATATTTTAGGTGCTTAATTTACATTTTAAGAGCATATTTTAGGCGCATATTTTGCATTTTTAAGTATATGGAAATCATAGCCCTAAATAACTGAACATAATCTCTTTTTTAGAATCAATCCTGATACAAACATTCCTTTAATTACAGGATTCTGGTATGTGGAGATGAATCGCAAAAGCCTTTCTCCTTGCTAGTTTGGCATTTATCACAGAGAAGACTTTTATATGACCTACGGATACCACACCATGATTTAATCGCGGCTCTCTCCGCTATTACTCACGAAGGACTATATGTTAGTGTAGTAGCCAAGGAAATAAAAGAACCAGCACCCAATTTCATTGTTGTATACGATTTGCAAAGTGGAACGCTATTTCAGAAACTTAAACCGACATGCAATACGATAGCAATAGCGATATCACAGGCAAATAATTGTGTTATAGCAGGATTGGAAAATACCGAAATATTAATTTGGGACCTTGTAACAGGAAATTGTCGATATTCACTTACCGGACACAATGCTCCAGCAACACTTATAAAGCTTGATCCGTTAGGGAGATGCCTCCTTTCCGGAGATAAGGAGGGACGCGATATATCGTTAAGGCTATGGGAGCTTAGCACAGGTATTTTGTTATTTAGATAAATACATTAATCTGATTTGTTCCGCTAATCTCAAACCTGGGCTTTTTTATATCCCCGTTTTCTATTGTTAACGGCTGCAGAGGGCAACTCTGGTTCCATTACCCTTTGGGTTTGATATACCCAATCCTTATTTTGCAAAAAAACAACAACAGGTGTTCTAGCTTAAAAGAATTCAGGAGCTAGTTTTAGCCTTATTTAATACCAGATGAGCTGTAGAAGTAACAAAGTAAGTGGACTCTGCAAAAACCATTTCACTCTTCGAAACTCATTTGCTTGTATTTTGTAATTGTGAATTACAACAAAGGGGCGAGTGTGTTTGTTTTAGAAAAGAGCAGTCATCTTAAAGAATACCAATTCACCACCGTTCAGCGTTATAGGTATGTACGAATTTGTAAATGGACAAACAGATTAAATGGTTTACTAACATATATGGTTGCAACCAGACATTATGTTATATCAGGTAAATATGTATATCTGTTGCTATATTGTACTGAAAAAGAGAAAGAAGAGCCCATTGCATTTTTGGATGTAAAAGTGATGCGACAACAAAATGGCACATTAGCGCACACGGTTTTTCGTAAGAGCACACACACAAACAGATACCTACACGGTACTTCCCACCACCATCCGGCAAATTTAAGATCTGTCGTATCGATACTTGTTCAGCGTGCCCACACGAAATGTGACAGCGACCGTCTTGCCACTGAACTCTCTCTGCTGGATAATGTCCTTAAAGTGGATGGCTATTCAAAAAAGCAAAGAAAGTGGAAGCCAGTTTCGTCGCAAGAAATGGAAGATAGCCTTTTAGAGAAGAAAGCTTTCCTGTCATATGTAAGAGGTGTAACAGACAGGGTAGGGAATATATTGAAGAGGTATGGTGTAAAAACCTTATTTTTACCACCCAAAGAGGTGATAAATTTCCTTCAATCACCAAAAGATAAATTCCCCCTCCAAACACCTGCATATACTATGTAGTACCCTGCAGCTATGGGTCTTCATATGTAGGAAAAACTCAGAGGAGCATTGTCACACGTCTGAAAGAGCACATCAGTGCGGTTACCAAAAACCACATGAAGGTTGCCGTGGCGCGATAGTTGTGTGACTGACTGTTAACCTCGTGGTTGCAGGTTCGATTCCTGCCGTTGCCTATGCCTTCTTATACTCCATTAAACACCAATTCTAAAAATAGTCATAAAAATGAGTTGCTGGTTTACTCATTACATGCTGTTCAGGCATAACACTAACAACATGTGATTAAGTAAACTAGCATACTACCCATAAATATGACAACGAAACAAATAATATAATCAGACTTATAAGAGACATAAATAAATAAGACACGGTAATTCTCTCCGCATTAGTTCAGCTGCCATCCCTGGAGATAAATCTGAGACAACAACCAGCTCTAGCCTCAGAACATCGCGCCACACATCTTTTCTATCCTTTTTCTCTTCTTTCACCGGATGCCGGCGCTGTGTCAAAAACATATAAAGGGTATTCATAATCCCTTGAGCACGTGCAAAATTATATATATAAACAAAGGAGAGAAGTCCGCCATATGTGAGCACATCCTCGACCATCCAGAGGAACACCACTGGATCCACTTCGAAAAAGCCAAGGTTCCAGCCGACATACGAGTACCTCATTATATCAATCGTCTGGTGCGCGAAGCGATTGAAATTAAACGACACCATAATTTCAAGCGTGGCGACAGTTGTCAAAACATGGGATCCCATAATCAATACCACAAGGTCGATCCAATTGCCGCTGCACACCAACGCGGATACAGTGAGCATAGTTTGCTCCTAACTTGCAAACCAACAACAACATCAGCAAGAGACAGGACCTTCGGCGCAACGTTACAACCTGCTTTGCCAATATCGCGCTTAACATCTCTTTGGCAGTTTCCCGGTGACCACGCTCGATGTAGTTGGTAGCGAAACGTTCGGGGTGAGTACAGAATTGAACTCGCTAAATACTAAACAGCTATAACGCGGCTTATCCTAAATATGTCATATGTAAACAACCGCGAAAACATTACAAGTTATATTAGTATAAATTAAGAATAATAATAATAATAATACAAGAATAGGAATATAGGAATGCTGTATATAATGCTATAAGAGTTGGAATGAGAGAAAAAAGGACAAACAATTTTGTACAGAATATAATAAACTGATGAAATACGAACGAGAACTTTGATAGTGTGGAAGATTTTTTTTGTAGGTAGGTATGAATGATTTGTATTTTTTTCTCTGTGGGTAAGACGCGACGATATGTGGCCATAGGAAAAAACATGCCACTAGAAAAATAAATGAATTTGAGGAATAATATTTTGTGGGATAGGTATGTATGTAGGATTTGTTCAAATAAAATTAGTACCTACATACATAATATGTATATATGTATGTTTTTTAAAAGAACGTTAAAAAATAATTTAAATAAAATGCAGGAGTGGATCCTACGAACTTGCCCTAACAATTTAAATCCTTGTATATAAATATAAAAAAAAAATATTTTGAATAGAATAGAATAAACTGAAGAAATAGAAACGAGAACTTTGCTAGTGTAGAAGATTTATTTTGTAGGTAGGTATGAATGATTTGTATTGTACCCATAGAGGTACGACGATTTGTGGCGATAGAAAAAAAACATGCCACAGCAAAATAATTAATTTGAGGAATGTTTTATTTTGTAGGATATGTATTATGTACGTTTTGTTAAAATAAAATTAGTACATACATACATAAATGTAGGTATGTATGTTTTCTAAAAGAACGTTAGAAAATAATTTCAATAATATACACGACTGGATCGTATGAACTTGCTCCTGTAGCTAACAACTTAAGGCTTTGTATACCTATATAAAGAAAAAAAAAACAATTGTGTATAAAATACAATAGACTGAAGAAATAGAAACGAGAACTTTGATATTGTGGAAGGTTTTTTTTTGTAGGTAGGTATAAGTATGAAGTGTATTTTGTTTCTCTGTGGGTACGACAATTTGTAGCGACAGAAAAAAACATGCCACTTAACAAAATAAGTTAATTTGAGGAGTATTTTATTTTATTGGATATGTACGTTTGAAGGTTTGTTCAAATAAAATAAGTACCTACATACATAATGTAAGTATGTATGTTTTTTACAAGAACGTTGAAAAATAATTTAAATAAAATGCACGACTGGATCGTATGAACTTGACCCTGTTAGTAAGTACATACGTAGTCTTGTTATCATTAGGTAGGTTCAAAGCACATGTCCGTAAGATTACCTGGGTTCTTAGTATAATAAATTGTCGAATGCATGATTCAAGATAGTTACATAGGTATCTACCTACAAATATATATATTCAAATGGATTTCAATTAGATTTTAGATTTTTAGATTAGATTGATTTTATTTTTTCTACAATTTGTTATATACAATCAATATTGCATGGCATTGTTGCCGTCTGCCTGATTGACAATTTGTTAATTCTTTATCATAACTAAGTTACAGTTTAATACTAAAATGCTTCGTTAAGTATTTGCTTTCTATATCTGAGTGCTGTCTTGCAATACATTGATAACTTTGTTACATCCATTTCATGAAGTAGGCCAAAAATTTCTTCATCAGATAGATAGTCGCTGCCAAACGTTTCCTTGAGTACTCCACACCTTCCGACAAAATGCAGAACATCTTCCCTCTCTCCCATATTACACAGGCTGCATAATAACGGTAGATCTTCTCGATGTGGCATAAAGTTCAAATTAAGTAACTCTCCTCTTAACCGGAACATGAGAGAAATTTGTTCGATTGTATAATCGTCACGGAAATAGTTTCTTTCGTTAAGATTGTAATCTAGTCTGCTATAAAGCATTCGGTGTAGAGAGTTTGAAGCTTGTTCCTTGTCGCGATCTCTTGCAGCATCGTCCAAACGGGCGATCAACGTATACAAAGCAGGCTTCCATAAAACAGGGTCGCCGATGGTTTAGCATATTTAATACTTTCATAACGTAGTCTACTTGCAGTTTAAGAGTCTTAATGAACAGTGGTGATACTCCTGTCTCTAACATTTTCATATAGTTTGTAGGAAGGCGAAAAATACGTTTTATATAAAACCTCAGTAATTTCTCCACTTGGTCATATTTTCTACCTCCCCACACCTGAGCTGCATAAAAAAGAACCGATTCTGACACTGCTTCGAAAACTCGGAATTTACTGCTATGTGCAATTTCACTATTGTTGAAACATTGCTTCCATGCAACATTTATAGCGGTTTTTGCTTTCGTAAGCTTTTCGGTAAACTCCTTTTCCATACTGAGGTTCTTTGTGAAGTAAACTCCAAGATATTTGTATTCTTGCACAACCTCAATTGTTTCATTATTGTAATGCCAATGTTCATTTGCCCCAATTCTACCTCCTCCTTTCTTAAAGATCATCACTTTAGATTTGCTTAAGATTTCTTCCAGATTCCATCTCGAACAGTAAACGGAGAGTCTATTTATCATCAATTGGAGAGATTGTGGCGTGTACGCAAGCAGTACTATGTCGTCAGCAAAGAGCAGTGCTTTTATGGTCATGTTTGCGTATTCAATACCCCCAGCTAATATATCAACAATATCTTCTATGAAGAGAGCGAATAAACTTGGGCTGAGTGCACAACCCTGTCTAACACCTGAGTTCGTTGAAAACCAGTCAGAGAGGTTTTTTCCATTCCAGACCGCCGCTTTGGTATCCATGTATAGATTTTGCAGTACTCTTCCGAACTTCAGTGACATTCCTTTCTGGCAAAGCTTGTAGAATAGTGCATTACGGTCGACGGTGTCAAAAGCAGACTTGAAATCCACAAAGAAAGCGAATCATTTTTTATTTCTAGATATGAAGGAGTCAGCAATCGTGCGAAGAACGAAGATGTGGTCTATAGTGGAGTAACCCGATCTGAAGCCAGCTTGGTACTCACTGAGAAGGTTATTAAAATCTATCCATTTATTCAGGCGCTTATTCAGAATCGAAGTAAAAATCTTATAAGAGGCATTCAGAAACGAGATTCCTCTATAGTTTGTCGGATCTTCGGTACTACCCTTTTTGTATATCGGGAAGCTCAGGGCTTATTTAAACTGCTCTGGTATAGTTCCATGCTCTAAAATGTAGTTGAATATTTCTGTCAGATTCGCTACCAGCTCCCCAGTTCCATATCTGTAAAATTCTGCCGGAATTCCGTCAGAGCCTGCGGCCTTCCCATCCTTTTGTTCATTTATCGAAGCACACACTTCATCACACGAAATTGGTAGGTCCAGAATATTATTTTCGAAGCCAGGGTGAGCGTAGTGAGTTGGGAATTGATTTGGAGTTGCTGGATTAAGTAATTTTTGAAAGTGTAATTTCAGCATGCTTGGATCCAGTTCTCTACCGATAACATACTTCGTACCATTAAGCTTGCGTGCCAGGTTCCAAAACTCAGACGAATTGTTACACATTGCAAGTTTTTTCGCTTGGTGTTCAAAATAATCTTTTTTCTTCCTTCGACAGAGTGTTTTAAATTTCTGATTATATTCAATGTATAGGTCTTTCGTAAAGAGAGTATTGAATCGTCTGTATGCATTAAGCCATATGTGTGAAAGACTTCTCGCACGCATGCATTCTTTATCAAACCATCTCTCTCTAAAAGTAGTTTTTACTCATCGGCTGTTGATGGACTGATGATATGACCCTTTAATACACTGTTCAATTTTGTTTAAGCTAGTATCGCTATCTTCATCCATCAGAAGTATATCCAACTGTCTTCTATAGATTGGTGCAGAATCGTTTACCCAGCGAAGTTTAGGCAGAAGTTGTAGGTCCCGCAATGCTTGATCTTCTTCTTCCCCATTAGTGAATGATAGAACTACAGGCAAATGGTCTGAAAAGGTTTTTTTTTCTACTTCAAAATTTTTCATCAGTGAGCTCCAGTCACCACCTTCCAGGCCATAGTCGATAAAGAAACTACCTTGCTTTCCAATAAACGTAAATTCGCCCAGATAATCTCCATAGATTGTACCATTCATAACACGAAGACCGAATGAGTTGCAAAGTTCAAGCAACTTAGTTCCTCTTGCGTTCTTGGTAGTGTCTTTCGATTGTCTCTCACGCCCGATCCTTTTATTCTCACTTCCTCTTTCATTCCCAATCCTTCCATTTAGGTCACCCACAACCAATATATTTTCCGTGCCTCCACAAGTCAGACATTCCTTGATGTTTTCAAAATCGGTATCCCAATGATTACAATTGACATAAGTTGGTATTATACGAAATCTCTTACCATTTATCTTAAGATCCAGATGTATTACCGCTCCAATCTGTTTGAACTCACAGGTGATTCCTTCCAGTCTCTTCCTAAATCCAAAGATACAGCCTCCACTTGCTCTTCGTCTTGAATGTAATTTTGTTGCGGGTACTATTTGAAGTTCGAAGTTATTGAATTCATTTTCATAATTTGATAAGTTAGTATCCATTATATATGTTTCATACAAAAATAATATTTCAAAGTTATTAAGAAAACTAAAGAAATCATTAAAAATGGACTTATTTTTAAGGCCTGCTATATTATATGACAGAATTCTAAATATATTTAGTGTTTTTTCATTATGGTTTTTACTATTACTATTAATATTACAAATGGTTCTTTTAAATTTACTAACTAAAGGGCAGACGGCATTACAACTAAATACGATGTTGTGACATGGATGATGTCATGTCGGGATCATTACCAATCATACCACTTATACTTTTTTTACTCTGTCCCTGAACGCAATTATTAGAAATGTCATTCATCAAATGGTCTAATAATGACATTCCACACACGCCGTCGCAGTTTAGTTTGTTTTCCCTGTCAAAATAAAACTATCTGCCTTCAACCATCAATGTTTATCCTCGTATCCTGGTTTTTAAGAACGTATTCTTTTTATTAATTTCGGCTTTCAACTCAATTAAACGTTTTCTTCGTGCTCTTGCCGATGGTGGTAAGTCCTTATGGACAGAAAATCCGGTGTTTCTTAGTTTCACGGTTGATCTTAGTAAATGTCCTACGTCCTCCCTTCGGTTCAGTCTCACGATGACATTTGCAGTCTTGTTGTTGTTTGTCGGTCGTAAAACTCGTGTTGTTGCAATAATGTTGGGTTCATTCGTTTGCAGCAGATCCAAGCAGCACTTTTTAGGCTTTTCCGTTGCATCTTCTTCACCGTTTATCGGAAAATGTACGATGACATTTTTATCATTGGCTCTCATTTCCAGAGACTCAATTTTTTGTTCCAACAAGTTGCAGCGGGCCTCGAAATTTGTTACCTGTGCCTGCAGCTCTAAATTGGTAGCTTTTAGGCTGTGGACTTCCGAACGGATAGCTTCAAGATCAGATTTTGTTGGCAAATCTTTAAGCTTGACATCCATTATCACCGACACAATATCATGCATCATACTCCTCAGTTCTGACACTTCCATAGCTCCTACTGCCGAAATAGTTTCTCTTGGCGGAGATTCCTGTAGAAGCTCCTTATGTGGTCTTTTTGGTGGTTGGCTGTGACCATTTGAAGGCATTTGTGAAACAGGTGGAGTTCTCTGCATGATTATTTGATGTAATTTTGTGTTTTGCGTGCACCGTTAATCGTAAAATTCTATTTTTTTTTTCCCAATTTCAAGTGAAAATAGCTACTCACTCACCAGATTTTAATGTCTTTCAATCTTAGGATGTATTAATTCACACCAAGTTACTTTTAAAAACTTAATTATTATAATTTAAAGTTAAAAACAAAGAAATAAGTAAGAGCGGCCGTATAAACTGAACTTATCACTTGCAAACCAGAGTTGCCAATCAAATGGATTTCAATTATGTAATTAAATTTGGAGGGTGATATGTACCTATATGTATGTACATAGATGGAACATAGGTTTGCAAGAAGAGTTACCGATGAAAGGTACCGTCACCTAGTAGACTTTTCCCGTAAATTTTGATTCTAAATTTTGGAGCCGTTTTCGAGAAAAAAAGCTTTTTCTTAATGGTTATATCGCAGCTAAATTTATGTTTAGGCCGAAGAATAAAATGTTCCCTCTGAGGAATGCCAAAAGAAACACATACCAAATTTGAAGGTAATCACTTACACCGTTTAGGCTGCAGCTCGTTATATATACAGACGGACATACTGTCGATCAGTTATTTTAGATTCTCTATGCAATGCCATGTTTAATTTTTAGAATTTCTTTTTACGAATACATAACTTACCTTATAATCCCTATAATCGCAAGAAAAAATCAGCTTTCAAAATTACGCTTTATTTTATTATTAAAAGAATTGTTATTATATTATAAAAAAAAATATTAGGGCTTATGAAATTTAAATTAAATTTATGTTCGCTCACATTGTAAGCACAATATTCCCAGTAAATAGGTTAGGTTAGGTTGAAGTGGCTGTCAGCGTTATAGCCGACGCAGAGTAGGTCCATTGTGTTACCACATGAATCCTCAGATAAGCTTTCTATTTGGTGAACCACTTGGAGCTCCTAATGAAGCGTAAGAGACTATAGATGCCTATATTGTTTAGATCGTCTTGAGATAGAACAGGATATGTGCACAGAAGATGAGGAACAGATTCCACCTCCTCCTCGTCCATGCAGCTTCTGCAAAAATCATTTGAATAAACGCCAAGCCTGGTTGCGTGCTTGCCTATGAGGCAGTGTTCAGTTATGACACCAATAACGGAGCTGATGTGCAATCTGCTTAAGGATATCAAACACATGGAGCGTTCAGATCAAGTTTTGACCAGAACTGTTTTGTCGTCATACACGTAGTTGTATTTCTCAATCTTCGGTTTGTCCTTTCTACAGCATCTTGTTTCAGCATTAAGTTAAGTTACATATAGCGATAGGTATACCTATATTTGCCCTTTCAGGCAATAGAGGTAGCGTCGTTCCATTTTTGGCATGTTCATCAGGCTTACAATTCCCTGGAATATCCCTGTGCTCTGGCACCCAACATAGGTGAATATTGATCTGCTGCGCCATCTCCATGAGAGATGAACACCAGTTGAGAGCAGTTATGGAATTTGTGGTGGATGATTCCAGAGATATAATAGCCGCCTGACTATCCCAGAAAATACGGATATCAGTAGTTGATATCACGTTTTCTTTCAGCCAGGAGAGGACTTCTCTAATTGCCATAATTTCCGCCTGGAAAACGCTACAATGATTATGAAATCAGAAAGAGAGAGTCGGTTTGAGTACGCACCTCCACCAATCCCGTCATCTGTTTTTGTTCCAACAATATACAAATGGATAGCGTTATATTCCAAGAAGCTTAAGTCCTCCAGACAGATATTGGAGGAATAGCGACTTAGAAGTTTTTGCAGAATTCTAGTTTTATGATAGTGTAATAAATGTAATTTGGAAGTGATCCGAACGAGTTGAGAATAATAGAATGGCCAATATCATTATTGATCCATTGTGAAGAAGCGTTAAGGCGGGCGGATGTGCTAGCTGCCGACTGTTTGCTTAAAATATCGAAGGGTATAAGATGGAGCAGAACGTCTAGCGCAGCAGTGGTTGTTGTTCTTAATGTTCCGCTTATACACAGTGAGGTTGATCGTTGGACTTTGCTCAGCTTGTTACGATTTACAGCTTTTACTAGAGTAGTCCAGCATACTATTACGCCGTAGGTAAGAATCTTTTCGGATATGGCAATGGCAACATCATTCGCACAAGCAACCACTCTGTAGCATTCCGCATTTACTCGCCTTGGGTATGAACACAACCTTAGTTTCTCTCCAAAGCAGGGATCTAAGCAGCTATGGAACAGATTCATAAGTAGAACTATACCTGAGTTCCTCTGAAGCTCAGCTGGAATAATACCGTCCGGCCTTGCGGCCTTGAAAGGTTTGAAGCTATTAGTTGCCCATGACAGTTTTTCCATAGTAATTAGACTTTGTGGATAGTTAGATTTGTTATTAGACGCCGTGTGATATGTAAAGCTAACGTCGAAGCTACCTGGAAAATGGGTATCCAGTAAAAAGTATAGCGATTTTCGCAAGAGTTGGTCCATGAGCCATCAGGATATTTTTAGCTGCTGGGCATGGATGGGCTTGTAGAAAGAATTTTTCTTAACCTCGATGCTTCTGAGGTTTCTTCTATTTTGCCACAGAAGGACCTCCAGAAAGATCTCTTTGTTTTCCTAAGTTCTTTCTTATAAAGTTTAAGGGACTCTATATGAGTCCCAGTCTACAACTTTCCTATTTAGTTTAGCTTGATTAAAGCGCTGACGACACTCCTTCTTGAGCGGTTCAAGCCTTAAATCCCACCATTGTGGCTTTCCTTTCCCTTTTACCTGAGTGAGTATGCAAGAGATGGCTAAGGATTTATTAAGGGCTGAGGTTAAGTCATTGACTTTACTGTCAAGTTCAGCTATGTGTTGGAAGGAGGATTTAATCATTCAGGCTTTAGCAGACCTTTAAGTATTATTCTATATTTGGGCCAATCAGTTTTTCGGTAGTTTCGAAATTCAAAGAGGCTCGGAGTGTCATCATTGAGATTGAATTAAATATATCTGTGATCAGAGAACGAGTGCTCTTTCGATACTTTGCAATTCAAAATCAAGTGATGAATATTATCTGAGACGAGGGTTATATCTAGAACTTCCTGTCGGTTTCGGGTAACAAATGTGGTGGCAAATGTGACAAATGTCAGTGGCAATCGTACAAAAATATCTGAATTGTTCAATAATTCAAGCCATCTCCATTATGATGTAATTATTATTGACGAGGCTTGGTTACATCCTGAAATATCTTTGAGTGAACTGTTCGATCCTTGTCATTTTGCTGTTCATAGACGAGATAGATGTAAGCCTAACTCCGACGGTGGAGGAGGAATCTTGATTGCAGTAAGCACAAAGTTACTTTCACATAAATCATAATTGCTTCTTCCTGCAATATAAACTTCATAAAACATTAAAAAAAAGAAAGAAAAAAAATACTTTTAAACTGAACAAAAGAACATCGCAGATCATTTTTCATCTCTGCTTAAATAATCAATTGGTGGCCATTTTGGCAATGCACCAATGTTTTTTGTTTTGCTGAAAAAATCCGTAATTCCGCGTAATTACATACACTTATGGGGTTATCGTTTGCTAACAAAAATCTATTTATTTTTGACTTAGATCTGTCAAAAAACAGATTTTCACAGTTTTTGCCTTCGATTGGCCAAACAAAATTTATTTATTTTTTAATTTTTAATAAATTAGTCAGATCTGGATTTTTCGGCAGATCTACCCCTCTTTTACTAACACCAATATGCAACATAATTGACAGATGACAGCCATCAAGCCATCAGTCTGACAAGGTGTTGTTTGATAATAACTTGTTTCAAATGGAAACAGTTTTAAGTGAATTATTTTATTCGTCCAGCTCATTTTCGGACTTACAAACTTTAAATTAAAAACAACGTTCGAATCAATATTTGCCAGCTGATACGTGTAGCTGGTTATCAAAGTCACAAATATGCACCTATAATATAGCAAATAAATTTCAATCTGGAAACGTATTCGATTCCTTACGAAAAAAATCAATTTATAGATCAAAATATAAATTTACCAAACGAACCCCCAATTAATATTGGGGAAGTCCCTATTTCAGTTCATTCATATTAAAAAAAAAAACAGTAGACATGAATATGAATAAATTGAATGAATTTGAAAACAAATATGCAATATCTCTACAAACAACGTAAATGTAAGAACAAATAAGAACAAAAATTTTTTTGTTTGCGATACCGCGTTAGAACGAGGCTTTTAAACGTGTTAAACAAAAATTGTTTACAAAAAGTGAAACGTGTTAGATCGAGGCCATGTTAAAAGAGCTACGCGTTAAGCGAGGCCTACCTGTATTTTTTATAGACTCTCTTCATTTACTTAATCTAAATCAAATAAACTAAATTCCTAATAATTATATAACCTCTATTGTATCTACTGTTCCCTTCTCACTCTTAAATAAATCACTTCATCATAAACAATTATTTGTGGAATTTGAATTTTACGTTTTATCGTCGGATGAATCTAATAAATGTTTAAGATCTTATAACTTTAACAAGGCAAACTTCATTGAAATTAACAATTCTCTTGAGTCTTTTGACTGGGGTCATGAATTTTTGACTTAAAGTCTTGACCAAATGTATTTGAGATTTACATCAATTATTTTTGAAATTTTTCCCAAGTTTATTCCCTTTAGGTCTAAATCAAAGAAACCATTTAAACCAGTGGCGGATTAACCATCTCAGCGCCCTGAGGCACGCTCAGTGCCTACCGCCCCCTTCTTTAATACTATCCAAGGATCGTATTTGAATGGGCTAACATCGAAGAGTTATGGGAAAAGGTTGTCTGTTTTGGGGTGAGGAAATTGAATGTGGCAGTAGTATTTTCGAAATATGTCACAGGTCATTATTTTTAATAAATTGGATAGAATTTTTGTGAACAAAATTGCATTACTTGTGTAGTGTGTTTACTTGTGGCGAAAATATATTTTCCTTTATATTTCAACGCAGAACGTAAGTCTTAAAACTGGGAACCCGTGAAATATTTTTTGTATAGACAATTGCAATTAATTTAATAATAAAATCTAGTAATCTTACTACACATATAAGATGTTGATTGCTATTGTCCTTAAATTAAATGGTGTATGTCTTAATGCCTTTTATTGTTTTCTCCTAAGAGCTTTAGGGGCTCATGACCTCATGACCCTTCCTCTGGAGCCGGGCTTGCGCATTATATGGTGGTACGATAGTTGGGCTCATCAGTTAGATGCAATCGTACCTTTCTAAGACGCAATGTTTTTGGTCGATGTCTACCGACTCTAATAGAATTTGCAGCATATATATAGTGCAAATTATATTTTTCTAGGGGAATTTGGTTAAATTCATGCACCTAGAAATATATATTGATTTTATGCCCGTGGTCTGGCCAGTAATTATGTTCGAAGAAAACGCAAATAATATTAACATATTATTTTTGTTTTTGTGGACTGTGTGTATTAAAGCCAGTTGAAATATTTCGTGACCTATAGTCCAAAATGCGCTTCGCCCGGGCTCGATAGTTGGGCTCATCAGTTAGATGCAATTGTGCCTTTCTAAGACGCAATGTTTTTGGGCGATGTCTACCGACTCTAATAGAATTTGCAGCATATACATATATACTGCAAATTATATTATTCTAGGGGAATTTGGTTAAATTCATGCACCTAGAAATATATATTGATTTTATGCCCGTGGTCTGGCCAGTAATTATATTCGAAGAAAACGCAAACAATATTTACATATTATTTTTGTTTTTGTGGACTGTGTGTATTAAAGCCAATTGAAATATTTTGTGACCTATAGTCCAAAATGCGTTTCGCCCGGGCAAGATAGTTGGGCTCATCAGTTAGATGCAATCGTACCTTTCTAAGACGCAATGTTTTTGGTCGATGTCTACCGACTCTAATAGAATTTGCAGCATATAACTATATACTGCAAATTATATTTTTCTAGGGGAATTTGGTTAAATTCATGCACCTAGAAATATATATTGATCTTATGCCCGTGGTCTGGCCAGTAATTATATTCGAAGAAAACGCAAACAATATTTGCATATTATTTTTGTTCTTGTGGACTGTGTGTATTAAAGCTATAGTCCAAAATGCGTTTCGCCCGGGCACGATAGTTGGGCTCATCAGTTAAATGCAATCGTACCTTTCTAAGACGCAATGTTTTTGGTCGATGTCTACCGACTCTAATAGAATTTGCAGCATTTATATACTGCAAATTATATTTTTCTAGGGGAATTTGGTTAAATTCATGCACCTAGAAATATATATTGATTTTATGCCCGTGGTCTGGCCAGTAATTATATTCGAAGAAAAAGCAAACAATATTTACATATTATTTTTGTTTTTGTGGACTGTGTGTATTAAAGCCAATTGAAATATTTTGTGACCTATAGTCCAAAATGCGTTTCGCCCGGGCACGATAGTTGGGCTCATCAGTGAGATGCAATCGTACCTTTCTAAGACGCAATGTTTTTGGTCGATGTGTACCGACTCGAATAGAATTTGCAGCATATATATACTGCAAATTATATTTTCCTAGGGGAATTTGATTAAAAACATGCACCTAGAAATATATATTGATTTTATGCCCGTTGTCTGGCCAGTAATTATATTCGAAGAAAACGCAAACAATATTTACATATTATTTTGGTTTTTGTGGACTGTGTGTATTAAAGCCAATTGAAATATTTTGTGACCTATAGTCCAAAATGCGTTTCGCCCGGGCACGATAGTTGGGCTCATCAGTTAGATGCAATCGTACCTTTCTAAGACGCAACGTTTTTGGTCGATGTCTACCGATTCTAATAGAATTTGCAGCATATATATACTGCAAATTATATTTTTCTAGGGGAATTTCTAGGGGAATTTGGTTAATTTCATGCACCTAGAAATATATATTGATTTAATGCCCGTGGTCTGGCCAGTAATTATATTCGAAGAAACCGCAAACAATATTTGCATATTATTTTTGTTTTTGTCTACTGTGTGTATTAAAGCCAATTGAAATATTTTGTGGCCTATAGTCCAAAATGCGTTTCGCCCGGGCACGATAGTTGGGCTCATCACTTAGATGCAATCGGTCCTTTCTAAGACGCAATGTTTTTGGTCGATGTCTACCGACTCTAATAGAATTTGCAGCATATATATACTGCAAATTATATTTTTCTAGGGGAATTTGGTTAAATTCATGCACCTAGAAATATATATTGATTTTATGCCCGTGGCCTGGCCAGTAGTTATATTCGAAGAAAACGCAAACAATATTTACATATTATTTTTGTTTTTGTGTGTATTAAAGCCAATTGAAATATTTTGTGACCTATAGTCCAAAATGCGTCTCGCCCGGGCACGGTAGTTGGGCTCATGAATTAGATGCAAATTATATTTTTCTAGGGGAATGTGGTTACATTCATGCACCTAGAAATATATATAAATAATAGAATTTGCAGCATATATATACTGCAAATTATATTTTTCTAGGGGAATTTGGTTAAATTCATGCACCTAGAAATATATATATATTTATTTATTTATTTATTTATTTATTTTCATCTACAAGCTTAATAGCTTAACAGATTACATGTCTGTAAAAATAAATAGTATACATTTATAAATTTACTTAAAAGTAGATAACAATACTTAATATCTTAAGAATAAATAGCATAATACATTCTTAAATTTTTCTCTGGATAAGTCAACATGATCATAAATTTTATTGAACTCTCCAATTGACCTTGAAATTGGTTCGTTACTTCCGTAGTTCGTTCTATGTCTGGACTCAAAAAGAAGGGATCTTTCCCTCAACAGCCTCGATGGGGCGTATATACACATAAAGGAGAGTGACTCAGGACATCTTATGTGGTAGCAAAGAATATCCCGCACAAAAACAATATCGTGAATTGTTCTTCTGGCTTTAAGAGATTGTAAGCCCAAGAAGCTTTGCCTGGCTTGGGAACATGGATAGAAATTCCAGCGCATTTTGTAAAACACATATCTTGTAAAGCGATTCTGAACTCTCTGTATTCTATCCGATAAAAATTGTTGACAAGGATTCCAGATAACATCCGCGTATTCAAGATTTGGCCTAACCAGAGAAGTATATAATGATACAAGGGTGTATGGGTCTGAAAAATCAGTGGAGTTCCTTTTAATGAACCCTAAAACATCAATATGAAGAGAGAATGAAAATTTAGAGTCAAAAAGAACCCCCAAATCTTTCACTTTTAATGTTCTCTGAAGAGGTTTGGATTCAAGAGAATAGATAAACTCATAAGTATGAAATTTTCTAGAAAGGGAAATTATGAAACATTTTTTTATATTTAGATTTAAAGGGTTTAAGTTACACCAGAGAGATATATTATCCAGATCCTTTTGCAGCTTGAGACAGTCATCTGTACATGTTATTTTTGAAAATAATTTGAGATCATCAGCATAAAAGAGACATTTACTAAAATTGATATGATTGACAATGTCATCAATGAATATTATAAATAGCAATGGGCCAAGGTGACTACCCTGAGGAACACCAGACGTACACTTAATTGATCTTGAAGTATATTCCTGAATCTTAACTTTTCGAACCCTGCCAGTTAAAAATGAAGAAATCCATTTGAGGAAGCTTGAATGGATTCCAAAAATTTCAAGTTTAAGAAGCAAAATGCTGTGGTTTACCGAATCAAAAGCTTTGCTGAAGTCAGTATATATGGCATCGACTTGACTTTTATTTTCGATAGCATCAACAACAAACGATGAGAAGCAATTCAAGTTTGTCCTAGTTGACCTATCCGAAAGAAACCCATGTTGATCACTATTTATATGTTCTTTCACAAGAAAATCGAGTTAGTATTTTACTAAACTTTAAAAAAGCTTGGGAACTGCGGACAACTTACAAATACCCCTATAATTTTGAACACTATTTTTAGAACCCGATTTAAAGATGTGGATTAGGAAAGAAGATTTCCAGTCATCTAAGAATATCCCAGATGACAAAGATCGTTCGAAAATTGTAAGCAACGGTGCACAAAGAGACCCGGAACATCTTTTTAATATTATGGCAGGGATGCCATCAACACCTGCATTGGAATTTGGCTTAAGAGGGTTAAGTGCGCTTAAAACATCAGAGTATTCCAAGTGTATAGATCCAATATTTACCCTAGGTTCATTCCGAGGTAGTTGAGGAAAGTTTGGATTGATATTAGAATACACTGATTCAAAAAACTGGGCAAAAAACTCCAGAATTTTATGAACATCAGTGGATTCATCGCTATTGAAATTCATAGAATTTGGGATTCCAAGAGACTTACGCTTAGAGTTTATGAACGACCAGAAACGTTTAGGATCACTCTTTAAGTCAAACTCCAGATTCAAGATATAATTTCTGTGCGAGAACTTACTAAGCACCATAAAATCTTTACGAAGTTTACAAAAAATATTTTTGTCGTCTGTACTATTTGATTTTTTAAAATTAGCAAACGATTTATTTTTTAGATTTTTAAGATGAGCTAATTTCTTGTTATACCAAGGAGGCTTGGATCCATTCTTTTTGGTTCTACATGGCACAAATAAATTAGAAGCATTATTTAAGATGCTCCTGAAAATATTAAAGGTATTCAACAAGTTTAGATTAAGAAACTCGGTATTCCAGTCCACATTTTCAAGGTAATTATTGAGTCCAATGAAATCGGTTTTTGCAAAATTAAATGAATCGGCATTGTGATCCACTTTTCTCAAATAACTGTAAAATTGTAGTTCAATATATAATTCTTTATGATGCATCGAGTTGTTGAACAATGAGATAGGAACAATTTCAGTAACTGATGCCTTAAATTCATCATGATGAATGAATACTAAATCTAGAATTTTGAATAAATTATTAACAATTCTATTTACTTGATATAAATTAAGAGCAAACAGGTGATCCATGAAGGAAATTTCAATATCTTTTTTTAAATTACTAGGTATAAGCATGCTATCCGCAACAGAGTACGACCAATTTACATCTCCTAAATTAAAATCGCCAAGTGATTCACATAATCAATGTTAGCCAAGTGCTTTTCATAAATTTCAATATTACTTTTGGGCGGAATATAACTTATTATAAAATACATAAAAATACCTGGTTCAAGATTAATAGAAAAACAAATTTGTTCAACATCAGAGATGGGCAGAGGCACTGGTTTGCAAGATATACAAGAACGGACAGTAGCTATTACACCACCTCCACGATCTCCTGCAGAGTTACAGCGGTCTTTTCGGAAGACTATGTATGAATTGTCAAATATCTCTGTGTCTTGGATTCCGCTCCATAGCCAGGTTTCAACAATAATAATGACGTCATAATCAACATGACTTGATGCAAGAAATAAAGCAGGTACTTTTGTTCGAATTCCACTGGCGTTGTGATAATAAATCCTCAAAAAACTAGTATTTGCAGCATTTGAGGGAGAAGCTTGACTTATTGGATAGTTCTTTGATATGAATGAAATCAAATTCACGAATCTTAATTCCAACTTGCCAAAAAGAAAAACTGAACACAGAATGTACATAATCTACAGGAATTCCAATTTTAAAGGAGATAAATTTAAGATTGGCTTCATTTCCTTTCTTAAGTAGCTTGAAGCATTTAAAAACGGATTCCGTCGCATTCAGTTTGTTCGATAAGTATTTGATTATGGATTCAGTCGACGTGGATGGCGTAAATTTTGACAAGTGAAACCATTTCAAATTATTGTACACAACAAATTCCGTATTTTGTACGCTTGTGCCCGAAATAACTTTTTTCGTTTTACGGATACTTTTTGTAGCTGCATGTCTACTTCCAGAGGCGAGATTAGATGATAAAGTGGAACTTCCATTAGCAGCAGTAGAACAATCATTAAAAGCAACAGCAGCAGCTTTAGTGACGTCTTTAATGGAAGAAACACCAACTGCATTGAAATCAGCAGCGGCAGTAAAACCATCTTTAACAGCATTAGCAAATGATATAACACCTACGGCACCATTAGAATTAACATGCGCATCAATGGCAAGTACCTCAGCATCAGAAGCAGCAACAACACAATCGGCAACAGCAACGGCGCCATCAGGAACTACAGCGACATGATCAACAGCATTATCAGCATTAGCAGCAAATTAATATTGATTTTATGCCCGTGGTCTGGCCAGTAATTATGTTCGAAGAAAACGCAAGCAATATTAACATATTATTTTTGTTTTTGTGGACTGTGTGTATTAAAGCCAGTTGAAATATTTCGTGACCTATAGTCCAAAATGCGCTTCGCCCGGGCTCTATAGTTGGGCTCATCGGTTGGATGCAATTGTGCCTTTCTAAGACGCAATGTTTTTGGGCGATGTCTACCGACTCTAATAGAATTTGCAGCATATATATATATACTGCAAATTATATTATTCTAGGGGAATTTGGTTAAATTCATGCACCTAGAAATATATATTGATTTTATGCCCGTGGTCTGGCCAGTAATTATATTCGAAGAAAACACAAACAATATTTACATATTATTTTTGTTTTTGTGGACTGTGTATATTAAAGCCAATTGAAATATTTTGTGACCTATAGTCCAAAATGCGTTTCGCCCGGGCAAGATAGTTGGGCTCATCAGTTAAATGCAATCGTACCTTTCTAAGACGCAATGTTTTTGGTCGACGTCTACCGACTCTAATAGAATTTGCAGCATATATATACTGCAAATTATATTTTTCTAGGGGGAATTTGGTTAAATTCATGCACCTAGAAATATATATTGATTTTATGCCCGTGGTCTGGCCAGTAAATATATTCGAAGAAAACGCAAACAATATTTACATATTATTTTTGTTTTTGTGGACAGTGTGTATTAAAGCCAATTGAAATATTTTGTGACCTATAGTTCAAAATGCGTTTCGCCCGGGCACGATAGTTGGGCTCATCAGTGAGATGCAATCGCACCTTTCTAATACGCAATGTTTTTGGTCGATGTCTACCGACTCTAATAGAATTTGCAGCATATATATACTGCAAATTATATTTTTCTAGGGGAATTTGGTTAAGATCATGCACCTAGAAATATATATTGATTTTATGCCCGTGGTCTGGCCAGTAATTATATTCGAAGAAAACGCGAACAATATTTACATATTATTTTTGTTTTTGTGGACTGTGTGTATTTAAGCCAATTGAAATATTTTGTGACCTATAGTCCAAATGCGTTTCGCCCGGGCACGATAGTTAGGCTCATCAGTTAAATGCAATCGTACCTTTCTAAGACGCAATGTTTTTGGTCGATGTCTACCGACTCTAATAGAATGTGCAGCATATATATACTGCACATTATATTTTGCTAGGGGAATTTGGTTAAAATCATGCACCTAGAAATATATATTGATTTTATGCCCGTGGTCTGGCCAGTAATTTTATTCGAAGAAAACGCAAACAATATTTACATATTATTTTTCTTTTTGTGGACTGTGTTTATTAAAGTCAATTGAAATATTGCATCTAACTGATGAGCCCAACTATCGTGCCCGGGCGAAACGCATTTTGGACTATAGGTCGCAAAATATTTCAATTGGCTTTAGTACAGATCGTGCCCGGGCGAAACGCATTTTGGACTATAGGTCACAAAATATTTCAATTGACCACGGGCATAAAATCAATATATATTTCTAGGTGCATGAATTTAACCAAATTCCCCTAGAAAAATATAATTTGAAGTATATATAGCTATTGTTCGTAGCTATTTTAGCTTTGAAAAAAATATAGGTAAATATTTTAAACTCAAATCAAAAATAAAAATCGCAAGAGAATTAAATAAAACACATCCAAACTTTCTGTGATAAAACTTCCAGTACCTCCTTTACTTTTGCCCACCATATAACCTTCATAGAAAGAGTATTAAAATGGTATAATTTATATGTAGGTGTTTGGAAATTAGGCACTGGCCAAGTTCAGTGCGGATAGATGTCATCAGTAAGTATGCAGCATTCAACATTCTCCCCCGCCAATGAACGTAGTAAATGAGTTTGTTTGTGTTCGTCTTCGGAAATGGTGCTGCAGGTAAGTAACCGACTTCATCAAAACTTGCCGAGTATCTCATCATCTCTACATGCCTTCAAGCTCACATGCAAAGAGAAATTCGATTATTACATAATAGAACACAAATTATAATTTTAATAGGACAGATTCTCAAATGTCGTTTTATATGAATTAGCTACTTTAAGTGAATTTTAATTGATTTGAAGGTTTTTTTTTTGATATGCAAATATCTCTACACTAATTTCGATTTAAAGTAGTTTGTTCTTCTTCTCCTCTTGTTTGCCCAATTATTTTTTAAAGCAATGCTTTTAACATATATATTCTTCAAACAAAATTGCTGCACTTAACGGTTTCTTCTTATAAGGCTCCTATGTGCTGTTGTTCATCATGTTTTAATTGAATTTCATTCCATTTTTATTTTTGTATATTTTACTTTAAATATAATTTTTTTTTGTTTTTTGAAACAGAGTCGTTTTGCCGCAATATAGATGAGCAAGGGAAATGTTTTTTGATTGAATGTATGCGCAACCATAATGAGTAAAATTTTGAATCGTAATTAATGAATTTATCGTACTATTTGATTTTGAGTGAGTGTTTTGGATGAATGTTTGAGTGATATTGATTTGATTGTTTCATGCAATTGAGTTTATGATTGTGTGTGTGTGTGTAGTGATTTTGATTTTTATTTAATATGAGTATTATTTTTTTTGAAATTTATAGATGAATGAGTAAATGTTAGCCTTTTATTATTTTTCAAAGATATATAGATCTATAAAAGCTAAAACAATATTGTTGGTTTTTATTCGTCAATTTGATGTACAATCTAAATCACTGAGTCTTCTGAATCGGTGGTGTTGGAGGGTAGTGGACAGATTTTTGTGATCGGCCTTTTGAATTCGCTGTTTGGTGTTCGGACTTTTACAACACGGATTAAATTATCTTGTCCTGGATAGGTTTCCACTATTCTTGCCATGGACCATTTTGACGGTGGAAGTCTTTCATCTCGTAGCAAAACTAAATCTCCGACTTTGGGTTGCTCTTCGATTTTCAGCCATTTAGGTCGATTTTGAAGCCTTGTGAGATATTCCACACTCCATTCTTTCCAGAAGGTCTGTAGCGAGGCTTGTAGGCGTTTCCATATATCCAAGTACCCAATCTTTTCTGCTGCCAGGTCTGCTTCGGGAACTATTTGACTTGATGTGCCGATTAAAAAATGAGCTGGTGTTAAAGCATTGAAGTCTTCCAAGCTATCTGTCACCGGGCATAGAGGTCTCGAGTTAAGGCAGGCTTCTATTTGCGCTAAAAGCGTACTGAGCTCCTCGAACGTCAGGGCTTGGTTTCGGGCAACACGTCGCAAATGGTATTTAACCGATTTCACTCCTGCTTCCCATAAACCTCCGAAATGAGGAGAAGCAGGAGGAATAAAATTCCAATTGGTACCCGATTTACTCAATGTGTCAGCAATCTCGTTGTAGTTGATTTTTTGCAGTTCCACATTCGCACCCTTAAAATTGGTCCCGCAGTCACTATATATGTTTGCACATATACCTCTGCGAGATGCGAACCTCCGGAACGCGGCTATAAAGGCTTGTGTCGTTAAATCTGAGACAGCCTCAAGATGAATTGCCTTTGTTGAAAGGCAAATAAAAATGGCAAAATAACCTTTGAATTTCTTGGAATTCCTTCCTTTCCAAGCTTTGACCTCAATGGGTCCAGCGTAATCCACACCAGTGTGAGTGAAAGGTCGAGACACATGCACTCTTTGTGCGGGGAGACATCCCATTAGTTGTTGCATTGGTTTCGGTTGATTTCTATAACATATAATGCATTTACTTAGCCACTTCTTCACGGTTCTCTTCATATTGAAGATCCAAAATTGGTTTCGTACATAAGCAATTGTTTGTTGTATTCCACCATGTAAGGTCTTCTCATGGGCGTCGTCAATGATGAGTCTTGAGAAATTGTGGTCTGGTTTCAGAACTATTGGATGCTTTTGATCAAAAGTGAGAATGGCATTTTGAAGTCGACCACCGATTCTTATTATCCCATATCGATCAATAAATAGGTTTAGAGATTGGTTGAGTTTCGTTCCATTTCTTTCCTGGGACTCGCGTATAACGTCAGGAAACATACATTTTTGAACATTTTTTATAGTTGTTCGTAGCGCGATGCCAAGTTCTATGGGTGACAGAATTGACGTCCGCCTAAAAGGTTTTTCTTTTCTCATGTTATAGACAAATCTGTTTATAACTGCTATAATTCGTAATGCCTTGCTGAGTTTTGATTGTTTGCAGATTAAATCTACAATTTCATCAGTATCTTCGAAGGCAACATGAGTTTTTATTTCTCTCTTTTCTTCATCGGTTTCTAATTGAGTGAGTTGTGTTGGTACTGAGAAATCCCATTTCTCCTGAAGAAAGTATAGTCCCTTCCACCATAGGGTATTGATCTTCAATTTATAGGGTAAAATACCACGAGATGCTAAATCTGCTGGGTTTATCTTTGTAGGAATATGTTGCCACATACTAACATTGGTCAGGCGTTGGATTTCGGTGACACGATTGGCGACGAACGTTTTCCATCTCGATGGCGATGCAGCTATCCAACAGAGAGTAATTGTAGAATCAGTCCATGCGAAAATTGGGATATCTTTAAACGGTATAACGGATCGGGTGTAATGAAGCAGCTTTGCCAACATAACTGCTCCGCAGAGCTCCAATCTAGGCAAGGAAACCGTATTAATTGGAGCAACCTTTGTTTTGGATATGAGCAAATGGGTGTGTATGCAGTTGTTGTTGTCCAAAACTCGGAGATAAATTACGGCTCCATATGCCTTGGTAGAGGCATCGCTAAAACCATGGAGTTCGAGTTGTTTGACATTATTTTGGGTATTTATCCATCGCGGTAAGCGGATTTGCTCTAAGATACTTAACTCTTCTTGAAAGGAGAGCCATTCTTGTTGTAATTCCACAGGAATTGTTTCATCCCAAGAGAGACCTTTCAACCATAATTGTTGCATAATAATCTTCGCTTTGATTATGCATGGTGATATCCATCCTAGCAGACCAAAAAGGCGAGCAATGGTTGAAAGTATTGTGCGTTTTGAAACGGTGTTGTCGATGACAATTCTTTGAAAGGAGAAGGAATCAGTGGCGGGGAACCAACTGATTCCCAAAGTCTTTGTATGATCCAAAGATCCGAAATTTAACGAAACGTTTGTTTCTCGATCTTCTGCTGGTATAAATTGAAGAAATTCTTCGTCGTTGCTCATCCACTTGCGAAGATGAAATGCAGCAGAGGACAATACCGCTGAAATTTGGCAATATTTTTCTTTGGCTACTTCTACTGAATCTGCACCTGATACCAAGTCGTCGATATACATATTTTCCGGTATCATTTGAGCGGCTAGTGGATATGTCGATTCAGTGTCAGAGGCAAGTTTTTTAAGAGTTCGATTTGCCAAATATGGAGCTGGAGCAGTACCGAACATCAGAACTTTGACTTTATAAAGTTTAACTGGTGTTGTTGGATCTTCACGCCAATAAAGCAATTGATAATACTGGTCATCTGGATGGACTTGAATTTGCCGGTACATCTTTTCTATATCGGATGTGAAGGTAATTTTGTGTGTTCTCCACTTTAAAATAATTGCTAAAATATCGGTTTGTGTCTTAGGTCCAGTTATTAAATGATCATTCAACGAACTGCCGTCTGCAGTTCGAAATGCAGCATTGAAAACAACCCGTAACTTCGTTGTTGTACTGGAGTCTTTTATGACAGCATGATGAGGAACTACATAATGAAATGGTGAGTTGAATATTTTGTCTTTGTTGATGTCTACTTCTTCCATTTGATTAAGTAGATGATATTCATTTAAGCAATTATTATATTCTTTATGTAGTGCTGGGTTCTTTAATAATCCCTTTTCTTGTTTATAAAACATCACTAAAGCCTTTTGTTTTGTTGACATAAGTTTTGGCCGATGAAAATCTTTGAAGGGTAATGAGACTTCAAAGCGCTCTCCCGGCACCTGCTTGATGTTTTGTAAAAAGTGCTCTTCGCACGCGACATCTTCTTCATCATTATCCTTTTCATAGGGAGTTTCTTCAATTTCCCAAAATGCACGCATTTGTGTGTCGATGTCTATAAATTGCGTGTAGACTTGAAATGACAAACGTTTTTCAACAGGAACTTTTCCCAAAACGATCCAACCAAATTTCGTTTTTTGGGCTATAGGAGCGATTTGTTCTTCATCTCGAATTACTTCATCTAATATTATTTCGGTATATATGTCATTCCCTATCAATATGTCGATGTTTCCAGGGCGATTAAATGTAGGGTCGGCTAATTTCAGTCCCTGTAAATGCTTCCACCTGTTAGCAAAGACTTCTTCGTTAGGCAAAAGTTCGGTAAGGGTTTTGTATATGTAACCTCTTGTCGACGTAACAAAATCTGAATAATTAGAACCTATATTCAGCTCTACAAAGTGTAGACAAGAGTTGCTTTTGTTTTGTCCCAAGACCGAAACATCCAATGAAGTTGGGTTCTTTTTGAGACCCAAAAGTTGAGCTGCCGCTTCAGTTATAAAGGTAGCTTGTGATCCAGGATCAATCAAAGCTCTTAACATAATAAAGTTTCCTTGGGCTGATTGGACTTTTATGATCGCCGTTGCTAGTAAAACTTTGGTAGTTCTAAATTCGTTTAAATGGAAGCAATTTGACGATGTTGATGGCGGTATATCATATGGTTGAAAATTTGGAGCATTTGGATTAAATTCCGTTGCTACATGGTGTGTTTGTGATTGATTTGTATTCTGTGTATTTATATTTGGGTGAGTGAATGAGTTTTTAGTATTATTCTGTTGAATGTGAATGAGTGAGTTTGATTGTACTTGAGATCGTGGATTATTTAAAAATGTATTATTATTTGTATTGGGTTGAAATTGGTTATGGTTACCTTGAGCGTATGATTGTTGATTGTATGCATTTGGAAAGGTGTTAACATGAGAGTGCGACTGCTGATTTGTGTTGTTAAAATTTGAAGTTTTGGCAAAATGTAGTAGTGAATTGTGTTTTCTCTGACAAAAATGACACGATTTATTGCTTGGGCAATTATTTGTTCGGTGACTGTAGGCTAAACAATTAAAACAGTTGCCAAATTGTCTAACAACTCGTTGTCTGGTACTTACATCCATTTTTAAAAATTTGGAGCATGTTCGCATAGAATGTGCACCTTTATTGCAGACTTTACACGCAAAATTTTCTGTGGACTCAGCATTGAGAAGAAAAATATTTTTTGGTTGCTTTTTGTTAGTTGATGTTGTATTTGTCTCTCTAAAGTTCTGAACCTTGTTTCCAAAAAGTCAGAGAATTCTTTGAATGTAGGTATATCTTTTTTTGTACCAAGAGTTGTTTCCCATTTTGATTGCACCGTAGGCGGGAGTTTTTTTTAAAGCAAAAATATAATATTTGCGTTCCAGTGATGGACAGGCAATTCTAAGTTCTTTAAGGCGTGTAAAATTGTTGTCGAGTTATCTAATAACTCGCGAATGCCCTTAGAATTTTCTTCCTTGACGACAGGCAATTCGTAAAATAACTTGAGTTCGTTATTAACGAGAATTCTTTTAAAATCGTACCTTGAGGTTAAAAGTTCCCACGCTTTGTCATAACTGGCATCATCTACACTGATGTGTTCCAGTAGGATGCCTGCGCCTTCTTTACAACTTGACTTTAAATAATGTAACTTTTCTATTTTAGTCAATGAAGCATTATTGTGTACCAACGAAACGAACTGATCGTGGAATGAACGCCGATTTTGGTATTCACCTGTGAATGTCGGTGGATGGATTTTCGGCAGTCGAACCTCATGTGGCTTTTGATGAGCCACTTGTTGCACTGGAGCCGGTGCAATAGAATTTTCTTTAGCTGCCGCTGCAAACTTGTCCAACTCATCCAAAAGTATAGATCTATAGACCGTATAGATTTCGTTTGCTTCGTTATAAAATCCTTCCGTGGTACTTAAAATTTCAGCTTTAATATCATCGCTGCAAATAGCTATCTCATTTTGCTGATTTATATTCGCCCAATTGCTTTCAAGAGTGCTGAGACGTGTGGAAACATAATTTTTTGTTCTTCGAGTGGGACACACAGTCTTTTTGAAATTTTCGAAATCTTTCGAAATTTGAGTGCAGGCGTTTTTCACAAGCTTTGTTGCATTCATTTTATTTATTATTTTATTTGATTTTAAATTATTTAAATATGTATATAATTTACAAAAAGTAAACAAAAAAATATACTCACGTCGTTTCCTTTGTCTTTACAGCGAACGTAGGTACTGATTGGTTATACGTGATGTCGGCTGCTGCACTTGATGGCGGCTCGGCTGTGTGTATGTACTTTTGGAGTATATGTACTTTTTTTTTGCAATTTTGCCAATTCACTTCTTCGTGGGACTTATATTACTTTTTTAATGTTTATTTATTAATTAAAATTCTTTTATTGTTCTTTTTTTTTATAAAAATGTTTTGTGTTGAAATTAATTTTCTTTAATAAAGTCTAAAAATACGACAAAATGTGGGCACACCCTCTTTTATTTTAATATTAAACTTTAATATTAATGAATTCAAGTAAATGGTTCACTTTTAATAGGCACCGAAGGACCAAAATGTTCGTAGCTATTTTAGCTTTGAAAAAAATATAGGTAAATATTTTAAACTCAAATCAAAAATAAAAATCGCAAGAGAATTAAATAAAACACATCCAAACTTTCTGTGATAAAACTTCCAGTACCTCCTTTATTTTTGCCCTCCATATAACCTTCATAGAAAGAGTATTAAAATGGTATAATTTATATGTAGGTGTTTGGAAATTAGGCACTGGCCAAGTTCAGTGCGGATGGATGTCATCAGTAAGTATGCAGCATTCAACAGCTATGCTGCAAATTCTATTAGAGTCGGTAGACATCTATATAAAATTATATTCGATTTTTAATCACCGAAAATTAAAATGAACGGTAGACATCGACCAAAAACATTGCGTCTTAGAAAGGTACGATTGCATCTAACTTATGAGCCCAACTATCGTGCCCGGGCGAAACGCATTTTGGACTACGAGTATAAGTCACAAAATATTTCAATTGGCTTCAATACACACTGTCCACAAAAACAAAAATAATATGTAAATATTGTTTGCGTTTTCTTCGAATATAATTACTGGCCAGACCACGGGCATAAAATCAATATATATTTCTAGGTGCATGAATTTAACCAAATTCCCCTAGAAAAATATAATTTGCAGTATATGTATGCTGCAAATTCTATTAGAGTCGGTAGACATCGACCAAAAACATTGCGTCTTAGAAAGGTACGATTTCATCTCACTGATGAGCCCAACGATCGTGCCCGGGCGAAACGCATTTTGGACTATAGGTCACAAAATATTTCAATTGATTTTAATACATACAGTCCGCAGAAACAAAAATAATATGTAAATATTGTTGGCATTTTCTTCGAATATAATTACTGGCCAAACCACGGGCATAAAATCAATATATATTTCTAGGTGCATGAATTTAACCAAATTCCCCTAGAAAAATATAATTTGCAGTATATATATGCTGCAAATTCTATTACAGTCGGTAGACATCGACCAAAAACATTGCGTCTTAGAAACGTACGATTGCATCTAATTGATGAGCCCAACCATCGTGCCCGGGCGAGACGCATTTTGGACTATAGGTCACAAAATATTTCAATTGGCTTTAATACACACAAAAACAAAAATAATATGTAAATATTGTTTGCGTTTTCTTCGAATATAACTACTGGCCAGGCCACGGGCATAAAATCAATATATATTTCTAGGTGCATGAATTTAGCCAAATTCCCCTAGAAAAATATAATTTGCAGTATATATATGCTGCAAATTCTATTAGAGTCGGTAGACATCGACCAAAAACATTGCGTCTTAGAAAGGTACGATTGCATCTTACTGATGAGCCCAACTATCGTGCCCGGGCGAAACGCATTTTGGCCTATAGGTCACAAAATATTTCAATTGGCTTTAATACACACATTCCACAAAAACAAAAATAATATGTAAATATTGTTTGCGTTTTCTTCGAATATAATTACTGGCCAGACCATGGGCATAAAATCAATATATATTTCTAGGTGCATGAATTTAACCAAATTCCGCTAGAAAAATATAATTTGAAGTATATATACCTATGCTGCAAATTCTATTAGAGTCGGTAGACATCTATATAAAATTATATTCGATTTTTAATCACCGAAAATTAAAATGAACGGTAGACATCGACCAAAAACATTGCGTCTTAGAAAGGTACGATTGCATCTAACTTATGAGCCCAACTATCGTGCCCGGGCGAAACGCATTTTGGACTACGAATATAAGTCACAAAATATTTCAATTGGCTTCAATACACACAGTCCACAAAAACAAAAATAATATGTGAATATTGTTTGCGTTTTCTTCGAATATAATTACTGGCCAGACCACGGGCATAAAATCAATATATATTTCTAGGTGCATGAATTTAACCAAATTCCCCTAGAAAAATATAATTTGCAGTATATAAATATATGCTGCAAATTCTATTAGAGTCGGTAGACATCGACCAAAAACATTGCGTCTTAGAAAAGTACGATTGCATCTAACTGATGAGCCCATCTATAGTGCCCGGTCGAAACGCATTTTGGACTATAGGTCACAAAATATTTCAAATAGCTTTAATACATACAGTCCGCAGAAACAAAAATAATATGTAAATATTGTTGGCATTTTCTTCGAATATAATTACTGGCCAAACCACGGGCATAAAATCAATATATATTTCTAGGTGCATGAATTTAACCAAATTCCCCTAGAAAAATATAATTTGCAGTATATATATGCTGCAAATTCTATTACAGTCGGTAGACATCGACCAAAAACATTGCGTCTTAGAAACGTACGATTGCATCTAATTGATGAGCCCAACCATCGTGCCCGGGCGAGACGCATTTTGGACTATAGGTCACAAAATATTTCAATTGGCTTTAATACACACAAAAACAAAAATAATATGTAAATATTGTTTGCGTTTTCTTCGAATATAACTACTGGCCAGGCCACGGGCATAAAATCAATATATATTTCTAGGTGCATGAATTTAACCAAATTCCCCTAGAAAAATATAATTTGCAGTATATATATGCTGCAAATTCTATTAGAGTCGGTAGACATCGACCAAAAACATTGCGTCTTAGAAAGGTACGATTGCATCTTACTGATGAGCCCAACTATCGTGCCCGGGCGAAACGCATTTTGGCCTATAGGTCACAAAATATTTCAATTGGCTTTAATACACACATTCCACAAAAACAAAAATAATATGTAAATATTGTTTGCGTTTTCTTCGAATATAATTACTGGCCAGACCACGGGCATAAAATCAATATATATTTCTAGGTGCATGAATTTAACCAAATACCCCTAGAAAAATATAATTTGCAGTATACATATGCTGCAAATTCTATTAGAGTCGGTAGACATCTATATAAAATTATATTCGATTTTTAATCACCGAAAATTAAAATGAACGGTAGACATCGACCAAAAACATTGCGTCTTAGAAAGGTACGATTGCATCTAACTTATGAGCCCAACTATCGTGCCCGGGCGAAACGCATTTTGGACTACGAATATAAGTCACAAAATATTTCAATTGGCTTCAATACACACAGTCCACAAAAACAAAAATAATATGTGAATATTGTTTGCGTTTTCTTCGAATATAATTACTGGCCAGACCACGGGCATAAAATCAATATATATTTCTAGGTGCATGAATTTAACCAAATTCCCCTAGAAAAATATAATTTGCAGTATATAAATATATGCTGCAAATTCTATTAGAGTCGGTAGACATCAACCAAAAACATTGCGTCTTAGAAAAGTACGATTGCATCTAACTGATGAGCCCATCTATAGTGCCCGGTCGAAACGCATTTTGGACTATAGGTCACAAAATATTTCAAATGGCTTTAATACACACAGTCCACAAAAACAAAAATAATATTTAAATATTGTTTGCGTTTTCTTCGAATATAATTACTGGCCAGACCACGGGCATAAAATCAATATATATTTCTAGGTGCATGAATTTAACCAAATTCCCCTAGAAAAATATAATTTGCAGTATATATATGCTGCAAATTCTATTACAGTCGGTAGACATCGACCAAAAACATTGCGTCTTAGAAACGTACGATTGCATCTAATTGATGAGCCCAACTACCGTGCCCGGGCGAGACGCATTTTGGACTATAGGTCACAAAATATTTCAATTGGCTTTAATACACACAAAAACAAAAATAATATGTAAATATTGTTTGCGTTTTCTTCGAATATATCTACTGGCCAGGCCACGGGCATAAAATCAATATATATTTCTAGGTGCATGAATTTAACCAAATTCCCCTAGAAAAATATAACTTGCAGTATATATATGCTGCAAATTCTATTAGAGTCGGTAGACATCGACCAAAAACATTGCGTCTTAGAAAGGTACGATTGCATCTTACTGATGAGCCCAACTATCGTGCCCGGGCGAAACGCATTTTGGCCTATAGGTCACAAAATATTTCAATTGGCTTTAATACACACATTCCACAAAAACAAAAATAATATGTAAATATTGTTTGCGTTTTCTTCGAATATAATTACTGGCCAGACCACGGGCATAAAATCAATATATATTTCTAGGTGCATGAATTTAACCAAATACCCCTAGAAAAATATAATTTGCAGTATACATATGCTGCAAATTCTATTAGAGTCGGTAGACATCGACCAAAAACATTGCGTCTTAGAAAGGTACGATTGCATCTAACTGATGAGCCCAACTATCGTGCCCAGGCGAAACACATTTTGGACTATAGGCCACAAAATATTTCAATTGGCTTTAATACAGACAGACCACAAAACAAAAATAATATGTAAATATTGTTTGCGTTTTCTTCGAATATAATTACTGGCCAGACCATGGGCATAAAATCAATATATATTTCTAGGTGCATGAATTTAATCAAATTCCGCTAGAAAAATATAATTTGAAGTATATATACCTATGCTGCAAATTCTATTAGAGTCGGTAGACATCTATATAAAATTATATTCGATTTTTAATCACCGAAAATTAAAATGAACGGTAGACATCGACCAAAAACATTGCGTCTTAGAAAGGTACGATTGCATCTAACTGATGAGCCCAACTATCGTGCCCAGGCGAAACACATTTTGGACTATAGGCCACAAAATATTTCAATTGGCTTTAATACAGACAGTCCACAAAAACAAAAATAATATGTAAATATTGTTTGCGTTTTCTTCGAATATAATTACTGGCCAGACCATGGGCATAAAATCAATATATATTTCTAGGTGCATGAATTTAACCAAATTCCGCTAGAAAAATATAATTTGAAGTATATATACCTATGCTGCAAATTATATTAGAGTCGGTGGACATCTATATAAAATTATATTCGATTTTTAATCACCGAAAATTAAAATGAACGGTAGACATCGACCAAAAACATTGCGTCTTAGAAAGGTACGATTGCATCTAACTTATGAGCCCAACTATCGTGCCCGGGCGAAACGCATTTTGGACTACGAATATAAGTCACAAAATATTTCAATTGGCTTCAATACACACAGTCCACAAAAACAAAAATAATATGTAAATATTGTTTGCGTTTTCTTCGAATATAATTACTGGCCAGACCACGGGCATAAAATCAATATATATTTCTAGGTGCATGAATTTAACCAAATTCCCCTAGAAAAATATAATTTGCAGTATATAAATATATGCTGCAAATTCTATTAGAGTCGGTAGACATCGACCAAAAACATTGCGTCTTAGAAAAGTACGATTGCATCTAACTGATGAGCCCATCTATAGTGCCCGGGCGAAACGCATTTTGGACTATAGGTCACAAAATATTTCAAATGGCTTTAATACACACAGTCCACAAAAACAAAAATAATATTTAAATATTGTTTGCGTTTTCTTCGAATATAATTACTGGCCAGACCACGGGCATAAAATCAATATATATTTCTAGGTGCATGAATTTAACCAAATTCCCCTAGAAAAATATAATTTGCAGTATATATATGCTGCAAATTCTATTACAGTCGGTAGACATCGACCAAAAACATTGCGTCTTAGAAACGTACGATTGCATCTAATTGATGAGCCCAACTACCGTGCCCGGGCGAGACGCATTTTGGACTATAGGTCACAAAATATTTCAATTGGCTTTAATACACACAAAACAAAAATAATATGTAAATATTGTTTGCGTTTTCTTCGAATATAACTACTGGCCAGGCCACGGGCATAAAATCAATATATATTTCTAGGTGCATGAATTTAACCAAATTCCCCTAGAAAAATATAATTTGCAGTATATATATGCTGCAAATTCTATTAGAGTCGGTAGACATCGACCAAAAACATTGCGTCTTAGATAGGTACGATTGCATCTTACTGATGAGCCCAACTATCGTGCCCGGGCGAAACGCATTTTGGCCTATAGGTCACAAAATATTTCAATTGGCTTTAATACACACATTCCACAAAAACAAAAATAATATGTAAATATTGTTTGCGTTTTCTTCGAATATAATTACTGGCCAGACCACGGGCATAAAATCAATATATATTTCTAGGTGCATGAATTTAACCAAATACCCCTAGAAAAATATAATTTGCAGTATACATATGCTGCAAATTCTATTAGAGTCGGTAGACATCGACCAAAAACATTGCGTCTTAGAAAGGTACGATTGCATCTAACTGATGAGCCCAACTATCGTGCCCAGGCGAAACACATTTTGGACTATAGGCCACAAAATATTTCAATTGGCTTTAATACAGACAGTCCACAAAAACAAAAATAATATGTAAATATTGTTTGCGTTTTCTTCGAATATAATTACTGGCCAGACCATGGGCATAAAATCAATATATATTTCTAGGTGCATGAATTTAATCAAATTCCGCTAGAAAAATATAATTTGAAGTATATATACCTATGCTGCAAATTCTATTAGAGTCGGTAGACATCTATATAAAATTATATTCGATTTTTATTCACCGAAAATTAAAATGAACGGTAGACATCGACCAAAAACATTGCGTCTTAGAAAGGTACGATTGCATCTAACTTATGAGCCCAACTATCGTGCCCGGGCGAAACGCATTTTGGCCTATAGGTCACAAAATATTTCAATTGGCTTTAATACACACATTCCACAAAAACAAAAATAATATGTAAATATTGTTTGCGTTTTCTTCGAATATAATTACTGGCCAGACCACGGGCATAAAATCAATATATATTTCTAGGTGCATGAATTTAACCAAATACCCCTAGAAAAATATAATTTGCAGTATACATATGCTGCAAATTCTATTAGAGTCGGTAGACATCGACCAAAAACATTGCGTCTTAGAAAGGTACGATTGCATCTAACTGATGAGCCCAACTATCGTGCCCAGGCGAAACACATTTTGGACTATAGGCCACAAAATATTTCAATTGGCTTTAATACAGACAGTCCACAAAAACAAAAATAATATGTAAATATTGTTTGCGTTTTCTTCGAATATAATTACTGGCCAGACCATGGGCATAAAATCAATATATATTTCTAGGTGCATGAATTTAATCAAATTCCGCTAGAAAAATATAATTTGAAGTATATATACCTATGCTGCAAATTCTATTAGAGTCGGTAGACATCTATATAAAATTATATTCGATTTTTATTCACCGAAAATTAAAATGAACGGTAGACATCGACCAAAAACATTGCGTCTTAGAAAGGTACGATTGCATCTAACTGATGAGCCCAACTATCGTGCCCAGGCGAAACACATTTTGGACTATAGGCCACAAAATATTTCAATTGGCTTTAATACAGACAGTCCACAAAACAAAAATAATATGTAAATATTGTTTGCGTTTTCTTCGAATATAATTACTGGCCAGACCATGGGCATAAAATCAATATATATTTCTAGGTGCATGAATTTAATCAAATTCCGCTAGAAAAATATAATTTGAAGTATATATACCTATGCTGCAAATTCTATTAGAGTCGGTAGACATCTATATAAAATTATATTCGATTTTTAATCACCGAAAATTAAAATGAACGGTAGACATCGACCAAAAACATTGCGTCTTAGAAAGGTACGATTGCATCTAACTGATGAGCCCAACTATCGTGCCCAGGCGAAACACATTTTGGACTATAGGCCACAAAATATTTCAATTGGCTTTAATACAGACAGTCCACAAAAACAAAAATAATATGTAAATATTGTTTGCGTTTTCTTCGAATATAATTACTGGCCAGACCATGGGCATAAAATCAATATATATTTCTAGGTGCATGAATTTAACCAAATTCCGCTAGAAAAATATAATTTGAAGTATATATACCTATGCTGCAAATTATATTAGAGTCGGTGGACATCTATATAAAATTATATTCGATTTTTAATCACCGAAAATTAAAATGAACGGTAGACATCGACCAAAAACATTGCGTCTTAGAAAGGTACGATTGCATCTAACTTATGAGCCCAACTATCGTGCCCGGGCGAAACGCATTTTGGACTACGAATATAAGTCACAAAATATTTCAATTGGCTTCAATACACACAGTCCACAAAAACAAAAATAATATGTAAATATTGTTTGCGTTTTCTTCGAATATAATTACTGGCCAGACCACGGGCATAAAATCAATATATATTTCTAGGTGCATGAATTTAACCAAATTCCCCTAGAAAAATATAATTTGCAGTATATAAATATATGCTGCAAATTCTATTAGAGTCGGTAGACATCGACCAAAAACATTGCGTCTTAGAAAAGTACGATTGCATCTAACTGATGAGCCCATCTATAGTGCCCGGGCGAAACGCATTTTGGACTATAGGTCACAAAATATTTCAAATGGCTTTAATACACACAGTCCACAAAAACAAAAATAATATTTAAATATTGTTTGCGTTTTCTTCGAATATAATTACTGGCCAGACCACGGGCATAAAATCAATATATATTTCTAGGTGCATGAATTTAACCAAATTCCCCTAGAAAAATATAATTTGCAGTATATATATGCTGCAAATTCTATTACAGTCGGTAGACATCGACCAAAAACATTGCGTCTTAGAAACGTACGATTGCATCTAATTTATGAGCCCAACTACCGTGCCCGGGCGAGACGCATTTTGGACTATAGGTCACAAAATATTTCAATTGGCTTTAATACACACAAAAACAAAAATAATATGTAAATATTGTTTGCGTTTTCTTCGAATATAACTACTGGCCAGGCCACGGGCATAAAATCAATATATATTTCTAGGTGCATGAATTTAACCAAATTCCCCTAGAAAAATATAATTTGCAGTATATATATGCTGCAAATTCTATTAGAGTCGGTAGACATCGACCAAAAACATTGCGTCTTAGAAAGGTACGATTGCATCTTACTGATGAGCCCAACTATCGTGCCCGGGCGAAACGCATTTTGGCCTATAGGTCACAAAATATTTCAATTGGCTTTAATACACACATTCCACAAAAACAAAAATAATATGTAAATATTGTTTGCGTTTTCTTCGAATATAATTACTGGCCAGACCACGGGCATAAAATCAATATATATTTCTAGGTGCATGAATTTAACCAAATACCCCTAGAAAAATATAATTTGCAGTATACATATGCTGCAAATTCTATTAGAGTCGGTAGACATCGACCAAAAACATTGCGTCTTAGAAAGGTACGATTGCATCTAACTGATGAGCCCAACTATCGTGCCCAGGCGAAACACATTTTGGACTATAGGCCACAAAATATTTCAATTGGCTTTAATACAGACAGTCCACAAAAACAAAAATAATATGTAAATATTGTTTGCGTTTTCTTCGAATATAATTACTGGCCAGACCATGGGCATAAAATCAATATATATTTCTAGGTGCATGAATTTAATCAAATTCCGCTAGAAAAATATAATTTGAAGTATATATACCTATGCTGCAAATTCTATTAGAGTCGGTAGACATCTATATAAAATTATATTCGATTTTTATTCACCGAAAATTAAAATGAACGGTAGACATCGACCAAAAACATTGCGTCTTAGAAAGGTACGATTGCATCTAACTGATGAGCCCATCTATAGTGCCCGGGCGAAACGCATTTTGGACTATAGGTCACAAAATATTTCAAATGGCTTTAATACACACAGTCCACAAAAACAAAAATAATATTTAAATATTGTTTGCGTTTTCTTCGAATATAATTACTGGCCAGACCACGGGCATAAAATCAATATATATTTCTAGGTGCATGAATTTAACCAAATTCCCCTAGAAAAATATAATTTGCAGTATATATATGCTGCAAATTCTATTACAGTCGGTAGACATCGACCAAAAACATTGCGTCTTAGAAACGTACGATTGCATCTAATTGATGAGCCCAACTACCGTGCCCGGGCGAGACGCATTTTGGACTATAGGTCACAAAATATTTCAATTGGCTTTAATACACACAAAAACAAAAATAATATGTAAATATTGTTTGCGTTTTCTTCGAATATAACTACTGGCCAGGCCACGGGCATAAAATCAATATATATTTCTAGGTGCATGAATTTAACCAAATTCCCCTAGAAAAATATAATTTGCAGTATATATATGCTGCAAATTCTATTAGAGTCGGTAGACATCGACCAAAAACATTGCGTCTTAGAAAGGTACGATTGCATCTTACTGATGAGCCCAACTATCGTGCCCGGGCGAAACGCATTTTGGCCTATAGGTCACAAAATATTTCAATTGGCTTTAATACACACATTCCACAAAAACAAAAATAATATGTAAATATTGTTTGCGTTTTCTTCGAATATAATTACTGGCCAGACCACGGGCATAAAATCAATATATATTTCTAGGTGCATGAATTTAACCAAATACCCCTAGAAAAATATAATTTGCAGTATACATATGCTGCAAATTCTATTAGAGTCGGTAGACATCGACCAAAAACATTGCGTCTTATAAAGGTACGATTGCATCTAACTGATGAGCCCAACTATCGTGCCCAGGCGAAACACATTTTGGACTATAGGCCACAAAATATTTCAATTGGCTTTAATACAGACAGTCCACAAAAACAAAAATAATATGTGAATATTGTTTGCGTTTTCTTCGAATATAATTACTGGCCAGACCACGGGCATAAAATCAATATATATTTCTAGGTGCATGAATTTAACCAAATTCCCCTAGAAAAATATAATTTGCAGTATAACCAAATTCCGCTAGAAAAATATAATTTGAAGTATATATACCTATGCTGCAAATTCTATTAGAGTCGGTAGACATCTATATAAAATTATATTCGATTTTTAATCACCGAAAATTAAAATGAACGGTAGACATCGACCAAAAACATTGCGTCTTAGAAAGGTACGATTGCATCTAACTTATGAGCCCAACTATCGTGCCCGGGCGAAACGCATTTTGGACTACGAATATAAGTCACAAAATATTTCAATTGGCTTCAATACACACAGTCCACAAAAACAAAAATAATATGTGAATATTGTTTGCGTTTTCTTCGAATATAATTACTGGCCAGACCACGGGCATAAAATCAATATATATTTCTAGGTGCATGAATTTAACCAAATACCCCTAGAAAAATATAATTTGCAGTATATAAATATATGCTGCAAATTCTATTAGAGTCGGTAGACATCGACCAAAAACATTGCGTCTTAGAAAAGTACGATTGCATCTAACTGATGAGCCCATCTATAGTGCCCGGTCGAAACGCATTTTGGACTATAGGTCACAAAATATTTCAAATGGCTTTAATACACACAGTCCACAAAAACAAAAATAATATTTAAATATTGTTTGCGTTTTCTTCGAATATAATTACTGGCCAGACCACGGGCATAAAATCAATATATATTTCTAGGTGCATGAATTTAACCAAATTCCCCTAGAAAAATATAATTTGCAGTATATATATGCTGCAAATTCTATTACAGTCGGTAGACATCGACCAAAAACATTGCGTCTTAGAAACGTACGATTGCATCTAATTGATGAGCCCAACTACCGTGCCCGGGCGAGACGCATTTTGGACTATAGGTCACAAAATATTTCAATTGGCTTTAATACACACAAAAACAAAAATAATATGTAAATATTGTTTGCGTTTTCTTCGAATATAACTACTGGCCAGGCCACGGGCATAAAATCAATATATATTTCTAGGTGCATGAATTTAACCAAATTCCCCTAGAAAAATATAATTTGCAGTATATATATGCTGCAAATTCTATTAGAGTCGGTAGACATCGACCAAAAACATTGCGTCTTAGAAAGGTACGATTGCATCTTACTGATGAGCCCAACTATCGTGCCCGGGCGAAACGCATTTTGGCCTATAGGTCACAAAATATTTCAATTGGCTTTAATACACACATTCCACAAAAACAAAAATAATATTTAAATATTGTTTGCGTTTTCTTCGAATATAATTACTGGCCAGACCACGGGCATAAAATCAATATATATTTCTAGGTGCATGAATTTAACCAAATACCCCTAGAAAAATATAATTTGCAGTATACATATGCTGCAAATTCTATTAGAGTCGGTAGACATCGACCAAAAACATTGCGTCTTAGAAAGGTACGATTGCATCTAACTGATGAGCCCAACTATCGTGCCCAGGCGAAACACATTTTGGACTATAGGCCACAAAATATTTCAATTGGCTTTAATACAGACAGTCCACAAAACAAAAATAATATGTAAATATTGTTTGCGTTTTCTTCGAATATAATTACTGGCCAGACCATGGGCATAAAAACAATATATATTTCTAGGTGCATGAATTTAATCAAATTCCGCTAGAAAAATATAATTTGAAGTATATATACCTATGCTGCAAATTCTATTAGAGTCGGTAGACATCTATATAAAATTATATTCGATTTTTAATCACCGAAAATTAAAATGAACGGTAGACATCGACCAAAAACATTGCGTCTTAGAAAGGTACGATTGCATCTAACTGATGAGCCCAACTATCGTGCCCAGGCGAAACACATTTTGGACTATAGGCCACAAAATATTTCAATTGGCTTTAATACAGACAGTCCACAAAAACAAAAATAATATGTAAATATTGTTTGCGTTTTCTTCGAATATAATTACTGGCCAGACCATGGGCATAAAATCAATATATATTTCTAGGTGCATGAATTTAACCAAATTCCGCTAGAAAAATATAATTTGAAGTATATATACCTATGCTGCAAATTATATTAGAGTCGGTGGACATCTATATAAAATTATATTCGATTTTTAATCACCGAAAATTAAAATGAACGGTAGACATCGACCAAAAACATTGCGTCTTAGAAAGGTACGATTGCATCTAACTTATGAGCCCAACTATCGTGCCCGGGCGAAACGCATTTTGGACTACGAATATAAGTCACAAAATATTTCAATTGGCTTCAATACACACAGTCCACAAAAACAAAAATAATATGTAAATATTGTTTGCGTTTTCTTCGAATATAATTACTGGCCAGACCACGGGCATAAAATCAATATATATTTCTAGGTGCATGAATTTAACCAAATTCCCCTAGAAAAATATAATTTGCAGTATATAAATATATGCTGCAAATTCTATTAGAGTCGGTAGACATCGACCAAAAACATTGCGTCTTAGAAAAGTACGATTGCATCTAACTGATGAGCCCATCTATAGTGCCCGGGCGAAACGCATTTTGGACTATAGGTCACAAAATATTTCAAATGGCTTTAATACACACAGTCCACAAAAACAAAAATAATATTTAAATATTGTTTGCGTTTTCTTCGAATATAATTACTGGCCAGACCACGGGCATAAAATCAATATATATTTCTAGGTGCATGAACTTAACCAAATTCCCCTAGAAAAATATAATTTGCAGTATATATATGCTGCAAATTCTATTACAGTCGGTAGACATCGACCAAAAACATTGCGTCTTAGAAACGTACGATTGCATCTAATTGATGAGCCCAACTACCGTGCCCGGGCGAGACGCATTTTGGACTATAGGTCACAAAATATTTCAATTGGCTTTAATACACACAAAAACAAAAATAATATGTAAATATTGTTTGCGTTTTCTTCGAATATAACTACTGGCCAGGCCACGGGCATAAAATCAATATATATTTCTAGGTGCATGAATTTAACCAAATTCCCCTAGAAAAATATAATTTGCAGTATATATATGCTGCAAATTCTATTAGAGTCGGTAGACATCGACCAAAAACATTGCGTCTTAGAAAGGTACGATTGCATCTTACTGATGAGCCCAACTATCGTGCCCGGGCGAAACGCATTTTGGCCTATAGGTCACAAAATATTTCAATTGGCTTTAATACACACATTCCACAAAAACAAAAATAATATGTAAATATTGTTTGCGTTTTCTTCGAATATAATTACTGGCCAGACCACGGGCATAAAATCAATATATATTTCTAGGTGCATGAATTTAACCAAATACCCCTAGAAAAATATAATTTGCAGTATACATATGCTGCAAATTCTATTAGAGTCGGTAGACATCGACCAAAAACATTGCGTCTTAGAAAGGTACGATTGCATCTAACTGATGAGCCCAACTATCGTGCCCAGGCGAAACACATTTTGGACTATAGGCCACAAAATATTTCAATTGGCTTTAATACAGACAGTCCACAAAAACAAAAATAATATGTAAATATTGTTTGCGTTTTCTTCGAATATAATTACTGGCCAGACCATGGGCATAAAATCAATATATATTTCTAGGTGCATGAATTTAATCAAATTCCGCTAGAAAAATATAATTTGAAGTATATATACCTATGCTGCAAATTCTATTAGAGTCGGTAGACATCTATATAAAATTATATTCGATTTTTATTCACCGAAAATTAAAATGAACGGTAGACATCGACCAAAAACATTGCGTCTTAGAAAGGTACGATTGCATCTAACTTATGAGCCCAACTATCGTGCCCGGGCGAAACGCATTTTGGACTACGAATATAAGTCACAAAATATTTCAATTGGCTTCAATACACACAGTCCACAAAAACAAAAATAATATGTAAATATTGTTTGCGTTTTCTTCGAATATAATTACTGGCCAGACCACGGGCATAAAATCAATATATATTTCTAGGTGCATGAACTTAACCAAATTCCCCTAGAAAAATATAATTTGCAGTATATAAATATATGCTGCAAATTCTATTAGAGTCGGCAGACATCGACCAAAAACATTGCGTCTTAGAAAAGTACGATTGCATCTAACTGATGAGCCCATCTATAGTGCCCGGGCGAAACGCATTTTGGACTATAGGTCACAAAATATTTCAAATGGCTTTAATACACACAGTCCACAAAAGCAAAAATAATATGTAAATATTGTTTGCGTTTTCTTCGAATATAATTACTGGCCAGACCACGGGCATAAAATCAATATATATTTCTAGGTGCATGAATTTAACCAAATTCCCCTAGAAAAATATAATTTGCAGTATATATATGCTGCAAATTCTATTAGAGTCGGTAGACATCGGCCAAAAACATTGCGTCTTAGAAAGGTACGATTGCATCTAACTGATGAGCCCAACTATCGTGCCCAGGCGAAACGCATTTTGGAATATAGGCCACAAAATATTTCAATTGGCTTTAATATAGACAAAAACAAAAATAATATGTAAATATTGTTTGCGTTTTCTTCGAATATAATTACTGGCCACACCACGGGCATAAAATCAATATATATTTCTAGGTGCATGAATTTAACCAAATTCCCCTAGAAAAATATAATTTGCAGTATATATATGCTGCAAATTCTATTAGAGTCGGTAGACATCGACCAAAAACATTGCGTCTTAGAAAGGTACGATTGCATCTAACTGATGAACCCAACTATCGTGCCCGGGCGAAACGCATTTTGAACTATAGGTCACAAAATATTTCAATTGGCTTTAATACACACATTCCACAAAAACAAAAATAATATGTAAATATTGTTTGCGTTTTCTTCGAATATAATTACTGGCCAGACCACGGGCATAAAATCAATATATATTTCTAGGTGCATGAATTTAACCAAATTCCCCTAGAAAAATATAATTTGCAGTATATATATGCTGCAAATTCTATTAGAGTCGGTAGACATCGACCAAAAACATTGCGTCTTAGAAAGGTACGATTGCATCTAACTGATGAGCCCAACTATCGTGCCCAGGCGAAACGCATTTTGGACTATAGGCCACAAAATATTTCAATTGGCTTTAATACAGACAATCCACAAAAACAAAAATAATATGTAAATATTGTTTGCGTTTTCTTCGAATATAATTACTGGCCAGACCACGGGCATAAAATCAGTATATATTTCTAGGTGCATGAATTTATCCAAATTCCCCTAGAAAAATATAATTTGCAGTATATATATGCTGCAAATTCTATTAGAGTCGGTAGACATCGACCAAAAACATTGCGTCTTAGAAAGGTACGATTGCATCTAACTAATGAGCCCAACTATCGTGCCCGGGCGAAACGCATTTTGGACTATAGGTCACAAAATATTTCAATTGGATTTAATACACACAGTCCACAAAACCAAAAATAATATGTAAATATTGTTTGCGTTTTCTTCGAATATAATTACTGGCCAGACCACGGGCATAAAATCAATATATATTTATAGGTGCATGAATTTAACCAAATTCCCCTAGAAAAATATAATTTGAAGTATATATACCTATGCTGCAAATTCTATTAGAGTCGGTAGACATCTATATAAAATTATATTCGATTTTTAATCACCGAAAATTAAAATGAACGGTAGACATCGACCAAAAACATTGCGCCTTAGAAAGGTACGATTGCATCTAACTTATGAGCCCAACTATCGTGCCCGGGTGAATCGCATTTTGGACTACGAGTATAAGTCACAAAATATTTCAATTGGCTTCAATACACACAGTCCACAAAAACAAAAATAATATGTAAATATTGTTTGCGTTTTCTTCGAATATAATTACTGGCCAGACCACGGGCATAAAATCAATATATATTTCTAGGAATGAATTTAACCAAATTCCCCTAGAAAAATATAATTTGCAGTATATATATGCTGCAAATTCTATTAGAGTCGGTAGACATCGACCAAAAGCATTGCGTCTTAGAAAGGTACGATTGCATCTAACTGATGAGCCCAACTATCGTGCCCAGGCGAAACGCATTTTGGACTATAGGCCACAAAATATTTCAATTGGCTTTAATACAGACAATCCACAAAAACAAAAATAAAATGTAAATATTGTTTGCGTTTTCTTCGAATATAATTACTGGCCAGACCACGGGCATAAAATCAATATATGTATATTTCTAGGTGCATGAATTTAACCAAACTCCCCTAGAAAAATATAATTTGCAGTATATATATGCTGCAAATTCTATTAGAGTCGGTAGACATCGAGTAAAACTGCGTCTTAGAAAGGTACGATTGCATCTAACTGATGAGCCCAACTATCGTGCCCAGGCGAAACGCATTTTGGACTATAGGCCACAAGATATTTCAATTGGCTTTAATACAGACAATCCACAAAAACAAAAATAAAATGTAAATATTGTTTGCGTTTTCTTCGAATATAATTACTGGCCAGACCACGGGCATAAAATCAATATATATTTCTAGGTGCATGAATATAACCAAACTCCCCTAGAAAAATATAATTTGCAGTATATATATGCTGCAAATTCTATTGGAGTCGGTAGACATCGACCAAAAACTGCGTCTTAGAAAGGTACGATTGCATCTAACTAATGAGCCCAACTATCGTGCCCGGGCGAAACGCATTTTGGACTATAGGTCACAAAATATTTCAATTGGATTTAATACACACAGTCCACAAAACCAAAAATAATATGTAAATATTGTTTGCGTTTTCTTCGAATATAATTACTGGCCAGACCACGGGCATAAAATCAATATATATTTATAGGTGCATGAATTTAACCAAATTCCCCTAGAAAAATATAATTTGAAGTATATATACCTATGCTGCAAATTCTATTAGAGTCGGTAGACATCTATATAAAATTATATTCGATTTTTAATCACCGAAAATTAAAATGAACGGTAGACATCGACCAAAAACATTGCGCCTTAGAAAGGTACGATTGCATCTAACTTATGAGCCCAACTATCGTGCCCGGGTGAATCGCATTTTGGACTACGAGTATAAGTCACAAAATATTTCAATTGGCTTCAATACACACAGTCCACAAAAACAAAAATAATATGTAAATATTGTTTGCGTTTTCTTCGAATATAATTACTGGCCAGACCACGGGCATAAAATCAATATATATTTCTAGGAATGAATTTAACCAAATTCCCCTAGAAAAATATAATTTGCAGTATATATATGCTGCAAATTCTATTAGAGTCGGTAGACATCGACCAAAAGCATTGCGTCTTAGAAAGGTACGATTGCATCTAACTGATGAGCCCAACTATCGTGCCCAGGCGAAACGCATTTTGGACTATAGGCCACAAAATATTTCAATTGGCTTTAATACAGACAATCCACAAAAACAAAAATAAAATGTAAATATTGTTTGCGTTTTCTTCGAATATAATTACTGGCCAGACCACGGGCATAAAATCAATATATGTATATTTCTAGGTGCATGAATTTAACCAAACTCCCCTAGAAAAATATAATTTGCAGTATATATATGCTGCAAATTCTATTAGAGTCGGTAGACATCGAGTAAAACTGCGTCTTAGAAAGGTACGATTGCATCTAACTGATGAGCCCAACTATCGTGCCCAGGCGAAACGCATTTTGGACTATAGGCCACAAGATATTTCAATTGGCTTTAATACAGACAATCCACAAAAACAAAAATAAAATGTAAATATTGTTTGCGTTTTCTTCGAATATAATTACTGGCCAGACCACGGGCATAAAATCAATATATATTTCTAGGTGCATGAATATAACCAAACTCCCCTAGAAAAATATAATTTGCAGTATATATATGCTGCAAATTCTATTGGAGTCGGTAGACATCGACCAAAAACTGCGTCTTAGAAAGGTACGATTGCATCTAACTAATGAGCCCAACTATCGTGCCCGGGCGAAACGCATTTTGGACTATAGGTCACAAAATATTTCAATTGGATTTAATACACACAGTCAACAAAAACAAAAATAATATGTAAATATTGTCGAATATAATTACTGGCCAGACCACGGGCATAAAATCAATATATATTTCTAGGTGCATGAATTTAACCAAATTCCCCTGGAAAAATATAATTTGAAGTATTTATACCTATGCTGCAAATTCTATTAGAGTCGGTAGACATCGACCAAAAACATTGCGTCTTAGAAAGGTACGATTGCATCTAACTGATGAGCCCAACTATCGTGCCCGGGCGAAACGCATTTTGGACTATAAGTCACAAAATATTTCAATTGGCTTCAATACACACAAAAATAATATGTAAATATTGTTTGCGTTTTCTTCGAATATAATTACTGGCCAGACCACGGGCATAAAATCAATATATATTTCTAGGTGCATGAATTTAAACAAATTCCCCTAGAAAAATATAATTTGCAGTATATATATGCTGCAAATTCTATTAGAGTCGGTAGACATCGACCAAAAACATTGCGTCTTAGAAAAGTACTATTGCATCTAACTGATGAGCCCATCTTGTGGTGGATATTCATTTCATCATCAATAAAATCACATCAAGTAAAGCCGCTAGAATAATTGTTTCACGAACGCGATCAAGCATACTTGGTACGCGCCCTTACATTTTCGTGATTTTTGAACTTTCCTAAATATACGCAGAAGACGACATCTATAAATGTCAAAAAAAAAACATAAATGGCATTCTTCGCAGTCGAATATATTTTCCCAAACGTGCTGGAGCAAATCACTCTCTACCTAAATAGAAATTAAAAAAAAAAAAACAAAAAAAACTTTGAATTAATGAAATAATAAAATTTTACTTTTCTTTGTGTTAAAGAAAAATTTCACGAGTTGTGCTTTCATCTTTATAAGAATAGCCACGACAAGGCTATATTGGTGACCCCGACTAAAAAAGAACATTTTTCTTGCGGTGGAACAAGACGACGCCACCATTTTTCACCGTAAGCACGGATAGACGCCCCATTGGATTTTTTTTTTGGGCTGCATTAAACAAAATGACGACACCATTTTTTATACCGTAAGCACGGTTAGGTGTGCTGTTAGATTTTTTTGGGCTACATCACGTTAATTTGTGCGGTTAGAATTTCGGCACGCCACATCTAACGGCGATAAAAGAAAATCCAATATAACGACGCTTACAACACCGAATAAAATCATCAGAGTCTAATAGTGCTACAACCAGCACACCCTCATAAAATAATATTGCCAACCATCATCGTCCAGAAATTCCCAAGACAATATCGTCACATTATTTGCCAACCATCACTGTGACCATTGGAGACAGAATAGCATATTTCCGACTAAAGGAAGAAGAAATTCGACAACGGCTTACGTGCCCACACAAATAAAGGGTGATCGTGTGTTCATGTGCTCTGCTTACATTCATAGTCGCTAAGCATTTCAACGTGAAACGTGTCTCATCCGACAAAATAATATTCAGTAAATATTCCAACACATTGGCCCAACAAAATTTCATCTCAACAACTACAAGCTGCATCAACGCCGTCAGCGCAAACACCAGAAAAATCATCAGCGCACAACCAGAAGACCAGTTCTACAAAAACAGCCTCATCTTGAATACCTGCCAAAAAAATTTATCAACGTAAAGAAGAGATCCTATTTCCTGGTTCCAGTTATTAATAATTTCTTTAAAATAGAATGTACAGGTGAGAGTTTTTTGTTCCTTCAGCACAGTATAAAACAAATAAAATCTGATTTTCATTTTACGTGATTTTAATCCTCGTGTTTATTTTCATCGAAATCGAAATTATTCTTCTAAAATCAAAATTTTTTTTAGTGGAAGGTTCGTGAAGGTAATTTCATCGCGATTCTTTTTTAATTTAATTTAAATCTCAAAACTTTAAATAAATGCCGGAAACTAAGAATAACTTAGAAAATGGGACTAACAATAGTCCAGGCGGTTCAAATATAGGAAATGGAGATCAAACCACATCGCCTCCACTACAGTCGAGTCTCCCTCAAGGGACACAATCACAATTCGGTTTCTCTCAAGGGAATTTAGAGTCAATTAGGGTTCGTCTTCCAACATTTTGGAATTCCAACCCAGTAACCTGGTTTATTCAGGCGGAAGCGCAATTTTCAGTGCATAGGATAAGTAGTTCCGAGACAAAATACTGTCTCACAGTCGGTTCTCTACAACCAGAAACTTGCGATTCGGTAATTGACATTTTGTCAAATCCACCTGCTACCGATAAATACGCCAGTTTAAAAGCAGCATTAATTGAACGACATTCGGTGTCCGAAACAAAACATTTGGAAACACTCATTGATAAAGCGGACATAGGTGACCGAAAACCTTCGGAAGTCTTGCGATCAATGAAGATGCTTTCGGGTTCTTCTTTCAATGATGATATCATTAGAAACTTGTGGATGCGTAGATTACCACAACCTATCAACATCGCGTTGTTATCGGTTGGCACAAAAACACTCGAAGAGTTAGCTAGTCTCGCAGATAGGATTTACGAGGCATCTCAAGGTACAAGCATCTGCAGTGTTGCCACTTCTCAGCAAAATAGTAACTTTAAAAGTGAACTCGAAAAGAGACTCGATAGAATTGAGTCAATGATTGAAGCCTTTTCTTTTGATTCTCGTTCACGTTGCAAAGATAGACCGTTCCAAAATACAAAAAATAGAAACAGTCGTTCACGCAGTCGTACTAATTCAAATCCAGGAACGGGTATCTGCTGGTATCACAGGCGGTACAAAAGAAATGCAAAGAAATGCGACAAACCTTGCAACTTTAAGGAAGATAAATTTCAAAATCGCACGAACAACCCAAACTGATTAAATCTGCTGTTGCAGCGGCAAACATGCAGTACCCTTTAAGTCGCCGCTTATTTATAAGAGATACAAATTCCAACTTCACTTTTCTTGTCGACACAGGGGCGGATCTGTCAGTTCTTCCCTATGGCTCCAAAAAGGGAATACCTAAAAATCCTTTGTTTTTGTTATCAGCTGCGAATGGAACAGCAATTCCGTGCCCGGGCGAAACGCATTTTGGACTATAGGTCACAAAATATTTCAAATATTGGTTTATATATTTGTTGTTGAAACGACAAATAGTTATAGGTTTTTGGTAGTATTATATTATAAATGGCATTGGTATTTTTTCTTATAAAAAAAATCCAACAACTTGTTGAGTGGAGCATGAATTTGGTGTGAGAGTAGATAATTTATTTTAGTTAGTCCCAAAAGAAAGTGAAGGAAGAAATTTCAGTTCCGAACTATTTCCTTCCATTAAAAAAGACAAATAATTTGTGTGTATAAATTAAAATTAATTAATTTTTTTCTTTAAGCAATAGGTATTTAACATTTTTACCCATTTCAGTATAAAACATTCAGCCCAATTCAAAATATTCCCCGGGAAAATAACTCTCCGGGAGATGTGCGTTCTCCAATTATGAATTGCCCGGGAAACTATTTCTTATTTCGAAAACGGAAATGAGATTTATGAATGTTCGAATCAGCTGCTTGACATAATATTATATTATATTAATATTAAAAAAATATATATTATATTATATTAAAATTAGGAAAAAAGCTAAATGAAAAAAAATGTTTATTATCCAATGTGAAAGTTAAATAAATAAAGTGAAAAATTAAATAAATATAATAGGTATCAAAAATGTTCAGCATAGCACTTAGAATTTTGAATGAATAGCGGTTTCAAGAAAACCGAAATCTGCAGCCATGAGCGTTTAACTATACTTGCTGCATGTTCTCACAAGATCCTCTCTAAAGTTCTGCAAATGTTTGAGAAGCAGCTGTCCTATCCACGATTGATATGTAAAGTGTATAAAACGTTTGAAGAAAAAAGAAAAGTTTGCAGATGGGATGTTCGTTGTTTTTTATCTCAAAAATAATTAAAATTTTATTTATATTTTAGTTGCAACCCCCTTCCCAAAACTGCCACTGATAATCTCTCTCTACGTAATCGTGTGTCTTTCAATCTCGCATCCCAACCCTCAAAAATAATTAAAATTTTACAAGTGTCGGAAAAAACGAGCGCCAAATGGGAAAAATGGTCATTTTTTGGCATTTGGAATGTCTGCTTTTCCCGAGTATTTTTTTCTATATTCGATGTTTGTTTAGAATAGCAAAAAGGGAAAACGGAAACAAATCCTGGAAGTTTTTTTGTTTGTAATACGAGAGTAGCGAAAAGGAAAATATTTGCCTGGGAATTTTCATTTAGAACTAGGCTGATTAATTTACATACATTTTGGGCACTTTTTTTTCACTATAAAGTCTTTTTAAATCACATTTTGTATTTACTATATAAAAAAATATCTTGAGTAGTACGCAGTTTTTTTTTGCAATTTTAAGGGCCATATGTAAGTGCAAAAATCGTGTCCGATCATATTTAAAATCTATCTATGGTTCGTTTCCCATCATTTTGAACGTCTTATTACCTTTAGTGACTGCGTATTGTTCAAAACCTGTTTCTTATGGCAATATGCAGAGACGGAAAATAAGGCCACAGATTTAAATTTTGTATTTTCAAATACCAAAAATGATGAGTACTCCATTTGAATGACATTAATCTTTTTCTTTTTTTTTTGCTTAATATTTTTTTTGAGATTAAAATAAAATATAATACAAAATTTCCCGCCCCCTACAAGTTGCCATCCTAGGCTCGAGCCTCACGGGCCGAGTGGTTAATACGCCTGTGATTTAAACCTCCATTGTATTTACAATGATCATTTAATAAATCTGAAAAACATCAAACGTTAATCTTTTAGTAAATATAAAGTTACTATCAATCAGTTAGATTATGCCAAATTTAGTAAGTTGCGAAAAGTTAATAAATTCCTTCATAGGTGTTATATTAAGAGTATTGAGAGTAACATAAAGTCTAATGGTGGCTCGTTCTGGTCTTTTGTCAATGCTAAGAGAAAGTCTTCCGGATTTCCAAAAAATATGTTATATAAAAATTCATGTGCTTCGAATGTCACTTCTGCTCTTGATTTATTTGCAGATTGATTTGTATTCAGATACAAAAACCTTAAATAAGTCGTATTTGCCCAATATAACAAGTAAGGTTAATATTGAAGAGTTATATCTAAGTAGGGATGAAATTGTTTGAAAACTCCAGTCATTGGAGCCTAAACCTAAACGTGGTGCGGATCCTATACCAGCCTTATTTCTTAAAAACTGTTCTTCTGCTCTATGTATTCCTCCGTTTTATATTTTCAATAAGTCGCTCTCTGAAGGTGTCTTTCGCGACGTTTGGAAAATTCAATACCTTATTCCAATTCATAAGTCTGGCTCTAAAAAACAAATTGAAAACTATAGCGGTATCTCTAAGTTATCTGCAATTCCCAAATTATTCGAATGCATTGTGAAAACAAAAGTAGGGTTTTTGACTCGAGAGTCCATAACTGATCTACAGCATGGTTTTATCTCTGGACGTACTACAGCAACAAATTTGGTTCTTTTCTTATCGTATGTAGTTGAGAATATTGAAAAAAGAAATCAAATTGATGCGATTTACACAGACTTAAGCAAAGCTTTTGATTCTCTTAACCATTTTAGTTTACTTCAAAAACTTGATTTATTCGGCTTTCATTCGTCATTTTTAAGTTGAATTACTTCATATTTAGTAGGAAGATCACAAAAAATTGAAATGAGTTACTTGTATTCAAAATCGATTAACTGCATTTCGGCTGTTCCTCAAGGAAGTCATTTGGATCCCCTTCTCTACAATATATTTATAAATAACATTACATCAGTTATTAAATATTCACAATGTCTTTTATATGCTGACGATTTGAAATTATTCGTTAGAATAAGAAATGAAGATGATTGTCACCTATTCCAATTTGACTTCGTAGCCACATAAATTTCGTTTTTAAGATTGGTTCGGCTCCATTTTCACGGATAGAAAAAACAAAGGACCTTGGAATAGTTGTTCGAACTTCCGTCAAGTTCAGTCGCATTTTCTTTTCGCTCCCCAAATACTTAAAATTTTCCTTCACCATTCAAAATGATCAAAAAAAAAATTACCTATTAAGCACTAAAAACGAAAAAAAACATTACATATTAAAACTTGAAAACCAATAAAATATAATATCAACGCGCGCGATTGACTTCTTTCAGTGTCATCAGTAACTGCTGTTTTTTTCAACCTACTTAACTGCCCTGCCCCAAATCAGTGCTTACTTAAACTTAATTTTGTTTCATCCGGTTCTTCTCTCGAGAACACCGAAACCATACCATCGTCGCTATCATCATTTACCTTGCACCTACATTTTTTTTTCTGACCCAATAGTTGTCATTTTAATAATGGAAAATTGTTTCGCCAATTGTGTTGACAAGAAAAGTGATGACCTTGTGAAGTGTAAGGGGATTTGTGGCAAATCATTTCACCCTTTATGTATTGGCTTAAGTAAAAGGTCCACTGCGTATTTGAAAGATTATCTACTGCCCTTCTCATTTTACTGTTATGAATGCAAAGAAATCTACCTTTCACATGTGTTACTTGCCATCAAGTGACAAAGTGATTCAACCAATTCAATCATAATTAACAATAAGCACTTTCACAAAAGCGTCATGAGTCAGTTAAACAAAATTGATGACAAAATCGTTCGAGGAGTTAAATGACACCATTGAGAACATTAATAAACGGTGTCTTACCAAGTTTAATTCCTTCGAAAAAAAACTCGCTGCATTAACATAATTAACTTAAACAATAATAATGAAGAACACGGAAATAAACATTTAAATGTTTTTAAAACTGAGCTAAATTCATTGCTAAGTTCTTTTACAACTGCCAACTCAGTACAAACAGTTATAGATAAATTAAATACAACCTCAAAAACAACAACATCGGTTTACGTCAATCTGTTCCCATGCTCGAAGACGCCGTGAGTGTTATCAATGCTATGAGTAGTGAATTAATCGAAACTCGTATAAGCATTGGCGAACTAGCGGACGACATCAAATCTGCTACATGTAAAATTGATTTAATAGCCGGTCAATTTCAACCTTCTCCTATTATGTACAACACTTCCTTGCTAGATGAAATGGAGACAACTCTACATGAGCGTTTTCCCCTACCTGTTATTCCTTTCGCGTCTTTAACTCCAACAGCCGGCCAATATCCTTTATCAGTCTGTAATAGTATATCTCTGCCTTTTTAATTGAGTCAACAACTTCCTACTACCAGCCAACAACCTGTAAATGCAGAATCTCCAATCATAGAACCAACACTCATCGAAAAATTTGGAACAGGGGGTGGCCGTGGCGCGATAGTTGCGGGTTTGCCTGTCAACCTCATGGTCACAGGTTCGATCCCTGCCATAGTCTATGTCTTCTTATTTGTCCATTAAAAACCAATTCTAAAAATAAAATGTCATACAATGTGTTGCTGGTTTACTCATTACATGCAGTTTAGGCATAGAACTAACAACATGTGATTGAGAAAAACTAGTATACCGATAAAATATGGCAAAGAATAAAAAAAATTATGCGAATTATAAGGGACATAGATAAATAAGACACGGAATTTTCTCCGTATTAGTTCAGCCGCCATACCTGCAGATAAAATCTGAGACAACAACCACCTTCAGTTTCGGAATATCGCGCCACACATCTTTCCGATCATTCTTTCTCTTCCTTAACCTCACCCTCAAGCGCGCGCTGTGTTGAAACATTTAAAGGTTAGTATAATCCCTTGAGCGCGTGTAGATTATACAAAAAAAAACACATGGAACTTACCAGACTGGACTAATAGACTAAGTTAGCTCAATTCACCCAATAATGGCTACTTATGTCTGAGTAATACACCTAAATTTGCAAATAAAAGCTGGGTTCCATCTTTTTTTAAACAGCATTTCTCCATCGCTCCAACTGAATATTGCCGGACGCCTTTCCGAAGTTTTAAAATCCAGTTTCCATCTAAGTATGACTGGTTGTTTCATCACCCTAACGAATCTTTCCGAATTAATAAGATGAAGATGTCTAAATGGAAAAGCAGGTTATCTACAATAAGGAATATTAATCATAACCCCATAAATTATTCCAAAATCATTGATCAAGATCTTCCGAGAAGCAAAATAACCAAAATGAATCGCACACTGCTGACCCCACCTGGACTACAGAGGCAGGTATCGTTCCAATCTTTTCTCGAACTATCACTAAAATTAACAATTTTAAAACTAATTCTCTTTCTTTTAAGCGCAAATCCCCCTAGTTTTCTTTGAATCCTCCTGCGAAACGGCTGTATTTAAACTATGCCCGCACAACCCCCTTCCTAAAACTTCCTCTGATAATTTTTCTCTAAGTAAACGTGTGTCTTTCAATCTCGCATCACAACCCCATCCTCTAGCAAAAGCCTCTTTTCCAAAAAACACATCAATCACATTCGAATACCCGAACTTCATCCACTCTCATACTATAAGTCCTTCAAATTCTAACACCTCAGATTCTGCCCCTTCTAAAAGAATCTCAAATGTCACTCCTAAATCGTTACCTGCCCCAATGTTCGACCCAATGACTCCCCTGCTGTGAAACTTACCAATAGATTAACTGACCCCTCGCCCACGAACACTGTACTCGATGAGCTTTATGTCATGGCCAGACTTCGAGTTCAAAAACTTTTCGACAATGTTCGTTTGTACCTTGCCTACCTGCATGACAAATCTGAATCTGTTTCCATTGACGGCAAAACAAAAGCAAATATCATTGTTAAAATACAAAAAGAAGGACTCCCAACTGACCCCGTAGCCCTGAAAAAGATTTACACGCGTTTTCATAAAAACTACAACATTTCTCCGACAACAGTTAACAAGAACCTTAAAACGTAAGCCTCTCACATCAGCTCCAAGTGTACGTCGTACCTCCTAAGTACACGCACAAATTTTAAAAACTACTTTCGCTCGTAACTCGAACCCAGCCATACACGTCACTCCTAATGTCCCAACTAAAACAATGCCTTGCACCCTCTCAGCTGGTCAAATCCTCCCTCTTACCTTCTACTATCAAAACGTTCGAGGTCTTCGTTCAAAAACTCATACTGTTTTACAAGAATCCTACGCTGTATCCTTTGATATCTACGCCCTGACGGAAACAAATCTTGTCCCTGTTATAAACAACCAAGAACTGTTTCTTTCTTTTTTTAACGTTTATCGCGACGATGAACTTAACGGATCTTCTGATGAATACCCATGTCGAGGTGTCCTACTAGGTATAAAAACACACTAGACTCATCCCTGATTGCAGTCTCTTCTTCCCCTAATCTCGACTATGTCACAATTAAGACCATACTACCCCCTTAGTCGCTTTATATGATATGTTGCTATATTTTGCCGTCGCAGCCTATTGAATCGTATAAGCTCGCCATTGAAATGGTTCACCACATAATAGCTTTATGTGACCCAAACGATGACATCCTTCTTTTCGGCGACTTTAACTTTCCCCATCTTAAATGGACTTCATCTAAAGATCAGTATTATTATATTGCTTCAAATCCCACTTCTGCAAAGGAATGCCTTTTTTATCGATCGCCTAGCATCTGTCAAGTTAGTGGTATCAAAAACTATATGGAGGAGCAACTAGATCTTATTTTCACAACCGATCCCATTAACTCTTCAGTATCATTCTCACCTCTATCCCTATCTACTATCGACAACTACCATCCTCCCTTAATTCTCTCATTCTATCATGATTGTCCTCTACAACTAATTTCCCTACAAATCAGTACTCCTTTGATTTTCATAAGGCAAATTTCCGTCATATTAATGAATATCTCAACAGAGTTTAATTTAATTTCAATAGCCTTATCGTGAAAGATGCCGCAGAAAAATGTTACTGGGAAATATTTAATTCTTTTTCTCTCCATGTACCCTTTGGGCGACAAAGCCTTGGTATAGCGCAAGGTTCGCTCTTTGCGTAACAAGAGAAACAAGTTGTGGGCAATTTTCCTTCGCACCCGATCGCCCCCTGACTATTCTAAATATTTTGGTTCTTATCTTCACTTTTCCGAGCTATACAACACCCTTTACCAACGCTATTTAATAGAAACACAAACCAACCTTATAAATTATCCTTAGTCGTTCTTTCAGTTCGTCAATTTTAAAAGAAAATCCGATGGTTACCCTTCCTCTCTTACTTTCAATACCGAAACTTCGAATAATCCGCAAGATATTGCCATTTTTTTGCCACATTTTTCACATTCGTAATCGACGATTCCTTCGTAACTGATTCAGATTATTTGCCAAATTTTTCACTAGGCCCTTTTCTTCCTCATACCGTCGACCCATATATCATGGAAAATAAGTTGAATCAAATTAACGATGAATATCTTCCCTGCCCTGATGGCCTTTCCCGCAATATTCCTAAAAAAATGTTCTTCAGCTCTCTCTTTTCCCCTCTCCAAATTGTTCAGTCTATCATTATCTCAAGGATTCTCCTCAGGTATGGAAAACCTCTTTCATAACCCCAATATACAGAAAGGGTACTAAGAGCGATATTAAAAACTATCGTCCCATTGCCAAAATTGCACATATCCCTAAAATATTTGAAAGTATTTTGTTCGAAATTTTAAGTTTCCGTTGTAAGTCGCTCATTTCCCCTAGACAACATGGCTTTCTCAAATGTAGGTCTACAAGAACTAATCTGGTTGAATTTATATCGTATACAGTCTCAGTTCTAGAAAGCGGAGGGGAAGTAGATGTTATCTCTACTGACTTTAAAAAAGCTTTTGACAAAATTTCACATAGACTTATACTTTTCAAATTGTCCACCCTCGTCTTTGAAACTATTTTCTTAAAATGGATTTCTTCTCATCTGGAACACCGGTATTACAGTGTTCGTTTCAGATCTGCATTCTCCAATTCATTCTTAGCTACCTCCCGGGTCCCACAAGGAAGTCACTTAGGCCCTCTCCTTTTTATTCTTACAATTAACGATATTGACTTGGTCATTAACCATTCCCATATCTTATTATACGCTGACCATACCAAGTTTTTCAAGACAATTTCTTCCCCACACGACTCTTCCCTTATCCAACTAGATCTCGACAGTTTCTCAATCTGGTGTATCAAAAACTGCTTAGAGCTTAATATTGCTAAGTGTCAATCAATCACTTTTTCATGCAAACGCATAAAATCTTGTCCCAGGAGCTACTTTCTTTACAATCAACCCTTAGCCATAGTTGGAACGATTCGAGACCTTGGCATATTATGTGATCGAGAGCTCAATTTCAAAACACACATCGATAACATTATTTCAAAAGCCAATTAAACGCTTGGTTTTGTGAAACGATGGTCCAAAGAATTCTCCGACCCCTACGTCACCAGATCACTCTACAGACCCTTTGTCCGCCCGCTAATTGAATACCAAATATGGTCCCCATGTAAAAAAATTCATATCTCTAGAATCGAAAGCATTCAACACCGTTTCTTAAGATTCGCCCTTCGTGGACTGCCTTGGAATAGTTCTTTGATTCTGCCCCCCCCCCCTTTCAAAATCGCCACCAACTAATTAACTTCAATACCCTGCAAAAGCGAAGAGAAATAACCGAAATCCTCTTCATTCTACGACTTCTCTCAGGTTCCGTTGAGTATGAAACCCTATACAACTCTATCTTTCTCAACACTAACCCCCGTAACCTAAGAAACCCTCGCCTCTTCTACCTGCCTACTCATCGTACCTCTTATGGTTTCAATGAACCTATTACCTGTATGTTGCGAGGAGTTAATTTAAACGAAAACTGTTTCGACTTCAATCTCAACACTCCCAGCCTAAACTCCTCCAATAATAGCCCTTAGTTTCATAGTTTTAAGTTAGTTTTAGTTATGAAGCTTGTATTAAGCCAAATAAATTGGGGATTGCCCCCACCAAAATTAAATTAAAACATTATATTCTTGGACTATACTTTCTCTTTTGATAATCATATTGACCATATGATTACAAGAACTAATTTATTTGTGGGTTTTATTAAGAGAACTAGTTCCTATTTTAGATACCCTCATGCTTTGGTTTCCCTGTTCTTGACTCTAGTTAGATCGTTACTTGAATATGCTGACATTATCTGAAATCCAGCAATGAAGACTCTTTCTGATCGCATTGAAAAAGTCCAAAGTTCTTATCTTCACTTTTCCGAGCTATACAACACCCTTTACCAACGCTATTTAATAGAAACACAAACCAAGATTATAAATGATCTTAAGTCGTTCCTTAAATTCCTCAATTTTAAAAGAAAATCCGATGGTTATTCTTCCTCTCTTTCTTTCTATACCGAAACTTCGAATAATCCGCAAGATATTGACAATTTTTTTGCCACATTTTTCAAGCAATCTTTCCCCGACGATTCCTTCGTACCTGATTCAGATTATTTCGATTATTTGCCAAATTTTTCACTAGGGACTTTCGTTCCTCCTACCGTCGACCCATATATCATGGAAAATAAGTTGAATCAACTTAACGATGAATATCTTCCTGGCCCTGATGGCCTCCCGCAATATTCCTAAAAAAATGTTCTTAAGCTCTCCCTTTTCCCCTCTCCAAATTGTTCAGTCTATCATTATCACAAGGAGAATTTCCTCAGGTATGGAAAACCACTCTCATAACCCCAATATACAGAAAGAGTACTCAGAGCGATATTAAAAACTATCGTCCCATTGCCAAACTTTCACATATCCCTAAAATATGTGAAAGTATTTGGTACGAAATTTTAAGTTTCCATTGTAAGTCGCTCATTTCCCCTAGACAACACGGCTTTCTCAAATGTAGGTCTACGACAACTAATCTAGTTGAATTTGTATCGTATACAGTCTCAGCTCTATAAAGCAGAGGGGAAGTAGATGTTATCTCTACTGACTTTAATAAAGCTTTTGACAAAATTTCACATAGACTTATACTTTTCAAATTGTCCACCCTCGTCTTTGAACCTATTTTCTTAAAATCGATTTCTTCTTATCTGGAAAACCAATTCTCCAATTCATTCTTAGCTACTTCCCGGGTCCCACAAGGAAGTCACTTAGGTCCTCTCCTTTTTATTCTTACAATTAACGATATTGAATTGGTCATTAACCATTCCCATATCTTATTATACGCTGACGATACCAAGTTTTTCAAGACAATTTCTTTCTCATACGACTCTTCCCTTATCTAACTAGATTTCGACAGTTTCTCAGTCTGGTGTATCAAAAACTGCTTAGAGTTTAATATTGCTAAGTGTCAATCAATCATTTTTTCACGCAATCGCGTAAAATCTTGTCCCAGGAGCTACTTTCTTTACAATCAACCCTTAGCCATAGTTGGAACGTTTCGAGACCTTGGCGTATCATGTGACCGAGAGCTGAATTTCATAACACACATCGATAATATTATTTCAAAAGCCAATTAAACGCTTGGTTTTGTGAAACGATGGTCCAAAGAATTCTCCGACCCCTACGTCACCAGATCACTCTATATACCCTTTGCCCGCCCGTTACTTGAATTCCAATTATGGTCCCCATATCAAGAAATTCATATATCTAGAATCGAGGGCATTCAACGCCGTTTCTTAAGATTCCCCCGTCGTGGCCTACCTTGGCATAATTCTTTGATTCTGTCCCCCCCCCCCCCCCCCCTATCAAAATCGCCTCCAACTAATTAACCTCAATACCCTGCAAAAGCGCAGAGAAATAACCGAAATCCTCTTCATTCATCGACTTCTCTCAGGTTCAGCTGACTCTGAAACCCTCTACAACTCTATCTTTCTCAACACTAGCCCCCGTTACCTAAGAAACGCTCGCCTCTTCTACCTGCCTACTCGTCGTACCTCTTATGGTTTCAATGAATCTATTAACCGTATGCTGCGATTAGTTGATTTAAACGAAAATTGTTTCGACTTCAACCTCTAAACTCCCAGCCTAAAACTCCCCCAATCATAGCCCTAAGTTTCATAGTTGTAAGTTAGTTTAAGTTATGAAGCTTGTGTTAAGCCAAATAAATGGGGGTATTACCCCCACCAAAATTAAAATAAAAGATTATATTCTTGGACTCTACTTTCTCTTTTAATAATAATATTGACCATATGATTACAAGAGCTAATTTATTTGTGAGTTTTATTAAGAGAACTAGTTCCGATCTTAGATCCCCTAATGCTTTGCTTTCCTTATTCTTGACTCTAGTAAGATCGTTACTTGAATATGCTGACATTATCTGGAATCCAGCAATGAAGACTCTTTCTGATCGCATTGCAAAAATCCAAAGTTCTTGTCTTCACTTTTCCGAGCTATACAACACCCTTTACCAACGCTATTTAATAGAAACACAAACCAACCTTATAAATAATCCTAAGTCGTTCTTTAAGTTCGTCAATTTTAAAAGAAAATCCGATGGCTACCCTTCCTCTCTTTCTTTCAATACTGAAACTTCGAATAATCTGCAGGACATTGCCAATTTTCTTGCCACATTTTTCAAGCAATCTTTCACCGACGATTCCTTTGTACCTGATTCAGATTATTTCGATTATTTGCCAAATTTTTCACTAGGCCCTTTTGTTCCTCCTACCGTCGACCCATATATCATGGAAAATAAGTTGAATCAACTTAACGATGAATATCTTCCTGGCCCTGATGGCCTCCCCGCAATATTCCAAAAAAAAATGTTCTTCAGCTCTCTCTTTTCCCATCTCCAAATTGTTCAGTCTATCATTATCTCAAGGAGAATTCCCTCAGGTATGGAAAACCTCTTTCATAACCCCAATATACAGAAAGGGTATTACGAGCAATTATAAAAACTATCGTCCCATTGCCAAACTTTCACATATCCCTAAAATATTTGAAAGTATTTTGTACGAAATTTTAAGTTTCAGTTGTAAGTCGCTCATTTCCCCTAGACAACATGGAATTCTCAAATGTAGGTCTGCAACAACTAATCTAGTTGAATTGGTATCGTATACAGTCTTAGCTCTATAAAGCAGAGGGGAAGTATATGTTATCTCTACTGACTTTAACAAAGCTTTTGACAAAATTTCACATAGACTTATACTTTTCAAATTGTCCACCCTCGTCTTTGAACCTATTTTCTTAAAATGGATTTCTTCTTATCTGGAAAACCAATTCTCCAATTCATTCTTAGCTACCTCCCGGGTCCCGCAAGGAAGTCACTTAGGTCCTCTCCTTTTTATTCTTACAATTAACGATATTGAATTGGTCATTAACCATTCCCATATCTTATTATACGCTGACGATACCAAGTTTTTCAAGACCATTTCTTTCTCATACGACTCTTCCCTTATCTAACTAGATTTCGACAGTTTCTCAGTCTGGTGTATCAAAAACTGCTTAGAGTTTAATATTGCTAAGTGTCAATCAATCACTTTTTCACGCAATCGCGTAAAATCTTGTCCCAGGAGCTACTTTCTTTACAATCAACCCTTAGCCATAGTTGGAACGATTCGAGACCTTGGCGTATCATGTGACCGAGAGCTGAATTTCATAACACACATCGATAATATTATTTCAAAAGCCAATTAAACGCTTGGTTTTGTGAAACGATGGTCCAAAGAATTCTCCGACCCCTACGTCACCAGATCACTCTATATACCCTTTGCCCGCCCGTTACTTGAATTCCAATTATGGTCCCCATATCAAGAAATTCATATATCTAGAATCGAGGGCATTCAACGCCGTTTCTTAAGATTCCCCCGTCGTGGCCTACCTTGGCATAATTCTTTGATTCTGCCCCCCCCCCCCTATCCAAATCGCCTCCAACTAATTAACCTCAATACCCTGCAAAAGCGCAGAGAAATAACCGAAATCCTCTTCATTCATCGACTTCTCTCAGGTTCAGCTGACTCTGAAACCCTCTACAACTCTATCTTTCTCAACACTAGCCCCCGTTACCTAAGAAACGCTCGCCTCTTCTACCTGCCTACTCATCGTACCTTTTATGATTTCAATGAATCTATTAACCGTATGCTGCGATTAGTTGATTTAAACGAAAATTGTTTCGACTTCAACCTCTAAACTCCCAGCCTAAAACTCCTCCAATCATAGCCCTAAGTTTCATAGTTGTAAGTTAGTTTAAGTTATGAAGCTTGTGTTAAGCCAAATAAATGGGGGTATTACCCCCACCAAAATTTAAATAAAAGATTATATTCTTGGACTCTACTTTCTCTTTTAATAATAATATTGACCATATGATTACAAGAGCTAATTTATTTGTGAGTTTTATTAAGAGAACTAGTTCCGATCTTAGATCCCCTAATGCTTTGCTTTCCTTGTTCTTGACTCTAGTTAGATCGTTACTTGAATATGCTGACATTATCTGGAATCCAGCAATGAAGACTCTTTCTGATCGCATTGCAAAAATCCAAAGTTCTTATCTTCACTTTTCCGAGCTATACAACACCCTTTACCAACGCTATTTAATAGAAACACAAACCAACCTTATAAATAATCCTAAGTCGTTCTTTAAGTTCGTCAATTTTAAAAGAAAATCCGATGGTTACCCTTCCTCTCTTTCTTTCAATACTGAAACTTCGAATAATCTGCAGGACATTGCCAATTTTTTTGCCACATTTTTCAAGCAATCTTTCACCGACGATTCCTTCGTACCTGATTCAGATTATTTCGATTATTTGCCAAATTTTTCACTAGGCCCTTTTGTTCCTCCTACCGTCGACCCATATATCATGGGAAATAAGTTGAATCAACTTAACGATGAATATCTTCCTGGCCCTGATGGCCTCCCCGCAATATTCCAAAAAAAAATGTTCTTCAGCTCTCTCTTTTCCCCTCTCCAAATTGTTCAGTCTATCATTATCTCAAGGAGAATTCCCTCAGGTATGGAAAACCTCTTTCATAACCCCAATATACAGAAAGGGTATTAAGAGCAATTATAAAAACTATCGTCCCATTGCCAAACTTTCACATATCCCTAAAATATTTGAAAGTATTTTGTACGAAATTTTAAGTTTCAGTTGTAAGTCGCTCATTTCCCCTAGACAACATGGACATCTCAAATGTAGGTCTACAACAACTAATCTAGTTGAATTTGTATCGTATACAGTTTCAGCTCTATAGATGTTATCTCTACTGACCTTAATAAGGCTTTTGACAAAATTTCACATAGACTTATACTTTTCAAATTGTCAACCCTCGTCTTTGAACCGATTTTCTTAAAATGGATTTCTTCTTATCTGGAAAACTGGTATTACAGTGTTTGTTTCGGACCTGCATTCTCCAATTCATTCTTAGGTACCTGCAGGGTCCCACAAGGAAGTCACTTAGGCCCTCTCCTTTTTATTCTTACAATTAACGATATTGAATTGGTCATTAACCATTCCCATATCTTATCATACGCTGACGATACGAAGTTTTTCAAGACAATTTTTCCTCACACGACTCTTCCCTTATCCAACTAGATCTCGACAGTTTCTCAGTCTGTTGTATCAAAATTGCTTAGAGCTTAATATTGCTAAGTGTCATTCAATCACTTTTTCACGCAAACGCATAAAATCTTGTCTCAGGAGCTACTTTCTTTACAATCAACCCTTAGCCATATTTAGAACGATTCGAGACCTAGGCATATTATGTGACCGAGAGCTCAATTTCATAACACACATCGATAACATTATTTCAAAAGCCAATTAAACGCTCGGTTTTGTGAAATGATGGTCCAAGAAATTCTCCGACCCCTACGTCACCAGATCACTCTACATACCCTCTGTCCGCCCGTTACTTGAATACCAATTATGGCCCCATATCAAAAAATTCATATCTCTAGAATCGATTGCATTCAACGCCGTTTCTTAAGATTCGCCCTTCGTGTCTGCCTTGGAATAGTTCTTTGATTCTACCCGCCCCCCCCCCCCCCAACAAAATCGCCACCAACTAATTAACTTCAATAACCTGCACAAGCGAAGAGAAATAACCGAAATCGTCTCCATTCATCGACTTCTCTCAGGTTCCGTTGACTCCGAAACACTCTACAACTCTATCTTTTTCAACACTAACCCCCGTAACCTAAGAAACCCTCGCCTCTTCTACCTGCCTACTCATCGCACCTCTTATGGTTTCACTGAACCTATTACCTGTTTGCTGCGATTAGTTGATTTAAACGAAAACTGTTTCGACTTCAACCTCAGCACTCCCAGCCTAAAACTCCTCCAATCATAGCCATACGTTTCATAGTTTGAAGTTAGTTTAAGTTATGAAGCTTGTGTTAAGCCAAATAAATGGAGGTATTGCCCCCACCAAAATTAAAATAAAAGATTATATTCTTGGAATCTATTTTCTCTTTTAATAATCATATTGACCATATTTGTAATCATATAGAGCTAATTTATTTGTGGGTTTTATTAAGAGAACTAGTTCCGATTTTAGATACCCTCATGCTTTGCTTTCCTTGTTCTTGAATCTAGTTAGATCGTTACTTGAATATGCTGACATTATCTGGAATCCAGCAATGAAGACTCTTTCTGACCGCATTGCAGAAATCCAAAGTTCTTATCTTCACTTTTCCGAGCTATACAACACCCTTTACCAACGCTATTTAATAGAAACACAAACCAACCTTATAAATAATCCTAAGTCGTTCTTTAAGTTCGTCCTCTCTTTCTTTCAATACCGAAACTTCGAATAATCTGCAAGACATTGCCAATTTTTTTGCAACATTTTTCAAGCAATCTTTCACCGACGATTCCTTCGTACCTAATTCAGATTATTTCGATTATTTGCCAAATTTTTCACTAGGTCTTTTTGTTCCTCCTACCGTCGACCCATATATCATGGAAAATAAGTTGAATCAACTTAACGATGAATATCTTCCTGGCCCCGATGGCCTAGGCGCAATATTCCTAAAAAAATGTTCGTTAGCTCTCTCTTTTCCCCTCTCTAAATTGTTCAGTCTATCATTATCTCAAGGAGAATTTCCTCAGGTATGGAAAACCTCTTTCATAACCCCAATATACAGAAAGGATATTAAGACCGATATTAAAAAACTATTGTCCCATTGCCAAACTTTCACATATCCCTAAAATATTGGAAAGTATTTTGTACGAAATTTTAAGTTTCTGTTGTAAATTGCTCATTTCCAGGAGACAACACGGCTTTCCCGAATGTAGGTCTACAACAACTAATCTAGTTGAATTTGTATCGTACACAGTGTCAGCTCTCGAAGACGGAAAGGAAGTAGATGTTATCTCTACTGACTTTAATAAAGCTTTTGACAAAATTTCACATAGACTTATACTTTTCAAATTGTCCACCCTCGTCTTTGAAACTATTTTCTTAAAATGGATTTCTTCTCATCTGGAACACCGGTATTACAGTGTTCGTTTCAGATCTGCATTCTCCAATTCATTCTTAGCTACCTCCCGGGTCCCACAAGGAAGTCACTTAGGCCCTTTCCTTTTTATTCTTACAATTAACGATATTGACTTGGTCATTAACCATTCCCATATCTTATTATACGCTGACCATACCAAGTTTTTCAAGACAATTTCTTCCCCACACGACTCTTCCCTTATCCAACTAGATCTCGACAGTTTCTCAATCTGGTGTATCAAAAACTGCTTAGAGCTTAATATTGCTAAGTGTCAATCAATCACTTTTTCATGCAAATGCATAAAATCTTGTCCCAGGAGCTACTTTCTTTACAATCAACCCTTAGCCATAGTTGGAACGATTCGAGACCTTGGCATATTATGTGATCGAGAGCTCAATTTCAAAACACACATCGATAACATTATTTCAAAAGCCAATTAAACGCTTGGTTTTGTGAAACGATGGTCCAAAGAATTCTCCGACCCCTACGTCACCAGATCACTCTACAGACCCTTTGTCCGCCCGCTACTTGAATACCAAATATGGTCCCCATGTAAAAAAATTCATATCTCTAGAATCGAAAGCATTCAACACCGTTTCTTAAGATTCGCCCTTCGTGGACTGCCTTGGAATAGTTCTTTGATTCTGCCCCCCCCCCCCCTTTCAAAATCGCCACCAACTAATTAACTTCAATACCCTGCAAAAGCGAAGAGAAATAACCGAAATCCTCTTCATTCTACGACTTCTCTCAGGTTCCGTTGAGTATGAAACCCTATACAACTCTATCTTTCTCAACACTAACCCCCGTAACCTAAGAAACCCTCGCCTCTTCTACCTGCCTACTCATCGTACCTCTTATGGTTTCAATGAACCTATTACCTGTATGTTGCGAGGAGTTAATTTAAACGAAAACTGTTTCGACTTCAATCTCAACACTCCCAGCCTAAACTCCTCCAATAATAGCCCTTAGTTTCATAGTTTTAAGTTAGTTTTAGTTATGAAGCTTGTATTAAGCCAAATAAATTGGGGATTGCCCCCACCAAAATTAAATTAAAAGATTATATTCTTGGACTATACTTTCTCTTTTGATAATCATATTGACCATATGATTACAAGAACTAATTTATTTGTGGGTTTTATTAAGAGAACTAGTTCCTATTTTAGATACCCTCATGCTTTGGTTTCCTTGTTCTTGACTCTAGTTAGATCGTTACTTGAATATGCTGACATTATCTGCAATCCAGCAATGAAGACTCTTTCTGATCGCATTGAAAAAGTCCAAAGTTCTTATCTTCACTTTTCCGAGCTATACAACACCCTTTACCAACGCTATTTAATAGAAACACAAACCAAGATTATAAATGATCTTAAGTCGTTCCTTAAATTCCTCAATTTTAAAAGAAAATCCGATGGTTATTCTTCCTCTCTTTCTTTCTATACCGAAACTTCGAATAATCCGCAAGATATTGACAATTTTTTTGCCACATTTTTCAAGCAATCTTTCCCCGACGATTCCTTCGTACCTGATTCAGATTATTTCGATTATTTGCCAAATTTTTCACTAGGGACTTTCGTTCCTCCTACCGTCGACCCATATATCATGGAAAATAAGTTGAATCAACTTAACGATGAATATCTTCCTGGCCCTGATGGCCTCCCGCAATATTCCTAAAAAAATGTTCTTAAGCTCTCCCTTTTCCCCTCTCCAAATTGTTCAGTCTATCATTATCACAAGGAGAATTTCCTGAGGTATGGAAAACCACTCTCATAACCCCAATATACAGAAAGAGTACTCAGAGCGATATTAAAAACTATCGTCCCATTGCCAAACTTTCACATATCCCTAAAATATGTGAAAGTATTTGGTACGAAATTTTAAGTTTCCATTGTAAGTCGCTCATTTCCCCTAGACAACACGGCTTTCTCAAATGTAGGTCTACGACAACTAATCTAGTTGAATTTGTATCGTATACAGTCTCAGCTCTATAAAGCCGAGGGGAAGTAGATGTTATCTCTACTGACTTTAATAAAGCTTTTGACAAAATTTCACATAGACTTATACTTTTCAAATTGTCCACCCTCGTCTTTGAACCTATTTTCTTAAAATCGATTTCTTCTTATCTGGAAAACCAATTCTCCAATTCATTCTTAGCTACTTCCCGGGTCCCACAAGGAAGTCACTTAGGTCCTCTCCTTTTTATTCTTACAATTAACGATATTGAATTGGTCATTAACCATTCCCATATCTTATTATACGCTGACGATACCAAGTTATTCAAGACAATTTCTTTCTCATACGACTCTTCCCTTATCTAACTAGATTTCGACAGTTTCTCAGTCTGGTGTATCAAAAACTGCTTAGAGTTTAATATTGCTAAGTGTCAATCAATCATTTTTTCACGCAATCGCGTAAAATCTTGTCCCAGGAGCTACTTTCTTTACAATCAACCCTTAGCCATAGTTGGAACGTTTCGAGACCTTGGCGTATCATGTGACCGAGAGCTGAATTTCATAACACACATCGATAATATTATTTCAAAAGCCAATTAAACGCTTGGTTTTGTGAAACGATTGTCCAAAGAATTCTCCGACCCCTACGTCACCAGATCACTCTATATACCCTTTGCCCGCCCGTTACTTGAATTCCAATTATGGTCCCCATATCAAGAAATTCATATATCTAGAATCGAGGGCATTCAACGCCGTTTCTTAAGATTCCCCCGTCGTGGCCTACCTTGGCATAATTCTTTGATTCTGTCCCCCCCCCCCTATCAAAATCGCCTCCAACTAATTAACCTCAATACCCTGCAAAAGCGCAGAGAAATAACCGAAATCCTCTTCATTCATCGACTTCTCTCAGGTTCAGCTGACTCTGAAACCCTCTACAACTCTATCTTTCTCAACACTAGCCCCCGTTACCTAAGAAACGCTCGCCTCTTCTACCTGCCTACTCGTCGTACCTCTTATGGTTTCAATGAATCTATTAACCGTATGCTGCGATTAAATGATTTAAACGAAAATTGTTTCGACTTCAACCTCTAAACTCCCAGCCTAAAACTCCCCCAATCATAGCCCTAAGTTTCATAGTTGTAAGTTAGTTTAAGTTATGAAGCTTGTGTTAAGCCAAATAAATGGGGGTATTACCCCCACCAAAATTAAAATAAAAGATTATATTCTTGGACTCTACTTTCTCTTTTAATAATAATATTGACCATATGATTACAAGAGCTAATTTATTTGTGAGTTTTATTAAGAGAACTAGTTCCGATCTTAGATCCCCTAATGCTTTGCTTTCCTTATTCTTGACTCTAGTTAGATCGTTACTTGAATATGCTGACATTATCTGGAATCCAGCAATGAAGACTCTTTCTGATCGCATTGCAAAAATCCAAAGTTCTTATCTTCACTTTTCCGAGCTATACAACACCCTTTACCAACGCTATTTAATAGAAACACAAACCAACCTTATAAATAATCCTAAGTCGTTCTTTAAGTTCGTCAATTTTAAAAGAAAATCCGATGGCTACCCTTCCTCTCTTTCTTTCAATACTGAAACTTCGAATAATCTGCAGGACATTGCCAATTTTCTTGCCACATTTTTCAAGCAATCTTTCACCGACGATTCCTTTGTACCTGATTCAGATTATTTCGATTATTTGCCAAATTTTTCACTAGGCCCTTTTGTTCCTCCTACCGTCGACCCATATATCATGGAAAATAAGTTGAATCAACTTAACGATGAATATCTTCCTGGCCCTGATGGCCACCCCGCAATATTCCAAAAAAAAATGTTCTTCAGCTCTCTCTTTTCCCATCTCCAAATTGTTCAGTCTATCATTATCTCAAGGAGAATTCCCTCAGGTATGGAAAACCTCTTTCATAACCCCAATATACAGAAAGGGTATTACGAGCAATTATAAAAACTATCGTCCCATTGCCAAACTTTCACATATCCCTAAAATATTTGAAAGTATTTTGTACGAAATTTTAAGTTTCAGTTGTAAGTCGCTCATTTCCCCTAGACAACATGGAATTCTCAAATGTAGGTCTGCAACAACTAATCTAGTTGAATTGGTATCGTATACAGTCTTAGCTCTATAAAGCAGAGGGGAAGTATATGTTATCTCTACTGACTTTAACAAAGCTTTTGACAAAATTTCACATAGACTTATACTTTTCAAATTGTCCACCCTCGTCTTTGAACCTATTTTCTTAAAATGGATTTCTTCTTATCTGGAAAACCAATTCTCCAATTCATTCTTAGCTACCTCCCGGGTCCCGCAAGGAAGTCACTTAGGTCCTCTCCTTTTTATTCTTACAATTAACGATATTGAATTGGTCATTAACCATTCCCATATCTTATTATACGCTGACGATACCAAGTTTTTCAAGACCATTTCTTTCTCATACGACTCTTCCCTTATCTAACTAGATTTCGACAGTTTCTCAGTCTGGTGTATCAAAAACTGCTTAGAGTTTAATATTGCTAAGTGTCAATCAATCACTTTTTCACGCAATCGCGTAAAATCTTGTCCCAGGAGCTACTTTCTTTACAATCAACCCTTAGCCATAGTTGGAACGATTCGAGACCTTGGCGTATCATGTGACCGAGAGCTGAATTTCATAACACACATCGATAATATTATTTCAAAAGCCAATTAAACGCTTGGTTTTGTGAAACGATGGTCCAAAGAATTCTCCGACCCCTACGTCACCAGATCACTCTATATACCCTTTGCCCGCCCGTTACTTGAATTCCAATTATGGTCCCCATATCAAGAAATTCATATATCTAGAATCGAGGGCATTCAACGCCGTTTCTTAAGATTCCCCCGTCGTGGCCTACCTTGGCATAATTCTTTGATTCTGCCCCCCCCCTATCAAAATCGCCTCCAACTAATTAACCTCAATACCCTGCAAAAGCGCAGAGAAATAACCGAAATCCTCTTCATTCATCGACTTCTCTCAGGTTCAGCTGACTCTGAAACCCTCTACAACTCTATCTTTCTCAACACTAGCCCCCGTTACCTAAGAAACGCTCGCCTCTTCTACCTGCCTACTCATCGTACCTTTTATGATTTCAATGAATCTATTAACCGTATGCTGCGATTAGTTGATTTAAACGAAAATTGTTTCGACTTCAACCTCTAAACTCCCAGCCTAAAACTCCTCCAATCATAGCCCTAAGTTTCATAGTTGTAAGTTAGTTTAAGTTATGAAGCTTGTGTTAAGCCAAATAAATGGGGGTATTACCCCCACCAAAATTTAAATAAAAGATTATATTCTTGGACTCTACTTTCTCTTTTAATAATAATATTGACCATATGATTACAAGAGCTAATTTATTTGTGAGTTTTATTAAGAGAACTAGTTCCGATCTTAGATACCCTAATGCTTTGCTTTCCTTGTTCTTGACTCTAGTTAGATCGTTACTTGAATATGCTGACATTATCTGGAATCCAGCAATGAAGACTCTTTCTGATCGCATTGCAAAAATCCAAAGTTCTTATCTTCACTTTTCCGAGCTATACAACACCCTTTACCAACGCTATTTAATAGAAACACAAACCAACCTTATAAATAATCCTAAGTCGTTCTTTAAGTTCGTCAATTTTAAAAGAAAATCCGATGGTTACCCTTCCTCTCTTTCTTTCAATACTGAAACTTCGAATAATCTGCAGGACATTGCCAATTTTTTTGCCACATTTTTCAAGCAATCTTTCACCGACGATTCCTTCGTACCTGATTCAGATTATTTCGATTATTTGCCAAATTTTTCACTAGGCCCTTTTGTTCCTCCTACCGTCGACCCATATATCATGGGAAATAAGTTGAATCAACTTAACGATGAATATCTTCCTGGCCCTGATGGCCTCCCCGCAATATTCCAAAAAAAAATGTTCTTCAGCTCTCTCTTTTCCCCTCTCCAAATTGTTCAGTCTATCATTATCTCCAGGAGAATTCCCTCAGGTATGGAAAACCTCTTTCATAACCCCAATATACAGAAAGGGTATTAAGAGCAATTATAAAAACTATCGTCCCATTGCCAAACTTTCACATATCCCTAAAATATTTGAAAGTATTTTGTACGAAATTTTAAGTTTCAGTTGTAAGTCGCTCATTTCCCCTAGACAACATGGACATCTCAAATGTAGGTCTACAACAACTAATCTAGTTGAATTTGTATCGTATACAGTTTCAGCTCTATAGATGTTATCTCTACTGACCTTAATAAGGCTTTTGACAAAATTTCACATAGACTTATACTTTTCAAATTGTCAACCCTCGTCTTTGAACCGATTTTCTTAAAATGGATTTCTTCTTATCTGGAAAACTGGTATTACAGTGTTTGTTTCGGACCTGCATTCTCCAATTCATTCTTAGGTACCTGCAGGGTCCCACAAGGAAGTCACTTAGGCCCTCTCCTTTTTATTCTTACAATTAACGATATTGAATTGGTCATTAACCATTCCCATATCTTATCATACGCTGACGATACGAAGTTTTTCAAGACAATTTTTCCTCACACGACTCTTCCCTTATCCAACTAGATCTCGACAGTTTCTCAGTCTGTTGTATCAAAATTGCTTAGAGCTTAATATTGCTAAGTGTCATTCAATCACTTTTTCACGCAAACGCATAAAATCTTGTCTCAGGAGCTACTTTCTTTACAATCAACCCTTAGCCATATTTAGAACGATTCGAGACCTAGGCATATTATGTGACCGAGAGCTCAATTTCATAACACACATCGATAACATTATTTCAAAAGCCAATTAAACGCTCGGTTTTGTGAAATGATGGTCCAAGAAATTCTCCGACCCCTACGTCACCAGATCACTCTACATACCCTCTGTCCGCCCGTTACTTGAATACCAATTATGGCCCCATATCAAAAAATTCATATCTCTAGAATCGAGAGCATTCAACGCCGTTTCTTAAGATTCGCCCTTCGTGTCTGCCTTGGAATAGTTCTTTGATTCTACCCGCCCCCCCCCCCCCCCAACAAAATCGCCACCAACTAATTAACTTCAATAACCTGCACAAGCGAAGAGAAATAACCGAAATCGTCTCCATTCATCGACTTCTCTCAGGTTCCGTTGACTCCGAAACACTCTACAACTCTATCTTTTTCAACACTAACCCCCGTAACCTAAGAAACCCTCGCCTCTTCTACCTGCCTACTCATCGCACCTCTTATGGTTTCACTGAACCTATTACCTGTTTGCTGCGATTAGTTGATTTAAACGAAAACTGTTTCGACTTCAACCTCAGCACTCCCAGCCTAAAACTCCTCCAATCATAGCCATACGTTTCATTTTGAAGTTAGTTTAAGTTATGAAGCTTGTGTTAAGCCAAATAAATGGAGGTATTGCCCCCACCAAAATTAAAATAAAAGATTATATTCTTGGAATCTATTTTCTCTTTTAATAATCATATTGACCATATTTGTAATCATATAGAGCTAATTTATTTGTGGGTTTTATTAAGAGAACTAGTTCCGATTTTAGATACCCTCATGCTTTGCTTTCCTTGTTCTTGAATCTAGTTAGATCGTTACTTGAATATGCTGACATTATCTGGAATCCAGCAATGAAGACTCTTTCTGACCGCATTGCAGAAATCCAAAGTTCTTATCTTCACTTTTCCGAGCTATACAACACCCTTTACCAACGCTATTTAATAGAAACACAAACCAACCTTATAAATAATCCTAAGTCGTTCTTTAAGTTCGTCCTCTCTTTCTTTCAATACCGAAACTTCGAATAATCTGCAAGACATTGCCAATTTTTTTGCAACATTTTTCAAGCAATCTTTCACCGACGATTCCTTCGTACCTAATTCAGATTATTTCGATTATTTGCCAAATTTTTCACTAGGTCTTTTTGTTCCTCCTACCGTCGACCCATATATCATGGAAAATAAGTTGAATCAACTTAACGATGAATATCTTCCTGGCCCCGATGGCCTAGGCGCAATATTCCTAAAAAAATGTTCGTTAGCTCTCTCTTTTCCCCTCTCTAAATTGTTTAGTCTATCATTATCTCAAGGAGAATTTCCTCAGGTATGGAAAACCTCTTTCATAACCCCAATATACAGAAAGGATATTAAGACCGATATTAAAAAACTATTGTCCCATTGCCAAACTTTCACATATCCCTAAAATATTGGAAAGTATTTTGTACGAAATTTTAAGTTTCTGTTGTAAATTGCTCATTTCCAGGAGACAACACGGCTTTCCCGAATGTAGGTCTACAACAACTAATCTAGTTGAATTTGTATCGTACACAGTGTCAGCTCTCGAAGACGGAAAGGAAGTAGATGTTATCTCTACTGACTTTAATAAAGCTTTTGACAAAATTTCACATAGACTTATACTTTTCAAATTGTCAACCCTCGTCTTTGAACCTATTTTCTTAAAATGGATTTCTTCTTATCTCGAAAACCGGTATTACAGTGTTCGTTTCGGATCTGCATTCTTCAATTCATTCTTAGCTACATCCGGGTCCCACAAGTAAGTCACTTAGGCCCTATCCTTTTTATTCTTACAATTAACGATATTGAATTGGTCATTAACCATTCCCATATCGTATCATACGCTGACGATACCAAGTTTTTCAAGACAATTTTTCCTCACACGACTCTACCCTTATCCAACTAGATCTCGACAGTTTCTCAGTCTGGTGTATCGAAAACTGATTAGAGCTTAATATTGCTAAGTGTCAATCAATCACTTTTTCACGAAAACGTCTAAAATCTTGTCTCAGGAGCTACTTTCTTTACAATCAACCCTTAGCCATAGTTGGAACGATTCGAGACCTTTGCATATTATGTGACCGAGAGCTCAATTTCATAACACACATCGATAACATTATTTCAAAAGCCAATTAAACGTTTGGTTTTGTGAAACGATGGTCCAAAGAATTCTCCGACCCCTACGTCACCAGATCACTCTACATACCCTTTGTCCACCCGTTACTTGAATACCAATTATGGTCCTCATATCAAAAAATTCATATCTCTAGAATCGAGAGCATTCAACGTCGTTTCTTAAGATTCGCCCTTCGTGGCCTGCCTTGGAATAACTCTTTGATTCTGCCCCCCTATCAAAATCGCCTCCAACTAATTAACTTCAATACCCTGCAAAAGCGCAGAGTAATAACCGAAATCCTCTTCATTCATCGACTTCTCTCAGGTTCCGTTCCGTTGACTCTGAAACCCTCTACAACTCTATCTTTATCAACACTAGCCCCCGTAACCTAAGAAAGCATCGCCTCTTCTACCGGCCTACTCATCGTACCTCTTATAATTTATATGAACCTATTACCCGTATGCTGCGATTAGTTGATTTAAACGAAAACTGTTTCGACTTCAACCTCAGCACTCCCAGCCTAAAACTCCTCCAATCATTGCCCTAAGTTTCATAGTTTTCAGTTAGTTTAAGTTATGAAGCTTGTATTAAGCCAAATAAATGGGGGTATTTCCCCCACCAAAATTAAAATAAAAGATTATATGCTTGGACTCTACTTTCTCTTTTAATAATCATATTGACCATATGATTACAAGAGCTAATTTATTTGTGGGTTTTATTAAGAGAACTAGTTCCGATTTTAGATACCCTGATGCTTTGCTTTCCTTGTTCTTGACTCTAGGCAGATCGTTACTTGAATATGCTGACATTCTCTGGAATCCAGCAATGAAGACTCTTTCTGATCGCATTGCAAAAATCCAAAGTTCTTATCTTCACTTTTCCGAGCTATACAACACCCTTTACCAACGCTATTTAATAGAAACACAAACCCACCTTATAAATAATCCTAAGCCGTTCTTTAAGTTCGTCAATTTTAAAAGAAAATCCGATGGTTACCCTTCCTCTCTTTCTTTCAATACCGAAACTTCGAATAATCTGCAACATATTGCCAATTTTTTTGCCACATTTTTCAAGCAATCTTTCACCGACGATTCCTTCGTACCTGATTCAGATTATTTCGATTATTTGCCTATTTTTTCACTAGGCCCTTTTGTTCCTCCAACCGTCGACCCATACATCATGGAAAATAAGTAGAATCAACTTAACGATGAATATCTTCCTGGCCCTGATGGCCTCCCCGCAATATTCCAAAACAAAATGTTCTTCAGCTCTCTCTTTTCCCCTCTCCAAATTGTTCAGTCTATCATTATCTCAAGGAGAATTCCCTCAGGTATGGAAAACTCCTTTCATAACCCCAATATACAGAAAGGGTATTAAGAGCAATTATAAAAACTATCGTCCCATTGCCAAACTTTCACATATCCCTAAAATATTTGAAAGTATTTTGTACGAAATTTTAAGTTTCAGTTGTAAGTCGCTCATTTCCCCTAGACAACATGGAATTCTCAAATGTAGGTCTACAACAACTAATCTAGTTGAATTTGTATCGTATACAGTTTCAGCGCTATAGATGTTATCTCTACTGACCTTAATAAAGCTTTTGACAAAATTTCACATAGACTTATACTTTTCAAATTGTCAACCCTCGTCTTTGAACCGCTTTTCTTAAAATGGATTTCTTCTTATCTGGAAAACTTTTATTACAGTGATCGTTTCGGACCTGCATTCTCCAATTCATTCTTAGGTACCTCCAGGGTCCCACAGGGAAGTCACTTAGGCCCTCTCCTTTTTATTCTTACAATTAACGATATTGAATTGGTCATTAACCATTCCCATATCTTATCATAAGCTGACGATACGAAGTTTTTCTAGACAATTTTTCCTCACACGACTCTTCCCTTATCCAACTAGATGTCGACAGTTTCTCAGTCTGGTGTATTAAAAACTGCTTAGAGCTTAATATTGCTAAGTGTCAATCAATCACTTTTTCACGCAAACGCATAAAATCTTGTCTCAGGAGCTACTTTCTTTACAATCAACCCTTAGCCATAGTTAGAACGATTCCAGACCTTGGCATATTATGTGACCGAGAGCTCAATTTCATAACACACATCGATAACATAATTTCAAAAGCCAATTAGACGCTCGGTTTTGTGAAACGATGGTCCAAAGAATTCTCCGACCCCTACGTCACCAGATCAATCTACATACCCTTTGTCCGCCCGTTACTTGAATACCAATTATGGCCCCATATCAAAATATCATATCTCTGGAATCCAGAGCATTCAATGCCGTTTCTTAAGATTCGCCCTTCGTGCCTGCCTTGGAATAGGTCTTTGATTCTGCCCGAAACCCCCCCCCCCCCACCCTCTATCAAAATCGCCACCAACTAATTAACCTGTAAAAGCGAAGAGAAATAACCGAAATCTTCTCCATTCATCGACTTCTCTCAGGTTCCGTTGACTCCGAAACCCTCTACAACTCTATCTTTTTCAATATTAACTCCCGTAACCTAAGAAACCCTCGCCTCTTCTACCTGCCTACTCATCGCACCTCTTATGGTTTCAATGAACCTATTACCTGTTTGCTGCGTTTAGTTGATTTAAACGAAAACTGTTTCGACTTCAACCTCATCACTCCCAGCCTAAAACTCCTCCAATAATAGCCCTAAGTTTCATAGTTTTAAGTAAGTTTAAGTTATGAAGCTTGTATTAAGCCAAATAAATTGGGGTATTGCCCCCACCAAAATTAAATTAAAAGATTATATTCTTGGACTCTACTTTCTCTTTTAATAATCATAATGACCATATGATTGCAAGATCTAACTTATTTGTGGGTTTTATTAAGAGAACTAGTTCCGATTTTAGTGACCCTCATGCTTTGCTCTCCTTGTTCTCGTCTCTAGGTAGATCGTTACTTGAATATGCTGACATTATCTAGAATCCAGCAATGAAGACTTTTTCTGATCGCATTGAAAAAATTCAAAGACGTTTTACCAAGTTTATCTTTTATAAAATGAAATGGATTTCAATCCATTTTTAGGAATTAAATCATTGAAATCACGAAGATGTATGCATGATATAACATGTGTGAGGGATATTTTAAATTATCACATCAAATGTCCTCCTTTGCTCTCAAAAATTTCATTTTATGCACCTTCAAGAGCTTTACGTCCCAAAAATTTGGTCTTTCAACCATACCAAAGAACAAACTATGGAATTAATGCACCAATTTGTTGATGCATTAACAATTTCAATGAAGTTTGTCACAATATTGAAATAAGCAGTAAAAGGGATCTGTTCAAAACAACCCTTATGTTTATATTTACATTTTATTGAAAAAATTGTTTTATTTATTGTATTTAATATACTTTAACATAATTTCGAGTATGTGTTAGCCTAAGCGTGTAGATAAATAAATAAATAAATTTCCTACGTTACTTATTTTAAGGTTAGTACTTAAAATAAATCAAAAAGAGACTTACCTCTGTCATATAAATCAGTCCTTCCCCATACTATGTGATGAGAGTTGGCATCACTACCAATTATCAGGCTTATTTTCTGCCGTTCTGCATTAGCGATGAGCCTCTGCAGTATATTACCGGGTAGGAGGCTAAGGTGGCCGTGGCCCAGATATGCTGGTACCCAGATAGATAGGTACAGCCAAATATATTCTCTGTCATTTTTATTTATTTTGTTTTATATTATATGTTTTAAAATGTTTCAAAAAATAATCTCGGTATGTTAATTATAGGTATGTATTTAACAATGTTTTTTTTTAATTCGTCCACAAGTTTTTGGAACATTGAGTTTTCAAAAATATTGATTTTATTTTCCAAAAATTTAATATGCAGTATTATTTAGAATGTTGTATAGATATCGTTAGAACCGTTAATGAAAACGTCGAAAATAAAAAAAAAACTGTTCATTGACAGGCACCTTTAAAAGCAATGTTAACAAAATTTTGGTAAAATTCTTATTAAAAATGTTTTAATAAAAAAAATGGGAATTGATTTTAGTTTAAATTTTAATATTTTTGCTTTCGTTATAATTATGTAGGTATGTATGTACGAATCTATGTACTATATTGCAATGTTTGGATTCGTAACAAATGAGATTTTGATCAAATTTTTCATTACGATGATAGCGAAAAAGAAAAAAGTGAGTCACAATTGGATTGATGAATTATGTTCAAATATAGAACATATTGGGTTTTGATTAATATGTTCACAAGATTTTTTTTAATTTTTATATGACCAAACTTTTTGGTGACAAGTTAAATCTTATTTTTCTCAAAAACGGCTACAGCCATTTATATATTTCAAAAATCAGTTAATTAATGAAGGAAAATGGTACCTATTGTAATTTTTTAAAAATGGTTATTTTTGGTAACTCTAGTAGAACTATTTTTTTGTTTTTCGATTTTCTGGAAAACGGTTTACTCGATTTTTTTTTATTTTTATGGAAAAGCTCCTAAAAAGATTACACAGTATAAGTATTGTACATTTTTTTTAATTAAATTTTTTTCTTCAATAATCAATAATTTGAAAACGACTCAACGATTTTGCAAAACTGTACAGATTTAATAGTTTCATTTTATGTTTGATGTCTGCAGTTGTGTAATTATGAAATTATAAAAATGGAAAAAAACTATTTAAAGAGTTTTTTTTATTAAAATTATTTAAAGTATGTTTCGGTTCGATGCATGCACATATGCCTTCGCATACGTACATATTTTATTATTTTTTTGGTGCCACCCCGACTGTTCCTTGTACCTTACTTTACTGTACTTTAGATGGCACTTACAATCCAGGATGGATCACGGCCTCAACCAGCAAACCTCTCAAGCTAGCCCGGTCCCTAGCTAGCTGCCACCAGTTACACACACCAAGTGGGTTCACCACTTGATCGCGCCACCTAAGATAAGGCCTTCCTCTGTCGCGTTGTCCACCGGGGTTGGATACGAAGACTCGTCGGGCTGGTGCGTCGATGTGCATGCGCTCTACGTGACCTACCCATCTCAGTCGCTGTATTTTTAGCTTTTTGACCATGTTGATATCGCTTTAGAGCCCGTAAAGTTCGTCGTTAAATCTTCTTCTCCACTCACCACCGATGCACACTGGGCCAAACATAACTCGAAGAATCTTTTTCTCAAAGCAACCCAGCTGGTTTTCATCCGATTTTGTCAGTGTCCATGCCTCTGCCCCATACAGCAGGACTGGGATGATTAAAGTTTTATATAGGGTCTCTTTGGTTCTTTGAAAAAGGGCTTTACTACTCACATGCTTTCTAAGCCCGAAGAAACAGCGATTTGCAAGTGTGATTCTTCGTTTGATCTCCGCACTGATATTGCTGTGCGATGTAATAGTGGATCCCAGGTAAGCAAAGTCTCTGACTACTTCGAAGTTATAACCGCCAATCGTGACGTCTTGTCCCAGTCGATGGTGTTGGACTTCTCTTCTCGATGACAGCATATACCTAGTTTTCGTCTCGTTAACAGTCAAACCGATCTTCGCTGCTTCCGCTTCAATACTTGCAAATGCTCCACTGACAGCTCGCTTTGTTCTGCCTATGATGTCAATGTCATCAGCATAAGCAGGGAGTTGAACGGACTTGTGAAAAATTATGCCTCTGGTGTTGACATTTGAGTTTTTTCCAGGATCTGCCGGAGTGTGAAAATCTGATCGCTAGTTGATTTTCCTCGCCTAAAGCCACACTGATCAGATCCGATCAGGTCGTTGGTAAAAGGTTCTAGGCGGATACACAAAATAGCCGACATAATTTTGTATGCGATGTTGAGGAGACTTACACCTCTGTAGTTGGCGCAGTTCAGAGCATCTCCTTTTTTGTGGATAGGGCACACTATTCCGAGCTTCCATTCATTTGGCATACTTTCCTCCGACCAGATTCTAGAAATGAGTTGGTGTATGCTCCTGACCAAGTCATCTCCCGCTGCCTTAAACAGTTCAGCTGACAGGCCATCTGAACCCGCGGGTTTGTGCGACTTAAGTTTGGATATCGCCGTTATTACTTCTTCTAGGTCAGGTGGACGGATATTTTGACCATAATCGCCAAAGTTGAATGGGTGGTTCTGCATAGCAATTGATGGTTGGTAGTCTTCGCCGCTTAGCAGTTTAGAAAAGTGTTCCTTCCAAATTCTCATCACCGTCTGCGTATCTCCTACGACATTACCATTTTTATCACGGCGGGCTTCTATTCTAGGCTGGAATGCTTGGGTAGATCGTTTCACCCTTTGATAAAACTTTCGAGCGCTACCCCTGCTGTACCATCCCTCAATAGACTCGACCGCTTGCTTTTCATGCTCCCTCTTCTTCCTTCTTAGGAGTCCGTGTTCCTCTGTTCTTTTCTGCACATAGGCCTCGCGGGCTGCTCTCTCAACAGTTCTGGTCCTAGCTTGCAGCATTGACCCATAGGCTTCATCCTTGGCTGCATGTGCCTGCCGACAGTCCTCATCGAATCAGAGGTTTCGGTTTGGTTGTCGATTGAATCCCAGCACATCAGAGGCGGCACTTCTAATGGCTAGCTGTCAATGATTCCACTGTTCGTCTATAGATGGTGCTGCTGGTGCGTTTTCTGAGAGATTGAGGGCGACGCGGTCGGCAAAAGTTGTGGCAGTCTCTGGTGATAAAAGTTTACCGACGTTGAACTTTCACCTAATATCCTCTCTTCGTTGAGGCGCTAAGGATATCCGCATCCAGACTCTAGATACTACCAGGTAGTGATCCGAGTCTATGTTGGCCCCTCGGAAAGTTCGAACATCCATGATACTGGATGCATGCCTGGCGCCTATCGCGACAAGATCAATTTGGTTAACAGTGCCTTGATCTGGAGACTTCCAAGTTCCCTTGTGTTTATTGAGATGGGGGAATCGAGTGCTTGCTATGGTGATATTTCTCCCCGCCGCAAAGTCGATCAGTTTAAGCCCGTTTTCAGAAGTTTCGGCGTGCAGGCTGTGTCACCCGACCGTCGAACCAAAGATACCCTCCTTTCCGATATGGGCGTTAAAGTCGCCAAGCCCAATCTTAACGTCGTACTTCGGGCACTTGTCGTATGTCTTTTCCAGAAGTTCGTAGAATTCCTCTTTTATCGAGTCATCTTTCTCTTCCGTTGGGGCGTGGACACAGATTAGCGAGAAGTTTTTAAATTTCGCCCTGATGCGGATTGTGACAAGGCGCTCGCTAGCGTATTTAAAATACAAAACTTCTTGTCTAAGTTTGCCTCTTACCACAAAGCCGCATCCAAATAACCGCTGTCTCCTTTCTCTGTAGCAGTTACCAAAGTAGATATCACAGGATTTAATTCTTCGCATGCCCTCTCCATCCCATCGCATTTCCTGGAGTGCTGTTATATCAGTTTTGTACTTATCCAGGGTCTCCACTAATTGCTCGGCTGCACGTGGCCTGTTTTAGGCCCGTACATTCCATGTGCAGATCCGAAATTCATTGTCAGTATTTCGTTTGCCAGGGTAATCAATATTTGAATCATCCATATCCGAGGCTTGTAGTTGTTTCATAAATATCTAGAGATTCCTACGTCGGGCAGTTACCCCAGCGGCAGGAGCCCCCAACATGGAGGGCCAGGTCCTTTAATAACTCCAAGAACGAGAGTCTGGATTTACCGCTCCTTATGAGCCTGTGCTCTGATTACTTCCAGTCCTACTACTGAACAAGTAGTTCAACCTGACTGGAACTAGTGACGCTACCGTTGATTCCATCGCGAGAATTCTTCCGCTACCGTCAAATCTATTGGGAGTGCCTTGGTGGGAAACACTCCTTCGTTTAGGGGGGTAATTAGTAGCGACATCCTACTCCACTTCGACATGTCGACCATGGGTGGCCCTACTGCAGAATCAAGTTCCGCGATCGCATGGCTCTAGGTTTCACAGTAGTAGTCACCGTAAACCCCTCCGCCACGTCAAGGCTTACCCCCAGAAGGGGGTTCCTTATACTTAATTTCCCTAAATCTATGTAAGTCGGCCAAGACATACATTCTTAATCGACTTAGATATCAAACTGCTGTTCAGAGAGCCACCAGAACTGGTTATCTTGTTTCGCCCTATCCCTTCGGTCCCGATCGGACATATTCCTACTGAACCGAAGGCCACCTTGAGCGATGACGTCTCGACCATACAGGAGTCGCCTATCTACAGTTTTCCGGCTGACGAAGTAGATGAGCGGAACCGTAATTCCATTCTGTATCAGCTCTCGACTATCTAAATAGAGGAATGACTCGGAAGGGATGTAGCAACTTAACCGCGCACTCTCAAAATATTCGTTATTGGGGTAATAAGCCCTAAATATTAAGATGTTGGTTGAGGACATCATTCTTGCAACGTGACCCCGAATCAGCTTAAACAAAAAATTATCTATCCTGCTTACGTTTGCTCTGTTGTACAGAACCTGGTTGGAATAATATCTCGTGTACTCCGACTCTGGTGTTTTGTGTAATCCAAGGCAACGTCTAAGTCATTGCCTCCTAAACACCCGAATCTTTTCCATTTGAGATGGACACCGGGCATCCGTAGGGAATCATCGGCCTGATGAGGGCCATGTAACAAATCACTCTCACCCCGCTGTCAAGGCGGCTGGTATAAAACAGTGGTTTCGTCAAGGCAAAGGCTGCCCTAGCCCTTGCCAAGGCAGCAGCTATATGTCTGTCGAAATACAGGTACTGATCCAACCAGATGCTAAGTTACTTTACTACACTTTTACTCGCCAGTGGATGTCCTTGTGGCACTACGATCACCAGCTTGCGCCAGTTCTTTCTCGTATCCCTTGAGGCGCCACACAACGGAGTCCTAAACTGACTATCCGGTATGATACTGTTGTCCTCTGCCCACTTGAACAGAGCCCTATTAATAATCTTTTCAAACAGCTTGCTGATACTCGGAAGGAGACTTATCGACTGGAGATTCACCGGATTGGAGTTGACCTTTCCCTTTTTGGAGAGAGGATGTACCACAGCTGTCTTCCACCGCACTGGATAATATGCATTATTCAGCGCGTTGTTACACAGTTTGATATAAATGTCAACTGCTTCCTGAAGCAAATGTCGTAGTACAACGTTGTATATACCATTGACTCCTGCTGACTTCTATTTCTTTAATGGATCGAAGATGAACTGGAGCTCGATCTTCGAAATTAACAGGGAACTGGGCCCATTTCGCTCGGCGATTATGGCGTTTGCCAAATCTTCATCACTAAACCCTGTAAAACCAAGGTTCCCAGATCGCCATTCGATTATATCGTTTCGCAGCCAGGTATGAGGAAGTAGGGCTCTGTTTTCCAGGTCATGATTCGGGCGAATGCTAGCATTCACCATGTACACTTGCTGGAAAGCAGACCCACAGCCTCCACCTTCTCCTGCGAATCTTGGATTATATAGACGCCATCATCCAATACGGCTTCATCTGGGTCTATGCCTGCTGTCAAAAGTGTGTCTCTGTTCTCTGTCGTCCTCTGGAGCTTAAGACACGGAAGGTCGTTTTGATCGTTATTTCTAAATATTTTATTAATTTTTGGGAAGATACTAGAGTCGCTAGAGTTAACGGCCCAAATTTTTTCTGTCCCAAAAGAAATTAATCGACAACCTATAATTGTCTATGATTGGTTGATGTTTTAGATCGACGATTTCAGTGTTCTGACCTCCAGATGTCGTGTGTCAGTAAACCGTCTGTACGACCGTTTTTGTCTTATCAGTAGTCCACTTTTTTGTCTGTGTAGTGCGTCAATGGTCGCGTTACGGTAGGTTATGTTATGTTCTTTGTATTTCGGTATTGTTCTGTTCATTGTTTGTAGAATCGTTTCGTCCATTTGTTGTAAGTATCTGTCTATTTCCGTATTTGTCAGGTTCTTGTCATTTGGGAAGGATATACCATTGGATCGTAATTCGCTCAATAAGACTTTGGAGAAGCGTGGCCAGCGCACCTTACTGTAATTGTAAGTATGCACAGGACATACTCCTCCAACTCCATAAGCCCGTTCGGAAGTTGTATGACGGCGGCGAGTCCGCAGTTGTCACTGTCGTTATCGATCGTTCGTAAATAATTTCTTGGTCGTTGACCCACAGGTGTCAGTAATTGTTACTCTTGCGTCTTTCAGCAATATATCCAGATAGGCACCGCTTTTTGGAAACGATGGCCGCTAAGTGGCTAGAAGATCGAGGCGATACTAAAGGTTGTATCGACCCATCCAATTATACTAATGGTTACCTCGAGGATTTGATTTCCCCAATCTATGTGTTTGGCGTTTAAATCACCGGCTAATATATAAAAATTTTCTTCCGAGCACTATCTTAAGCATTCAAAAAGCTTTTCAGGCTCTGTTATAAACTGGGTGGCCTGAGGTGTTTCCGGTGCATAGGCAGCGATCACATACATTCGCTTTCCCTGTTGGGAATGAAAGCGTATGATGCATGCCTCTAACGTCCGAAATTTTCGCACATTACTATTATATATTACCTTATGACTAATGCCTTTACGTATAGAGATTGCGATGCCTCCTCCTTGAGTGGAGTTGGGTCGGTCTTATCTTACGACATTGTAATTTTTGTTAGTCAACTTATGTTTCTGGTTACGCTTAGTTTCGCTAGCCATAAACACATCTGGATTTATGTCTTTAAGCAATTGGAATAAATTCGCCCTACGTTCGGTCCTAATCAGTGAATTTGCATTCACAGCTAGGATCCTAAAGGGCCTCTACGGCAACGCGCCCTCTACCTATAAGTTGCCTTAAGCTCGTCAAAAGAGAGTAGAGATAATCCATCCTACTCGCCTCCTCCGTGATCTGGTTGTGAAGCCCTGTCAGCTTGCCTTGTATGGCCAGCAGGATGCCCATAATATCTGCCTCTGCCGCAGGCGCCTTAGGCACGGGGGTCTGTTGGGCTACCTTTGGTGTAGGCTGCACCGGACTTTCCCTTCCTGACTCCATTTGAGTATAAGAAATTTGGGGGTTGACGGGCGTTATTGTAGGAGTGCGCACTGTTAGGCGTTTCTCTACCACTGTTTGTTTTGCTGCTTTATTGTTTTTCATTAGGTGAAACGTCGGGCATCCCCGGTAATTAGCGGGGTGCCCGTCGCTAAGGCAAAGTGCACATTTTAGCTGGGTTCTATCTTCGACACGTTCCTTCCCTAGCTTGCATTCATCTGCATTGTGGTTCTCTCCACACTTAACGCAGCGTGACTGCACTTCGCAGTTTGCTGCGGCGTAGCCCAACCTTTGGCAACGCATGCATTGAAGCACGTCGCCGCGCCATTTTAATTTATCCCAAGGTACAACCTGGTAGTTGAGGATGGAGATACTCCTCAGGCTATCCAGTTTGTTGCTGGGTAAAATCTGTACAAGGAAGAAGGGAAGATTACGTTTCTCCCGCCTAGCTCTAACTGTAGCGAACGGCTTGACCCCGATAAAGTCGAGATCGTCATTCGCTTTTTGGCGGAGTTCATTTAAGAGCACCTGTGGTTCCGTGCAGGAATGCACGCCCTTTAATAGGACCGTTTGAAACTTTTCAGTCTTGGGTGTAAAGCTAAAGGATTCAGTGGTGGATTCTTTTAGCAACGCTTTAATTTTTTTGTGCTGTTCCACTATGTAGTAGTGTATAGCATGGCTATCATTGCTTAATCTTTAATTTGTGAAATTTGGACCTATGGCCGACTTACATAATTTAATGGTGTCCTCTAGTTCCATTTTGTAGGTGTTAATTGATGGCACCTTTTCTTTTCTGCTTTTCTGTGACTATTCTTGCTGCTGTTAAATTTGCTGATGCTGCTGTTGTTGAGTCTGCTGCTGTTGTTGGTTCTGGAGTTTATTTGTTTGTTGTTGCAGTTGCTTTGTATTTTTTTTTTTGCCGTTGTTCTTTTGGCTGCTGCTGTGCCTGTTGTCGTTGTTGATGTTGCGCTACCTTCTGCTGCCCCTGTAGCGACTTGTTTTCTTCCAGCTCTTTCTTTTCCTTTGCTCGGCGCATCTCTTGCGTGGCCTTAACGGCGAGTATTAAAGGCTGTATTTGGCTTTTAGGTCTTTGGATTTTTTTTGGATTTTTAAAAAATAAATATTTTTTCTAATCAATTTATCAAAAACGGTTAACTATATTATTGTGAAATTAAATTTTTATATGTGTATTAATAATAACTTTAAACGGGCGTTTTAAATTTTTGTGCTAGAAATATTAAGGAAGAAATATTAAGAATTCAAATAATGATTTTTTATTTAGCTTTTTCATTATAAAATATTCCATTTTACATTTAAAACTGATATATTTTCCCACAATACTTACTTGTAACTTTATTTTTAAACTTTTTTGTTTTACAAAGTCCAAAAATTATACCTATCACTAAACTAACAAATTGATGAAAACAAGTTTAAGAAAAATGTACTTCAGATTTTATCCTTCAAAATTTTTACTTGAAAATATTTTTAAAAAAACATTGAAATAAAATATATATTCTTACTTGCGTTATACATAGGTACTGTACGTATGAGCAAGTTTTGCATTTGGAAAAAAATCGAACTCGAGATATTAATCAAACTTGGCATTACAATGATAGAGAACACCAAAAGTATGTCCCGCAATTCCGTCTGTCTGTAGAACGATCCTAAGGCAATCCAGCCTAAACTGCTGAACCGATTGTTTTCTAACTTGGTATTCAGACGTTTTAGATGTTCTTATCTCGTAAGGGGCTCTTACGATTTTCATAAAAAAATATGTGTACTACTTTAGGTGTGGTCTATATTTTGGTAAACAAATTTGTTTACATATTTTGTTATTAATGGTACCTGCCACAACAACCATTTCGATAAAAAATTGTATACTGGAGGTTCTTCAAATTCCAAATAATACTGCATTTCAAAATTATCGCAAAACAGTTTTTATTTTGGATGTTTGGAAAAAAACATTTTTTTTGAAAATTCAATATTTTGCAAACGACTGGACGATTTCTTCTGAAATTTCGTTTTTAAGTCTATATTATTTAATATTTAAAATTATGTCATAATTCTTTTTTTGAAAATTTTAAGAAATATTTTATATAGAAAATTAAGTAAGAAACGACTTTAAAAATATATTTAGCCGTTTCTATTAATAATCTTTTACATTCAATGTGATCGAACATAAGAACTTTACGTTCGATATAGTCGTACTTTTACTAGATACCAACATTCTTAAGTAAAAATGTTTAAAACTAAAATTGTAAAAAAATATGTAGGTACCAGTAAAATTTTGTATTACCAATATTTTTACGTTAAAATGTCGTAAATGTTTTTTTGTAAACCTACCTACCTATATTTTTTTCTCAATTTCCTAATAACAAATATTTTTACTTGAAAATATAAAAAAAAAACACCGAAATAAAATATATTATGTGTTTTTTCCTAGTTATATAAATTGGGGAGAGTACGATAACTTTGGCGCCAAGATATAATAACGGTTTTTGGTAGAGGGGCTTAATACAAGCATTTTTTACTATGGTAGGGGGGGTCTATCTCCCCTCGTTTAGGCGGGAGGGGCAATTTTATAAAAATTTACTTAAAATCTTTAAAAAAATATTAAAAAAGAACGGCAGCACTTACAGTTATAAAATATACCTTTTTCAAAAGTCAGAACTCTACAATTTATAATTAATTTTAAATAAAGTTGTTTTAGTCTAATCGTCTAATTGACTTCAAAGTCAAAATTTATGAAAAAAAAGTTACAAAAATCACTTTGAATATTATTTTTCTCATGATTATGGATATCGATAAAAAAATAATTAATGTAGTTAACTGCTCCAATTATTTTTTTATTAAACACAGAAAACTACTTCTTTTTATGTCTTCTAGTTTTTAAGATATGTAATTGAAAAATAGTAAAACTATACTTGTTCTTTAAACCCCAAATTGCCCCTCCCGCCTAAATGAGGGGAGATAGACCCCCGCCTACCATAGTAAAAAATGCTTGTATTAAGCCCCTCTACCAAAAACCGTTATTATATCTTGGCGCCAAAGTTATCCTACTCTCCCCTAAAGAAACTTTGCATATAATAAAATTTTCACCCTCCCCAAAGCCTATAGTGAGCCCAAGCAGGGGGGTTGCAGGGGGGCAGCATGCCCCCCTTAGGCATCTCACTGTTTGCATCGTAAATTTCATATATACCTTTGTGATTTTATTACAGTTAATGCGGTTATTTACCAACCGAACTTTGCACTTTTTGAATTTTCCACGGTCATTAGAATATCACAACACAGAGGTGGAGTAGACGTTTTGGAGGGAATTAACCCGATTTCTTTTAAAAACGGGATACTTTTTCGTTTGTTGACGAAAAAAAAATCGAAAAATTATTTAATTTTGGGTGAAGAAGTGGATGCTTAGCCGCCATTCTTAAAAAGGAAACACTACTCTTTCAAACGTTAAATGAAGAATGGCTTTGGTAAACAATAGCCTGCACCAAACCTGTATAAAAAAAACGGTACAAACATCGAATGCTTGCTCTTGTTTTTTATGATCTAACTATATACATACTTTTTACTATGGCTGCATTATATGTGCATATTAAGAAACTATGAGAATTTGCTGCCGTTGTGTTGTCGTAAAGGTAATGCAAATTTTTTTATAATGCAATAAATTTTCATGCTCAAATATATTAAATGTTTAAGTTTTGACCACGTACCTAACCGGATATTTAGAAAAAAGAGATTGAAATGGACATGACATATGTACATACGTTTATGTATATAATATCAATTATTTTTTTTAATCCAGATTCTTTAAATGCAAAAGAAACTTTACATGCACCCATCTGATACAAAATTATTTTTTTTTGTTTTTCAATTTTCTCAAAAACTAGAAAACATAGAAACGAATAGTTTTCAGTGTTTGATTAAAAAATAATTGGAATAGTTAACTACATCAATTACTTCTTTATTGGTATTTATAATCATGAGAAAAATAATACTCAAAGTGATTTTTTTAACTTTTTTTTCATAAATTTTGAGTTTGAAGTGAATTATTTCAAAAACTATTGACTGAAACAACTAAACTTAAAATTTATTATAAATTGTAGAGTTCTGACTTTTGAAAAAGGTATAATTTATAACTGTAAGTGTTGCCGTTCTTTTTAAATATTTTTTTTAAAGATTTTAAGTAAATTTTTATAAAATTGCCCCTCCTGCCTAAACGAGGGGAGATAGACCCCCCCTCCCATAGTAAAAAATGCTTGTATTAAGCCCCTCTACCAAAAACCGTTATTATATCTTGGCGCCAAAGTTATCGTACTCGTGCCTATACATTTTAAAGCAAAAACGTTTAAAAAAAATTGTAACAAAATATTTGCATATTTTTTATTACCAAAGAGTTTTTAGACTATAGAACTTTACAATGTGTACTTTACAATGTGATAAAATATAGGGAACCATCGTACCTTTTCGAAATGATAAACTTCGCTACATCCAATAGAACAGGTCATATAAACTTACCAGTTTTTAACTAATTGGAAAGAAAGAGATTATTTTTCTTTCATTCTATAAAACTATGGAATTCTTTGGATTTATATATCCGAAATTGTAATTCCCTTCAAAACATCTCTATATGAGTGTGTAACAACTGCAAACAACAATAGTATATTTTCGTAGGAAATTTCTAGATCAGTTTTCACCTTTTACTATTCTTTATTTTCCTCCTTTCCTTTTACTTTTCCTATAATTTTTTCCCTATCCAATTTCTTTTCTTTCTCTATTTTTACTTTTCCTAATTTTTCTTTTTGTTCTTGCCAGCCTTTTAACTTTAATTATATTTTCTTGTTCTTATTTTCAAGTAAATTTGTTAAACTACATAATATTATTAAAATTTTAGATGAAATATATTTTTTCTGTTTTTGCTTTTGTATTTATATAAATATGCACTTTTGACCTCTGGTAATTAAAGTATAGTTTTAAGTACTAAGAATTATTTTATTCTTTTTTTACTGCATTCTTTTGAAATAAATAAATAAATAATTAAATTAAATAAAAAATAAATAATTCGCAGATTATTCATCCAATGTATACCAAATCCAAAGACCCAAATAGAAACGACTTGACTTGACACGTCAAGCCAGTCGATGCCAAGCCTAGGCCTCTGGCAGCAACAATAGAGATGATCCGTTATTTTCCAAGTGCTTCCGTCCGCACTACAAATTGCCGCAATGTTTATCCAACATAAATATTCTCCAAATATCCGTAACTCATGGTCCATACCGCTGAGTAGGGAATGTGCTGTCCAATGTGCGGCTTACTTAAGCGTATAAAAGTATCCTTTTATGCCTTGGCTCTCGATTCCTATATAAATGGGTGCCGGTGGCATTAAAATATGTATCTATTTGATCGCAATGGCAATTCGAAGTGCGCCATATTACTTTCTGTTGGGTTGGGGCTGCGTCTAAGTACGTTGCGGATACTATTTACTTCGTTAGCAAAGGCCGGTTCCGGGCCAATGGTTAATACGTGAAGATCCTCCCAGGTCAAAACTTGCTTTTGAAATGTCATGTAATGTAAGTGAGGCACTGCAATGAGTTGTCATGTGATTTCTTAGGAAGTTACAGTGTAACTCAAGATACTTGAGGCTTGTTCTTGCTTTTCTAACTTCTATATAAGTTACTTATTTACCATATCAATCGTCCACATGTCGGCATAACTTCTGCACAGTTCGGCTGCATTTTCCATGCATGGGAGAGTATGTGCAAGTAGATAGCACTCAAATTTTACTCCGTAAAAATTGTATTATTTTGTTAAGAAATAGACTTTATTTTGTTGTGATATTGAGTTCTAAATAAACATAAAGTAAAGGTGTACAATAAAACACATTATTCTAATTGAACATACATTTGAAATTTGTAAATAAAGTATTTTGAAGCGAGAATACCTAGATCTAAAATGTCGAACGCTTAGTTAACCGAAAAACAAAAAAAGTTGCGGTCCGCGGAAAAGCACCCAATCTCCTCTCCTTCTTATTCAAGCTCCCCCTCTACAACATTAGTGATTTCTCAATTGTGGAACAAAATTGAAACAAGATTAGACAATTTGTCTAAAACTCTGTCTGACGCAATTGTTTCACAATTAAAAGCTAAAATAACCAGTTTGTGCAATGATCTCTCTCTTCGGATTAATAAAATTGAAGATGAGTTTGATCAAAAATTAAAGTCACTTGAAAAGAAATTTGATGAGAGATTTACTTCCTTTAACCATACAATGTTTGCACTTGGAAGCAGGCAAGATGAATTAGAAAAACTTAAAGGTATTATGGATGGACATGAAGAAGAGCTTACGTTCATTAAAGTGCAGCTGATGGACAAAGACAACACTATACTAAAAATTCAAATAGATTCCTTAGCCAGAAACAACATCTCTTGTGACCTTGTTCTTCATGGTAAACCATTGCAGCAAATAAAGATCTTATCGGTCGTTTTCAATGTTATTGTGATGATATTATGATTGACCTGCCACCACTAACACCTTTAAATATTCTTCGAACGTAACCTGAGAATAAATCTAATAAAAGTGCGATCATAGTTAAATTTCATCATGCGCTTGAAAAGGTCAAGGTATTGTCTAATGCAAATGCTTTCTACAAAAAAAACTCGAGTGCTGTCTCGTTGTGGGTAATAACTTTGTACTTGTCTTCGTAAGCTTATCCAAGCACAATCATACTTTTTTCGAAGAGCAAATGACCTAAGGAAGAGGGTCTCTTGAATTCTGTTTTCACCAGAAAAGGAAGAGTTTTTGTAAGACAAACCAATGATATATGCAAAAAGCCTATGTGTAAGTTAACAACAGCAACATTCCAAAATTAATAATATCAAATATCCCTCAACTTCCCGCGATTCGTCCCATTGCATCAGCAACTTTCCGGGTTCATGAGTTCTCACAGTGGACACCGGATACAAACGAGCGAAACTGTGGGAAATGCAATCCTGCTTTTTTATATTTCCATGCTAATAAAATATTTTATGTTAAAAGCTTAGTTCTAAGTTATCTTTCAACCTGTTAAGATGTTCTGTGTAAATAAATAAAAATATTTTTTTTAATAAATTTTGAAGTGTATTTTTTATATTTGGCGCCCGAGCAGGGACAGTACTGTGTTAAAAGTATTTTAAGCGATAGTAGTAAATATAGTAATTGAATACGCGACTAAAAAGGTGTGCGATAAACAGTAAAGAAAGAATAGCTGTGCGACTACAAAAGTGTGTCTAATTTGTAATAAAAAAAAGCAATCAAAATAAAAAAAGAAAAATTGACATTAAACTAAATAAACTGAAGGAGTGAAAAAAAATTTAATTAAAAATTAAAGTTGAAAAGCAGATACCAAGCAAACAGAAATAAAGGAAGAGTACCCGAGTCACCGTTGGAACTAGAAATCCCTACAGGAAAAAAGGAACAATACACGACCGGCACAGTACTGCATCATGAGAATAATTTTATTGTAAGCATAATTATTAAACATTTATTGTAAAATTAAGAGAAACAAAATAATTTCAACAATACCAAGTTTACAAAGATATTTAAATTCCTTTTCTAAAATTTAAAGTAAGGGAAAATAATTAATTTCAACAACACCAAGTTTAAAAAGATATTTAAATTCATTTTCTAAAATTTAAAGATATAATTTCACCAATACCAAGTTTATAAAGATATTTAAATTCCTTTTCTAAAATTTAAAGATAGGGAAAATAATTGCAACAATACCAAGTTTATAAAGATATTTAAATTCCTTTTCTAAAATTTAAAGATAACTTAGAACTCACCAACCCTTTCAATCCAATATTTACCACCTTTCCCTTCCTTGAAATTTCAATACTATAAAATTTCATCCGTTGAAACAAATTATTAACCTGAGTAATCAAAATGAGTAAGACAGAGGTAAGTATTCAGCAAGCCCCTTTAAATCCAGCACCTTCCCTACCTCCACGAATAACTAACGGAACACAGGATCTAACCGACTACATAAACCAAGTGGTCGCTAATGCCTTCTCCCAAATGGGAACTCCATCAGGAGAATCCGACAGTGTAGACCAACCAATTGATGTTCGGGAAGCTAGGAACCTAGAAGGGTTAGAAAGAATACCAGACGTAGTGAAAAGTCTACGACAATTCTCTGGGGAACCAGGTGAATTTAGCTCTTGGAAGAAGAGCGTAGACAGAATCCTGAAAATTTACGAACCTGTCCGTGGTTCGCCCAAATATTTCGGCATCCTGAGTGTTGTCCGAAATAAAATAGTTGGACAAGCGGACATAGTCCTAGAGTCCTACAATACCCCGCTAAATTGGGCTAAAACATCAAGATGCCTAATGCTGCACTATGCGGATAAAAGGAACCTTGGTACTCTCGAGTACCAAATGATGGTTTTGGTTCAAGGAAACCAAACCATTCCCGAATTCTATCAGCAAGTGCACCAACATCTTTCCCTTATTTTAAACAAATTAGCCTATATGGAGTTAAGCGCTGAGTCACTTACTACCATGACTAGTGCGTACAGAGACAAGGCATTAGACACGTTTATACGTGGTCTAAAGGGAGATCTTCCGCGGCTTCTCAGTATAAGGGAACCAATCGATCTCCCTCAGGCACTGCATCTCTGCCTCAAACTAGACAATGTTAATTTTAGGACAAACTATGCCATGAATAATCAAACTATTTTAAAGAGATCGAGCTTCCAACCTCCTCCTCCACCACCACCACGTCGTCAAATCCCCTCACATAATGCACCGCCTTTGGGAAATAGGTTTATTCCCGAAATCTATCATAACCCTCAACGCCGACCTTACTTCCAAACACATCAACCAGTGAACCGATCCTTTGTTCCTTTCCAAAAAAATTCCTATCCATTTCAACATAATCAAAACAATTATTCATTCAACCAAAATCAATATTATCCCAGAAATCTCCCACCGAAACCACAACCAAGACTTCAACCCATGTCAGTCGATATGTCAGTCAGGTCGCAAAAATTGAATTACCAGAACTGACCTAGATATCAAAACCCCAGCGCAAACAAGCGCCCAAACTCTCAACAAATTCATTCTCCAGGTAAATACCAAAGGCTTTACCACACTACCTCAAAGGATGTCCCCGGCAACGAGGAATCCAGAGAATTACAACCTCACGAAGAATTTGAGGACATCCCACCTCCGGAGGATTACGGCTACGACGATGGTTTAGATGACTGCGCCGATTTACAAGAGGATGAACAAGTAGAATAAGCTCAGCCTGAGGACGTTCATTTTTTAGATTAAACTGCTCTTCGCTGCCGTACTTTGAGTTCACTGCGAAGAGCGGAAAAACATTTAAATTTTTACTTGATACCGGATCAAATAAAAATGATGTCAAATCATGTTACATTCGAAATCCCATATCTAACGAGACCATCTTTTTCGCGAATTCCATTAGCGGTAACACTAAGATAACCCACCACGCATACTTGGAAATTTTCGGTCCAAATATCCAGAAAATTACGTTCTTTATTCTTCCCGGCCTAAAAACTTTTGACGGCATTCTCGGGAACGACAGCCTAAAGGAATTGAACGCTGTCATCCATACGAAGGATAACTTTTTCGTAATTAATAACGACATCAAGATACCTCTCAAGCAACAAATTTCTCAAGCAGTTAATTCCCTATTAACAGCTAAAATTTCGCATCTATCTTCTGATCAAGTCCTTCGACTTGCTCAAAATTTTAAAAAATGCCCAAATCTTTTTGCCGACCCCGATGTAAAACTCACCTACACTTCTAGAGTAAAAGGGGAGATTAGAACTGTAACTAACGAACCAGTTTATTCAAGGGCATACCCATACCCGATGGCTTTGAAAGGAGAAGTCGAGTCTCAACTCAACGAACTTCTGACGAACGGGATTATTAGACCATCGCGGTCCGCGTATAATTCACCGGTATGGATAGTCTCCAAAAAACTGGATTCTGAAGGAAAGAAAAAATACAGAACGGTAATTGACTACAGGAAATTGAATTCTGTAACTACAGCAGAAAAATATCCAATTCCTGAAATCAATGAAGTTTTGTCGAATTTGGGCAACAACAAATGGTTTACAAGAGTTGACCTTAAGAGCGTATTTCATCAAATTCCTTTAAGGGAATGCGATATCGAAAAAACTGATTTTTCCGTAAACAACGGAAAATTTAATTCCTTCGGTTACCTTTTGGCCTGAAAAATGCGCCATCCATATTTCAACGAACACTCGACGACATATTAAAGGAGCACATAGGTGTCCGATGTTACGTTTACATCGATGACATCATTATCTTCAGCAAATGCGAAGAAGACCATTACAGAGATGTCGAACTCGTCTTCAAAACACTGGAAGCTGCAAATGAATGACGAACTGGAAAAATCAAATTTTTTCCAAACCCAAGTCGAATTTTTAGGCTATGTCGTCTCAAAAGATGGAATCAAAACAAATCCTGAGAAGGTTCGTACAATAGCAAATTTTCCTCCACCCAAAACATTGAAAGATCTACGATCATTTCTTGGTATGTCGTGCTATTATCGTAGGTTCGTAAAAGACTATGCGATAATTGCAAAGCCCCTGACATCACTTCTGAGAGGGGAAGATGGGCGAGTGTCCAAAACTCAATCAAAAAATAAAATAATCCATTTAGACCCACAAGCTCTAGAATCCTTTGAAAAAATAAAGAACATCCTAATTTCTAATGAAATTATGCTTGCCTACCCAGACTTTTCGAAAGAATTTCACCTCACCACCGATGCATCGGACTATGCTATCGGTGCAATTCTCTCGCAGGATGATAGACCAATTACTTACCTTTCCAGATCATTGAATGAGACCGAGGAATCATATTCCACCAACGAGAAGGATATGCTTGCCATCATATGGGCACTCGGCTCCCTTCGAAATTTCCTATATGGGTCAAAGAAGGTGAAAATTTTCAATGATCATCAACCTCTCACCTTCGCGCTCAGCAACAAAAATTCAAATACTAAAATGAAAAGATGGAAAGCGAAGCTCGAGGAATACAACTATGAGCTCCAGTATAAGCCCGGGAGAGCGAACGTTGTAGCGGATAGTTTGTCTAGACCACCACGAATCGAAATAAATTCAATGACAGCAAGTCTTCATAGTGATGATAATTCATCCCACAACTTAATTCCGTCAGTCGAAGTCCCCATTAATGCGTTCAGAAACCAATTGATATTAACAATTGGCCAAGCGACAAGTTATCAACTTAAACAACCCTTCCCAAATTATAACCGTCATATCTTTACAGAATCCAGGTACACCAAAGAAATGATAATAGGGATTTTTAAACGATATCTTAATCCTTATTTAATAAATGGTCTTAAAACGGATGAGTCAACTATGGCTATCATTCAAGAACTCTACCCACTCCACTTTACAAACTATAGAATACGTCACACTCAATTAGAAGTTATGGATGCTCCTACCGAAACCGAACAAGTGGAAATCATCCTCAAAACACATAGAAGAGCTCATAGGAATGCATGCGAGAACAGGATCCAAGTCTTACAAAAATATTACTTTCCAAGAATGAATGCAAGAATCCAAAATTTTCTCGAGCGCTGTACAATCTGTAAAGAAAACAAGTACGAGCGACACCCTAATAAGATTTATATAAATGAAACACCCCTACCTTCCTATCCAGGTCATATTATTCACATAGATATTTTCCCCACACAAAACTTTCTAGTCCTCACTGCAGTAGATAAATTCTCGAAACTAGCTCACGCAAAAATTATAAACTCCCGGCCAGTATAAGACATACGACAACCCTTATGGGATACAATATTCCACTTCTGTGTCCCGGAGCACGTTGTCATTGATAATGAGAAATCCCTAATTTCAGTATCCCTTAGGGCCATGATGGAAGAACTCAATATAACAATTTATCAAACTCCGCCATACAAGAGCGAGGGCCATGATGGAAGAACTCAATATAACAATTTATCAAACTCCGCCATACAAGAGCGAGGTTAGTGGCCAAGTAGAAAGGTTTCATTCTACCTTATCAGAAATTATGCGATGTGTGACTTCCGGATTTCAGATTACTGAATTTATTTATTTATTTATTTATTCATCAAACAGAGAGAAGATCCCTTTTAGATTACAGATTTACATAAATATCATATTTGCATTGGTTAAAATAATATAAAAATACATTAGGTTACTATTCACATTAAACGGATTGTATAACTATAATATTTAATAAATTCATTTTGAAAGTATCTCTTGTACAATTACTGAAAATATCTATTCTGGAACAAACTACGTTAGTTTCCCTGATGCAACGTGAAATTGGTTCGTTTAGACCATAATTTGTCCGATGGAAATATTCAAGTAATAAATTTGAATTACGAAAATCTCTTTGAGGAACGCGTAATTTTACAAAACTAAGTAACTGAGGACATTTTATATGATAAGATAAAATATCTCTAATGAACAAAACAGAAAAGCAAGTACGCCGATTTTTCAAAGTCTTAATACCAAACAATAAACACCTTGTTTCGTAAGTTGGCATGTCCATACGCCAATTTAATTTAAAGATCAAATATCTAGTAAATTTCTTTTGAACGTTTTCAATTCTATTAGATGAGTTTTTATAAAAGGGATTCCAAACCGTACTAGAGTATTCTAACACAGATCTGACCAGAGAATTAAAAAGCGCCTTGAGTGAATATGGATCTTTGAATTCTCTTGTATTTCTTCTTACAAATCTAAGCATTTGATTAGCCTTATTAACAATGTAATCAATATGAGGTAAAAATGAAAGCTTACTGTCTAAGATAACCCCTAGATCCTTTTTACGTTCAACACGCTCAAGACTTTTATGATTTATTTCATAATTGAATAAAATAGGCGTTACGTGTCTGAAACATGACATTATTTGACATTTTGAAACATTTAAATAAAGAAAATTGTTATAACACCATTCATTAAGTCTTAATGCATCATCACGAAGTGAATAACAATCAGATAATGACTCTATCTTATGATAAAGCTTAAGGTCATCAGCAAATAAGAGACATAACGAAGATACAAAGATAGAAGGAATATCGTTAGTAAATAAGAGGAACAACAATGGGCCCAAATGGCTACCTTGCGGCACGCCAGATGAGACATAGATATTTTCCGAGTGACAATTTTCAATTTTAACTATTTGAATTCTATTTGTAAGGTATGATTCTATCCAACTAAGAAGTTCAGAGTGAAATCCCATAGACGATAATTTATAAAGAAGCACTAGATGGTTTACACGATCAAATGCTTTTGCGAAATCTGTGAATATTACATCTGTTTGAATATGACTTTCAAAATTGTTAATAATATGGTTTGTCATTAATGTTAGATTAGTTGTTGTTGATTTACCGGAAATAAACCCATGTTGACAGTCAGATATGTGGCCTCTCAATTGGAAAGCTAATCTGTTGTAAACTATCTTTTCAAACAATTTAGGTATAGCTGAAATCTTACTAATGGGCCGGTAATTAGTAATGTCTTGCTTAGATCCTGACTTAAAGACTGGGGTTAAAAACGAAAGCTTCCAAGAGTCAAGGAACTTACCTTTGGAAAGTGAAGAATTGAAAATTTTTGTAAGTGGTTCAGCTAATGACTTTGCACATTTAATCAATATAATAGGTGGAATACCATCAGGCCCTTCCTTTTTATTATAATCTAGTTTTAGGAGAGCATCTTCAACTTCAGATACATCCAAAACCATACTTCCTATATCAAAAACTCTATTGACTGTTGGTAATACTTGATTTGTAAGAGTTTCCAGAGAGTACACAGATTTAAAAAATTTAGCAAATAGGTTGCAAATTAAGTTTATATCGCTCGTTGTTGTATTCAAATACTTCATGCAGCTTGGATAACCTGTAGTTTTACGTTTGGAGTTAATAAAGTTCCAAAAACATTTACTATTGTTTTTTACATTAAATTCAATAGAAAACATGTAGGATTGATATAGAAATTTATTTAGCATGTTAAATTCATGTTGGATTACTTTATAATTGGCGCATTTATCAGGACAATTACGATTCTTTTTAAATACTTTAAAAGCTTTATTCTTTCTATTCCTGAGATTTATTAATCTTTTATTAAACCATATCGGATGAGAATTTGTTTTCAATTTTTTATTAGGAACAAACCGACGTACAGCCTCTTTAATAGCCATCAAAAGATTTTCATTAGAGAGTTCCAATTGAACATCGATGTCATATAAAATAGAATCCCAATTAAAGGAGAAAAAATAATCATTCATTGCATCAAAGTTCGCTCTAACGAAGTTTGGAACATATGTATTATTTATGTATTTCTTTTTAATATAATCATAAAAATGAAAACTACCTTCTAATGCAACATGATGCATAGAATTATTAACTATTGGAAACTCAGATTTATCGACATAAATATCAATTTCTTTATCGACAAAAATTAAATCTAATATTCTTGATAAATTATTTTTAAAAGAATTTATTTGAGTTATATCAAATTGTGTATAAAAGTCAATAAATTGAACTTCAACTTCCGAGATTATATTATAAGGTATAAAATATTTATCCTCTGAATCAAAATTCCAAATAATATTACCTAGATTAAAGTCTCCAATACAGATAACATGTTGTGAATTATTAAGATTTTCTAAAATGTTTTTACAGTTATTTTGATGTAGACTATATACTTCAAGAGAACTTTTTGGAGGAATGTAACTTAACATTATAAATATTTCAGTTTTATTATTTAATAAGATCGATATAATTAACTGATCAATATCACAAATTGTTTCCGAAAAATGTTGATTTGAAAGCAAATCTACCTGTTTGCATGGTAAGGAGGAACGTATTGCAATCATAACTCCACCACCCTTTTCCATACCTGTTAATAAATTACTTCTATCTTTTCTAAAAACTGTAAATTTAGTTAAATCAAATATTTCGGAAGTAAGTTGATTTTCAGTTAGCCATGTTTCCGTTAACATTATTATATCATAATTACAAGATGAGAAAGTAATATATAAATAATCCAACTTAGTTCTAATGCCTCCTACATTTTGATAATAAAAACATAAATTACTTGGAAATTGCAAGATTTTATGAGACGAATGTACCGCATTATCAGCACCATTTGAAAATTGTACATTATTTATAGATGAGTCGACATCATTATCAGCATCACCAGGGTTAATTACAGGTACCGTATAATTTGTATAAATGTATTTATCAATTTCAGCCGGAGTTATTTCACAGTGCTCAACGAGGGAGCAATCTCGTTTTTTGGATGGTTGACAAATTGTTTAACTTTAACAAATCTCGGCCATAACGATGCATCACTCATTACTCTTTCGAAACAATCTGACGGAACGCTTAATTTAAAGTTTACATATTTGATATCCGGTTCAGAGATATTTTTTTTAATAAGTTTATAGCACTTGAAAAAATGTTCGGGTATACTTGTCTGTATCGAGATATGTTTTATTAAGTCCTCAGGATGAGTATCAGAATGAAACTTTGAAACATGAAGCCACTTAAAAGGAGTTACAGCATTGAGAGTACTAATGCCTGTTCCAATAAGTCCTTGATGTTGATTAAGTTTAGATTTATTTTTATCATCACCCGTTTTAGCTTTTTTGTTTACATTTGCTAATTGTTTTTTTACTAATTCACTAACGTTAGATTCAGGGCCATTTAAAATGTTATAAACAGGAGCGGCCGGACTATGATGATCATCATCCTCGGCGACGGCAGTATCATCGTGAACAACGAAAACGTCATCATTCAAATTCGGCGACATAGATGTTTTTGTTGCATTTGGTTTTTCATTATTTTCTTCCATGACCACAGAGTCCCTTGCAGCAGTAGTATCATCATTAATGCTATCATTTAAAATAGCAATATGAGACGAAGCAGCAGCAGCTTCGGTATCCATCAACTGTTTGTTATTTTTGTGTATACTTTTGGTATTGTCTAAGCTTGTAGACATAACAAGACGACTAATTATCGCAGGTGAAAGTGCGGAGGGGCTGGACACTGTCGCCGAAACGTTAGTATAGGTAAGCTTCGGGATAGACGAAATAAAAGAACCACTAGACGAATGTGGTATTGGAGAGAAGGGAGGTAAGCAGGGGGAAATAGATATGTTGTTTTTCGCTATAGATGGGGAGCTCTTTTCGATTTTATTATTATTTTTAGTCGATTTTACTGCAGAAGACTTTATAGGCAGATTAACCGACGACTCAGTAACCTTTGCTTTCACTCCACTACGCGTCACTACTCCCTTTTTACATGACACATTAATGTTAGATTTATTATTATTATTGTTGATAGAGAACAAATTTGGAAATTCATTTTTCAAGCAATTTAAGTTCAGAGTTATACCGTCAATAAAGTTTTCAATATTTTCAATATAATTGTGTAAGCCACCATTAGTGCAACATTTTTCACACTTTATAAAGAAGTTGTTTTTTGATTTAATGAGATTATAGTCAGATTTCTTAATTTTCACACAATTTAAGTGCATTAAGGAATTGCAGATTCCACACGAAATAGATTCGGAAGGTTCTGCTTTATTACAGATAGTACAAAGATTATTCATTATGAATTGAGAATGAGGCAAAGAAAGAAAAAGACGACCGTCACGTATGAAGTTTACTAATCGTTTTCAGCGAGCTGCTTGGAAGATCGGTCTACGAATATAATTCCACCATCCATTCGACCACGAAAAAAAAACCAATAGAATTGTTTTTTGGTCGAGATCAGAAAATTTCTCCCGAATTATACGAAGAGGCAAGAAAGAGTAATATTGAAAGCATAAAAGAGAAACAATTGAAAGACTTACAGATCAATAACATATCACGAAAGCCCCCTAAGACTTACCAGGTAGGAGAAGAAATTTTCGTAAGACATAATAAAAGAATAGGCTCTAAATTAACTGTACGCTATAAGATCGAGAATGTAAAGGAAGATAGGAACACCATTGTACTTACTGAATCAGGAAAAATAATCCATAAAAGCAATATTAGGAACTAATTTTCTCCCATAACATTTCCGGTTTTTCCTTGCAATAGCTTGCGCCGAAGTGCAAATATTGGACTACTATAACTCCCAAATTGTTGCCATAAATAATGGGTTAGCGAAAATTCAGAATGGAAATTTTAAAATCATTCATACAATTGATTTGGATAAATACGAAGAATTTATAAACCAAGCCAACACAACCCTCCTCTCAACAAACATCAAGTCCCATATCCTTTTCCCTCTCCTTCAATTTGAACTTATACAGATAAAGGACATACAAGTCTATATTAAACCAAATAGAAATAAAAGATCTTTAAATTTTGTAGGTTCAGCATGGAAGTGGCTCGCAGGCAGCCCTGACCATGAAGATCTTGTTTTAATTGAAAACAAAATAAATAACCTACTTGATAATAATGAAAATCAAATTGTCATAAATGAATTGTATAATAATAGAATAAACAATATAACAAGAGTCACTAATAAAATTTTAAAAGAAATAAGAGAAAATAAATATGTAGATAAGGAATTGTTTGTTACACTCAAATATAAAATTTAAATTATTAAAGAGGAACTTATAAATATTAAGTACGCCATTCATTGGGGAAAGAACAAATATTAAATTCAATTATTTTGTCAAAAGAAAAAAATAAATATTGCCATAAGAGCACCGAATAAAGAAAAATTCCCCTTCAAAACGGTGGATGAAGCGTTAGAATTTGCTAATGTTAAAATTCTTACGAATAATTCAATATTAGTTTATATTGTTAACATTTCACTCACGGAATCACGAATTTGCGAAAAACTTTCTTTGAAACCAATAAAGAGAAGTAATAAAGTAATTAAGTTACCAAAAGAAAATAATTGCCAAATATTAATATGTGAAAACAAATTTTATAATATCGAAAAACCATGTAGAACATTGAACAGTTTGTCTGTTTGTTATTCAGAAAATATCAAAGAAATAATTAATTTAGATTGCATTCCCAACTTCCTCACAAGTCGCAATTCGTCCTGCCCCGTTACAAACTCCCAACACATTCCGAGCATCGAGATGATAGAGACAGGCGTGATTTTCCTTAATCAATTTCAAGACAACATAACAATAGACGGAATCGGACATCCTCTGAACGGAAGCTTCCTTATCAAATTCCACAACGCAATAATTGGAATCAAAGATCAAATATTTCGCTCAGGAGAAAGATCCTGAGTCCAAATCTTACTTGCCGTTATTCAACCTCAGCCATATGAAAAAGAGATCAACGAAGTGCTTTCTCTAGGAATGATGCATGAGCTTCACATTAAGAACAGGGAGCATATCAAGAAGTTCGAAGTAACCAGCCTCGTTCACCAATCCATCTCTTACGGCACTGTAATGATCATCATGGGCATCATAGTGACAGTAATTATTGTGAAAAGGAAGCAAAAAAAAAAAGCACCTTCAAGCGAATTTTCATTACTACCTTTAATCAGATGAGAAGTCCCAGCATCCCAAACTCTATGACGCTCCATTCTTTTAATTGCTGGATGAGGGCATCCAGATTTAAGCAGGGATGAGTTAACAACAGCAACATTCCAAAATTAATAATATCAAATATCCCGCAAATTCCCACGATTCGTCCCATTGCATCAGCAACTTTCCGGGTTCATGAGTTCTCACAGTGGACACCGGATAGATACGCGAATTCAACGAGCAAAACTGTGGGAAATGCAATCTTGCTTTTTTACATTTTCATGCTAATAAAATATTTTATGTTAAAAGTTTAGTTCTAAGTAATCTATCAACCTGTTAAGACGTGCTGTGTAAATAAATAAAAATATTTTTTTTAATAAATTTTGAAGTGTATTTTTTATAATTTGTATAAAGAGCATGGACTCTCTTGAAGTTTTTTATACTGCTTCAGTAACTGATGCTGGCACTTAGGATTGTGTTGTACGTGCTCTGGGTGATTGACTTGCTGCTAGGGGTGTTGGAGCTTTCTTTTTAAATTGTTTACTTATTAACTTTATTTTTGTTATTAAAAGAATAATAGAATTTTAAACTCGGATTTAATGTATATAATTATGTTTATCTATTTTACATTTTTTTTAAATTGTTTTGTAAATCCTCAGATTTTAACTCTTCTAATTATTTTCTTTTAACTTTATTTACATTCAAAATATTTTTATTGGTGGTGCAATTATTCTTATCTTTTTTGTTGTTTGGGATAATGGTGGTCATAAAATTTATTAATTTTTATGTTTGCTGGCATGGATTCTAATAATGTGAGATATACCCTGAATGTACTGTGTGGTGCGTAGGATGGTTGATTGAGAGTTTGCTGTCTTAATGCAGATTATTCGCGCTAAATATACTATACTATATCAGATGATTAGTACGTCTATGTTGTGTGTTTTATTCATTTTCTGCTCCTTTAATATAGTCATGTCTAATCAATTCAAGACCATTAGAAATCATTTAAACATTTTAATTTTGAGACCGTGGGGAGATACTGCGATAGATCGGAATAGGATGAGATTTTCTTCCCGCATGATGTTAATGCTAAGGTTAGTCTATTTAATAACTTAAAAAAGTGTCCGTGGTTTACTGATAACATTAAATTTCTTATTAGGGAAAGAGAAAGTATTTTCAGAAGATTTAAGCGTAATCCAACATAGTTCAATAAACGACAATATCAATATGCAAGAAATCAGGTCAATACTACCATTCGTAACTCTAACAGGGCATATTTTATGGAGAAAATAGATTTGTCACTTAGTTCTAGTGAATTTTAAAGAAACCTGAAACATTTTGGTATTAAAAAGACAAAAATAAATGTAAATACCCTTTCCACCCTGAAGTGATGATTAATGCATTAATGCTTTAATTCCTACTCACTTAAGTTCTGAAATTCCCCAAAGTATTTTTGACTTACCTGACAGTAATAATTCCTTTGTATTCATTTGTATCGGTCCGCGTTAGGTTTTAAATGCAACTAAATGTGTTAAATCCAATGCCTACATTTTTAAACCTTATTTTCCATTAGTAATGACTCATTTGCTTCATCTGTTTAACTTTTATCTGTATAGTGGTGAATTCCCAGATGGGTGGACAAACTCATATATTACACCAGTGCCTAAAAAAGCAAACCCTTCCAAACCCTCTGATTTCGGGCCCATAAGTATATTATCTTTCCTTGGTAAGTTACATGAAAAAATTATGCATGCTTTCTGTATGGCAATCCGGGTTCCGCAACCTGCATAGTTGTGAATCTGCATCAATTAAATTTACTAACGACATTCGGCTTGCCCTTGACTCCGGCAGGATTGGTACTCTTAGACTTCTCTTAGGCCTTTGACAGACCACTCGATTCTTGTTTCTAAACTTAATTCCAAATTTAATTTCCCTAACTCATCTGTCAAGCTTTTGTGCAGTTATTAAATGTATATAGTTCAATGTGTTAAGACTCAAGTTGGAACCTCAAATTTTGGAATTCCCCAAAGCTCGGTATTAGGTCCTGTGCTATTTTTGTTATTTATCAATGACTTCCCGGAATTGATATCCAACTGCCACGTTCATTTATATACCGACGATGTTGTTCTTTATGTGCGCTCAGTTTATGTATCTGTCAGTCGTTTATGGACCTGTTGCATTTAAGAGAAAACTATTTTTGTACCTATCTAATACTAATTAACAATTTCCCACTTAACAGTAATCTATTGTAATAATAATATTTATTGGATTAAAGTATTTAACTATTTTTCTTTATAATTATTATTTTTATTACATTTTTTGAGATTATCTCGTTTAAACTTTATCTGATCTTAATGTATCAATGTAAATAAATGAAAATGAAAAAAAATGGTTTTCAGCATAACTTTGCGACCAGATCATCTCTGCCCGGGAAAACCTTGATAGCGCTTCATAAGTGCCAATGATTGGGAGATAGGTTCTCATGTGTGATGAGTATAATATCATTCACTTGAGAGTCTGCTTCTCGTTTCTTCCATTTGCTGGTAGTCGGAAATGTTGTCAAGTATTTGTCACTCCAACGTCTTGAAAAATCTTGATGGAATTTTCATATCCACGAATACTTTTCCAGCCATTTGAGGGGAATATTTTGAATCTGAGGTTCTGGTACAGCGAATATTGGAATTCGGATGAGGAAATTGCTGGCAGTCAGCGAAAATTTGGTCTGCGGATGATCGTGAAGCCGGATTAATGGTCTCGAAATTAGACATGCCTCAATGCAAACTACCATTGTGTGAAGTTGATTGTACCATAATGTATAAGTTAATAACAATTACATTAGGTATTCATATATGAACCTAATTTCCCATTCCCACACTCACATTTCTATACCCAGCACCTTACACTTTATTTCCTGCCCACTTCTATATTCGTCAGCACAATATTACTGAGTTAATAATTTGCATAACCATGCAAGCAAATCCATTATTTACATTGCAAGCTATTTTAAATGCAAGCAAATCAATTATTTGCTTTGCAAATTTGTAAATTATTCAATAAAGAGTCAGTTATAAGCTCAACATACAAGAATAAACATCTCTTTATTCACTGGCGCCTAACTTTTTTTTTCGATTATTATCTGCAGCTTCAAAATATTTCGGTAAAGAAATAGCAACCAAACAAATTACAGAAAACACGAAAATTAAAACCCACAACCAAATATTTTGTTCTATTAGTACTATGTGGCTTCAAAATATTTCAATAAAGAAATAGTAAGCAAAAATACCACAGAAAACGCGAATAAAAAAAAAACAACAACTACTTAACAACAAGATCCACCATGAGCACATCAACCTAAGTGTATCTCGACAGAGAATGTTTATGTAAAAAGAAACCTTAAGAACACTAAATTACTCCTAGTTGCCTGAGATCACTTTTATAGTGTTATTGTTGATTTCACCCCTCTCATCCACAATTAACTTTATCGCGTTGTACTTTAAAAACATTTTTGTGTAAAAATATTAAGTCAGCTAAAACAAAAACACGCGAATTAAAAAAATACTTTAATAAGATCCATCGTTTGTCGGCTCATCAACCCAACTGTATTTCGACACAGTGTTTTTCTGTAAAAAGAAACCTAAGAAACATTAAAATAATAAAAAAAACCTTCTGCTGCGGATGTGAGTCAGCCTTGAAACGAAGAAAAATGATGCGGCTAATTTATGTAATATATGTGTAAAGATATATTGTCATTTCATTATTAATTATTATTACTATTACCTATTTCTATACTATCGATAATTAAATAATTATTAATTTATGTAACGTATTTGTAAATTTATATTGTGTTATTAAGCATTAATCATTATCAAATATTATTGCAATTAATACTATCGATTACAAAATTATAATTCTCTTAAAATCAAAAAAATGTCTGAACTTTCACAGACAATAGCGTCAGACGTGCGGGTAGCTGTTGAAGACGCATGTGAGACAATAGTCAGGAGAATGGGGGATCAGATAACAGAAAGTAGACAGGCAGTAGATAATGTAAGTTCCCCAATTTTATACGAACCTATTTCTGTAGCACCTGACATATCGTGTCAAATATCACTTGATGTCATAAAATCCATACCGGATTGTGCAGGTGAATGCGCGAAATACATTTCGTGAAGTCAAGCGTGGCGCTATCAAGTTATTCGACCCATATAAGGGATCGGAAAGGTACTATCAGGCTGTTGCCATTATAAGGAATAAAATTGTCGGTTCCGCCGATTTAATACTTTCTTCTTATAATACGGTCCTTAATTTCGACGCAATCACTGCGCGTCTCGACAATTCATACGCAGACAAACGACCACTTCACGTATTAGAAAATCAAATGAGCATTTTATGCCAGGGAAATTTGTCCATCCACCAGCTTTACGACAAAATAGAAAAACATCTCACTTCAATAACGAATAAGATATCAATGGATTTTTCAGGCAATAATGAACTAATTAATTCTTAAGCCTCAAAATACCGAGCAGATGCACTAGGTGTATTCATTTCTGGTCTTAATAAGCCTATTTGTATCATATTATTTCCTGCTGGCTGCGAAGATTTACCTTCTGCATTGGCGAAGGCACAGGAACTCGAAGCAAACCAATACAGGTATAATTTTGCCAGAGCATTTGATAAAGACTTATCATATGCTAGTCCTAGTGGTCTGTCAAGAAGCAACACTAGAGAGTAGAGGAGGCCCAAACTTAACCCCAAGCACAATTTTCTTCAACCATAAATAACCAACAGAAGCAAAGCCACCAAGCAGAACCATATGATCATCTGAACGTTGATAACTCGTCCATTTATCGACGCAGCAAAAGGTCAATTATTCAAGCAGCGGTGCCCGAGGCTAGTAATAAACAGACCCTCAGACAACAGCCGCAAACTTATGAAAACAGGACACCAAAACGCTCTTGCGAGTCCGATATAGTGCCATTTGCGAAAGCTCAACGAATTAATTTCGTTAAATCCAAAAATATCGACCAGGAACTGAAGAAAAGTCCCGAGTACAAAACAGAATATGAAGACGTAGACGAATATGATGAAGAATTCGAAGATCAGATTAATTTTTTAGAATAAAGTCGGCTCTCCCATATGTTGAAAAAAAACTAAATGGTAAAGCTCCAATTAGACTCCTAGTAGACACTGGTACAGCCAAAAACTATATTAGACAAATACCCTATTTGAAAAAAATTCCTAATAATACAAATTTTAAGGTAAAGACCATTCACGCTGAAAATAAAATAACTCACAAATGTAAAATGCAGTTTTGTGATAAGATTCCAGCTTTTTTTATCCTTCCCCAATTATAAACCTTCGATGCGATCGTAGGATATAATTTTCTCATGGAAATAAAAGCACAAATCGATTAAAGACGCTCTTTGTTAATTTATGAAAATGGCGAAATGCAAATAAAATTCTTAGAATGCGAGCAGGTAAATAATTTAGAAAACGATATAGAAAGAATTCCTGAGACCATCAGAAATGAATTTAAAAAATTGATAGAAGACTTTTCAGAATTATTCGCTCAACCAGATGAAAGATTACCTTTTAATACAGACATAAAAGCTACCATTAGAACATTAGATTCCGAACCAATCTATTCTAAACCAAGATCATACAATATGGCAGCAATTCCTTTTGTAATCAAACAAATTAAGAGATTGCGCAATGATGGTATAATTCGGCCATCACATTCCCCTTATAACACCCCTATACTAATGGTAGGGAAAAAAGGAATTAATGAAGACGGCACTCCGAAATCTAGATTAGTGTTTGACTATAGGAAATTAAATGAACGTACTATACCCGATCGGTATCCGATTCCTGAAGCTTCCGTTATTTTACCCAATTTAGAGCAAGCAAAATATTATACAACGATCGATTTAAAATCCGGCTTCCATCAAATTCTCCTAGAAGAAAAGGACCGAGAAAAAACGGCGTTTTCCATAAATAATGAAAAGTATGAGTTTTGCAGATTGCCTTTCGGCTTGAAAAACGCTCCAAGTATATTTCAGCGAACAATTGATAACATACTACGGAGCGATATAGGCAAAATGTGTCATGTATATATCGATGACGTAATCGTTTTTTCTCAAACAGAGAAAGAGCATTTGAAAGATATAAAAAACTATATTTTCTAAACTTTTCAACGCCAACATGCGTATATCCCCAGAAAAATGTAAATTTTTCAGGCATGAGGTTGAATTTTTAGGATTTCTCGTATCTGGAGACGGTACTAAAACCTGCCCCAATAAAGTCAAAGGCGTTATTGACTTTGAAGTGCCAAAAACACTTCGAGCACTAAGATCTTTTCTTGGTCTTTCTGGGTATTACCGTCGATTTGTAAAAGACTATGCTCAGATTACCAAACCATTAACAAAATATCTCTGAGAAGAGAACGGAAATATAGGAACGAACAAGTCTAAGAACATCAAAATTACTCTTGATGCTGAGGCTATATGTGCCTTTAAGAGAATAAAGAACATTTTATCCTCCGAAGACGTATTAGTATTCTATCCCGACTTTCGTAAGCCCTTAGATTTGACTATCGATGCTTCATCACAAGCAATATGCGAAGTTCTCTCTCAAAGTGGTAGACCTATCACAATGATATCTCGAACTTTGAGTAAATCCGAAGAGGATTTTGCTACAAATGAACGAGAAATGCTAGCGATAGTCTGGGCATTGCAATCTTTGACAAATTATTTATATGGTGCTCCTGATATTCATATTTATACAGATCACCAACCACTTACGTTTGCGATTTCCGAAAAAATTCCTAATACTAAACTAAAGAGCTGGACATCATTTATTGAGGAATATTCTCCAACTTTTCATTATAAACCTGGTAAAGAAAACAAGGTAGCAGACGCATTATCTCGTCAACATATTAACACTCACCTCACTCTTCCTCCGGACAAACAGTGCATAGTGAGGAGTCACTTACGTAAGTAATACCTACGGTAGAAAATCCACATAAATTGGTTCGAAAACCAAATCTTTATTAATATAATAAAAAGCAAAAAAGTTAAAATTATTTTCCAAAAACAGGTTAGGCATATAATAACATTCAGATCAGTCGAAGAACTTACCGAAATAATGCGTGATGTTCTTAATACGAACGCAGTCAATGGCATCTATTGCGACCTTGAAACTTTAGGAAAAGTACAAAATACTCTCGTGATAGCTTTTCCCAAAGTAATAATGAAATATGCAAGAAAGCTTGTTCAAGATGTGTTTAACGAACACGATCAAGAAGAACTTATTATAACCGAGAATAACAGAGCGCATAGAGGACCATAGGAAAATTACAGACAAATAATATCTGAATACTATTTCCCAAATCTTATGAAGCTATGTAACACATACGTTTCCAAATGTATAATTTGCAAGGAAAATAAATATCAGCGCAGACCAGCACAACATCCAGTCGGTGCAACACCAATTCCCGCGTATGGGGTGGCCGTGGCGCGGTAGTTGTGTGCTCGCCTGTCAACCTCGTGGTTGCAGGTTCGATTCCTGCCGTCGTCTATGTCTTCTTATATTCCATTAAAAACCAATTCTAAAATTGTCATAAAATAAGTTGCTGCTTTGCTCATTACATGCTGTTTAGGCATAACACTAACATAATGTGATTGAGTAAACTAGCATACCCATAAAATATGACAACGAAATAAATAAAATAATGCGAATTATAAGGGACATAAGTAAATAAGACACGATAATTCTCTCCGCAGTAGTCCAGCCGCCATCCCTGGAGATAAATCTGAGACAAAAACCAGCTCTAGTCTCAGAACATCGCACCACACATCTTTCCTATCCTTCTTTCGCTTCTTCCACCGGATGCCTGCGCTGTGTTAAGAAAAACATATAAAGGGTATTCATAATCCCTTGAGCGCGTGCAAAGTTATAAAAAAAAAATGTAGTAGAGATTCTGCACTTAGATATTTACAATACTAGCCAAAAATAGTTCATAACATGTATAGACAAATTTTCCAAATTTGCTATTATAAAACACATTCCGTCTAGAAACTCCATTGACATAAAAAATCCATTAATTGAAATTATCTCCCAATTTCGAAACACGAAAATAATAGTTATAGATAATGAAGGTGATTTTACATCGATTGCAACACAAGCATTGCTAAAAAATGAATTTAATATTTCAACACATTCTGTACCAACTCTCTACAGTCAAAGCAATGGACAGGTTGAAAGATTTAATTTTATTCTTGCGGAAATAGCTAGGTGTACTAAAGAAACTACAACAGATATTGTTGAAATAATGCTCCTAGCAACCTTCAAATATAATAACTCAATACATTCAGTTACAGGTTGTAAGCTCTCAGACAGTTTTCATGACATGTCTAAGGAAATGAAGAATGAATTAACTTCAAAGCTCAATACCAAACAAGATAAAGACCTTGAATTTCACAATAATAATGCCAAGCTCAGAGAATTCAAACCAGGAGAAAGGTATATTTAAAAACGAATAAGAGAATAGGAAATAGATTATCCAAATTATATAATCCAAAAACTGTTCAGGCAGATCTAGGCACAGCCGTTGTAATTGACGGAATGCAAGCTCACAAAAATAATTTGAGATAATACTCTACTTTCAGATTTACCCTAATATCGCTAGGATCTACGAGGATAACTGACTATTCTTCTGCCCTATTTGTTCCCATACCAGCAGGCGGCGTTGCTATTTATGAAGAATATTTTTATTTGAAGCATGTAACAAATTTTTCGCTCATCGAAACCATCATATCTGATAATAGCAATGTGTTATATAAACTAAATGATGAAAGATGTAAGGAAGTACTGCTGCAGGATGTACACGACATAGAGCGTTTGTTCCAACTGCTGAAATCCCCTATTAGAAAAAGGCGATCCATAGATTTCATAGGTTCTGCAATAAAGTATATCGCAGGTACACCCGATCACCAAGATATGGAAATATTAAAAATGCAAGAAGATGAGTTGACTACATCCAATAACACACAGATTGATATAAACACCCTTGTTCAGAATAGATTAGATGAATTAACAGATAGAATTAATAATTTTAAAATAAATTATATCAATAAACACGACGCGACTGATGACTATGAAAAATTGACTTCTATCATGTCTAGAAGAAACAGAATGGTAATAAATAGTTTAAGCACTGATGTTTACTCTTTACTATTAGCAAAAAATAATATTGTTAATCCTCTCATTTTAAATATAGAAGAAATAGAATACATTAAGATAAAAGAAAAGGTTATTACTGAATTAATCGACCTATTAAATGTCGCTAATGTTAAAATGTACTATCAAAATGAAACCTTAGTTTACTTAATTTAAATTCCTAAAGTACAAGAAATTTGTAAATTATTCAAAATTGCTACAGTTGTTCACAATAACAAAATTTTAGATTTAAGTTCTAATATATCCGCAAGTTGTAATAAAATAGAACATCCCCTAAGTTCATGTAGAAAAGCTCCATTATATACTTTCTGTAAGATAGATCACCAAAATCCTTGCCTTTCCCAGCTCCTTAGTAATCACACGGCACAATGTCCAACTACTCAAGCCGATCACCTCTAAGAAATTGAAGCTGTCGCTGATGGAATTAATATCGCCAGAGACGAAAATATAACAATTGATGACAAAAACCAGCCCACTATACTAAATGGTACCTTCCTGATAACCTTCGATTCCAAAATTAAAATAAATGGAAATGAATATCGAACAAACCAGCCATCCGATGTGATTCACCTTCCAGCCCCGAAGAAGACAGTTTTGAACGAAGTAGCTTACAACGAAAATATTTCCCTACCCTACTTGCACAAGTAACATTTTATCAACAACCAACAAATTATGGAATTTAACGTTACCTTAGAGACGATTAAGTGGATGTGGTACGCCATCACAAGAATAATCACCATGGTCATTTTGGTTCTACTATATACAAAAATTAAACCAAGAATAGTTACATTTAGAAGCAACTCAGATCATGTGGAACCACCATTAGATAAAGGCCTTATAAAAATGCAAGTTTTAAAAATGATGAACGAGGACGTTCAAAATTAAGAAAGGGATGAGTTAATAACAATTACATTAGGTATTCATATATGAACCTAATTTCCCATTCCCACACTCACATTCCTATTCCCAGCACCTTACACTTTATTTCCTGCCCACTTCGATATTAGTCAGCACAATATTATTAAGTTAATAATATGTATAACCATGCAAGCAAATCCATGATTTGCATTGCAAGCTATTTTAAATGGAAGCAAATCAATTATTTGCTTTGCAAATTTGTAAGTAGTATAAATAAGCGGGTTCGGGACCAGCGGCGCAGGCGGTGCAGCCTATATACTGGTCGTATGGTCTTGCTATTAAAGTAGTATCGCATGATGTTGCTTGAGAAGTGATTTCATGGTAATCAGCATGTTGTTTAAAGATCTAAGAGAAAATAATGTTTTTTATGTAGTATGAATCATATACTTGGGGTTTAAGAATAATTTATATTTTTTTTTGTTTTAAATTGTAGAAACCATAATATCTTGGATGACGCATACATCATTGTCGGGGCTAGGCCACGGCAACGGCCGGCGGACTGACAGACTGATAGACTGACATACTGACAGACTGGGTAATCGTCATGTTGTTTAAAGAGCTAAGAGATAATAATGTTTTTTATGTAGTATGAATCATATACTATAGGGCTTAAGAATTATTTATTTCTTTTTATCGTTTTAAATTGTAGAAATGTATACTCCATATCTTGATGAGGCGTACATCATTGTCGGGACTAGGCCACGGCAACGGTCGCCGCAGCGGTTGGGACAATGAACTGATTAGGTCATGATGGATGCGGGAGGGTGCGATGCGTGGCGGCGGCGGCGGCGCAGATGTTGTGGTTGAAGGTGTATTTGGTGTGGGAAGTAAATTAAGAAAAAAATTGTATGATAACGTATAAAAATAAAAATAAGTAGATTTGTTTATATTTATTGAAGAGCTCTAAGTTGAGACGGTTCATTTAAAAAAGATGTTCTGGATTGAAAGATTACGAGAAGGAGATACATTCTGTATTTGTGAATCTGGTTGGTTGGAGATGAGATTTACAGATGAATCATTCTAAAGTGATGGAATGAGATTACTAGTACAACCAGAACATGGGGTAGAATGTAAGCTGTTTCATATTAGAAATGGTGAGAGCATATCTCATATTCACAGTTTTAGGTTACAGTTTGAACCTATGCAGCATGTACGATTTAGACTTTTAGGCGGGGATATTACTTTGTTGAAAAAATAAAAAAAATAAATTATATAATTCTAAAATTTAATTATAGGAGGACAGCTAACACTGAGCGGAATGATTACACCACATTCAAATGCTTTAAACAGGAAAGAGGGTGAATATCCATCGCTTTGTCCGTTTGGTGACGCTGAATTACTTAATACACCTCAAAAATTTAAAAAGAATAAAGAGAAAAATGAACGCGCTCAAGACTTATTTCAATTGAATGTATCTTAATAAATGTAAATGAGATAAAAATAAAGGACGTAGGAGCTATATATATATATATATATATATATGAATATATAGAATAAAATTATATAAAATATAATGTTGAGGTGTTATGTTTATTAGTTTCCGATAAACCATTGGTTGACAACCTTCTTTTAAAATGCTGTTTTTCTCATCCATTTTATGTCTATTTTCAATTTTTCCATCACTAATTATTACATCACCTCTACCTTTGGATATAAATTTACAACAATCAAATACAACTGACAATCTTTCGTTGTCATTGAATTTACCTAATAATGATACCGTACAAATAGGATTATCTTTTCGTTTGTTAACTTTTACACAATAGTACAAATTCAGATACAACATCATTCCAAAATGATAATCATGCATCAGAGGGTGAGTCAACAACCACAACAACAACAACAACAACAACAACAAAATCTATAAATAAAATTTTCGATGAGAAAAGAGTAACCGTAGAGGAGGCAATTGAGAACTTTAGGCAAGACTTAATTAAAAAAGAAACTGAAATATCTGGAATTATTCAAAGTAAAGAAGTTTTTTATAGACATTTTAAGCTCGAGTTTGATGATGATAAGACGTTAACAATTCGATGTTCGTATGATAGCAATTATAATCTACGAACACTGAGTATTAAATGTTATGAATATCATGAATATGAAACAGAGAGACTGCTAAGTAATGGAGAAGTTGAGATCTTTATGAAGGAGGATCTTGAATATAAATCTGATATTGAATTACTGAATTTCAAAACAATGAAGCAAACATACCAAATGAATATCTCAAGAAAAAGAAAGCATATATAAATTTACTTATAAATAAAGTTTTGTTTTCAAAAAAAATTATAAAAGATATGTTTTATTTATTGTCTTTGGGAATAGGTATCCAAGAGTTGTGATCTGATGAGAAAACAAGCCATTTCACAAATATTTTATCTTTTTTCTTTGAAGTACTTTCTCGATTAGATAAGTATCGGGGAACTTAGTTTTTTGTAGTTCGAGTTCGTAAAATCCTCCTTTAATAGGATGTCCTTGATAGTCTTCCAATAGGTATGTTATCGGATTTGTATGCTGTACTTTGATTATCTTAAATATTTCAGTAGTCTAATTTGGTGTGTATCCTTTCTCAAATATATGTTTATATTTACTAATTCTGACTGAATCCCCAATTTTAAATTTTGGAGTAATATTAATTTTAACATGATTATAAATTTTGGATAGTAATATTTTTTCGTTTGTAGTATTAACTTGAGATGGTTTCATCTTTATTGTGCGATGTTTAGAAGTATTGTAGGTGTTTGTCAGATGTTCTATAATATCAATCCAACGATATGATCCATTCAAACTGAATTCTTTCCACATATATGCCTTCAAAGTGCGATTAAATCGTTCAACAATTGAAGCTTTAAGAACACTAAATGTAGAATAGTGCTTGATTTTAAATTGTTTCATAAGTTTTTGAAAAGATGCATTAAAAAATTCTTTTCCATCATCTGTTTGTAAATTTTTTGTGTGACGACCTTTATTTAGTATATCCCTCATAGCCAGAGTGACACTCATTCCTGTTTTATTTTTAATAGGAACCGTCCAAACAAATTTTGAAAATGTGTCAATAACTGTGAGAAGATATCGATAACTATCATTTTCCGCTTGCCATAAATCATCTAAGCCCTTAATAATAACTCGTCTTTTTGGAAAATTCCTTCGAGCAGGTTTATGTAGTTCTTCAACAACGTTTCTTTGACTCATCTTTTTTATTGAATGATAAAAAAACAATATGTTTTTTCTTTTTATGCATATATATGTTTATTTATTCAAGACATTTAATATAATAATTACAATGTTTGCTTTCACTATTTTAATCTTTTGTATAGAGCCATTAATTTTTTAATTCTCAACATTCTATTTTCAAGCATGTAGCATGCACATGTATCTGGTCCATCTTGACATAGGTTTCAACACCACGAGCAGTTACTAAAATGGCATCCATGCTGTGAAATTGTAGTGGATAGATGCATGAATCCTTTAAAGAAGATTATACTATTTAAAATCTCCTGATAATGTTCTTCCAATAATTGATGTTGATTAGTTTTCAAAAATTGTAAAATTTCATCAAGAATTAATGTATAATCTATGTTTGACATAATGAATGAAAGAATGTGTTGTCACACTGCCGAGTTAAGTTAAAGACTAAAGCTTTGATAATGCTTGATTATTTAAATATTGATGTTCAGTCTTCTCCGTCAATAGCTTATCAAATTTTTCAACAACTTCATTATCAATGTATTTTCTAATTCGTTCGTATAATTCATCAACATATTTTTTGGTGGTGGCATCCCCCTCTTCTTCGGGAATGTGAATATTACTTACTTACTTAAGTGGCGCTACAGTCCGGAAAGAACCTGGGCCTCAACCAACATGCCTCTCCAATTAGCCCGGTCCTTAGCTAACTGCCTCCAGTTGCGCACTCCAAGTTGGTTGAGGTCGGTTTCTACTTGTGCGCGCCACTTAAGGCGAGGTCTTCCTCTGCTGCGTCCGACGTCTGGCCGGTGATCGAAGACTCTGCGAGCCGGAGTATTGGTGTCCATTCGTTCTACATGTCCTAGCCATCTTAAACGTCCAATGCGGAGTTTTTTGACCAGGGGCATGTCGCTGTACAGCTCGTATAGTTCTTGGTTGAATCTTCGTCTCCATAGCCCGTCAACGCAAACGGGACCGAAGATTTTTCGAAGAATTTTCCTCTCGAATCTACCAAGGATTTCTTCATCCGCTTTTGATACAGTCCAGGTTTCAGCGCCGTAGAGCAGGACTGGGATGATCAGGGTCTTATATAGGATCTCCTTAGTAGTTCGAGTGAGGGCTTTACTACTAAATTGCCTTCTTAGCCCGAAGAAACAGCGGTTGGCAAGAGTAATTCTTCGTTTAATTTCTGACGAGATGTTGTTGTCAGAGTTAATAGCGGAGCCGAGGTAGACAAAGTCCCGCACTACCTCAAAGTTATATCTGTCAATGGTGACGTTCTGTCCAATTCGTCGATGTTGTGAGTCCTTTCGTGATGACAGCATATACTTAGTCTTACCCTCATTTACTGCTAAACCCATTTTCGCCGCTTCCTTCTCTATTCTAGCAAACGTGGCTATGACATCACGTTGAGTCCTACCAATGATGTCAATATCGTCAGCGTATGCTAGTAGTTGCACCGACTTTTGGAAAATTGTGCCTCTGGTGTTGGCTTTGGAGTTTTGCACAATCCTCTCAAGAATCAGATTAAAGAAGTCACATGACAGCGCATCGCCTTGCCTAAATCCTTTTTTGGTATCGAATGTGTCGGTGAGGTCGTTTCCGACCCTGATGGAGCAGCGAGAATTTTCTATCGTCATCCTACACAAACGGACGAGTTTGGGCGGTATACCAAAACTAGACATGGCTCTGTACAGTTCGTCTCTATAAATGCTGTCATATGCGGCTTTGAAATCGATGAATAGGTGGTGGGTATCGATTTGGACTTCTTGAGTTTTTTCCAGGATCTGCCGGAGTGTGAAAATTTGATCGGTTGTGGACTTTCCTGGCCTAAAACCACACTGATAAGGGCCAATCAGGTTGTTGGTAAACGGTTTCAGGCGTTCACATATTACGGCAGATAGGATCTTGTAGGCGATGTTGAGGAGACTTATGGCTCTGTAGTTGGCGCAGTTCAGAGGGTCTCCTTTTTTGTGGATCGGGCAAACGATGCTGAGATTCCATTCTTCAGGCATATTTTCATCTGACCAGATTTGGTTTATGAGTTGGTGGATGTTACTTACCAAGTCATCTCTGCCGGCCTTATAAAGCTCAGCGGGAAGGCCGTCATTTCCGGCAGCCTTATTAAGCTTTAGTTTAGATATTGCTATCCTCACTTCACTCAGGTCGGGTGGTTGGCAGTTTTCGCTGTCGTTGCCAATATTGAATGGTTCGTTCTGCCTGACAGCGGAATGTTGTTCGTCATCGCCGTTTAACAGTCTGCAGAAGTGGTTTTTCCATATCCTCAGCATCGACTGTGTCTCAACTACAATATTTCCTTGTACATCTCGACAGGATTCTGTTCGAGCCTTGTATCCTTGGCTTTGACGTTTTACACTCTGGTAAAACTTGCGAACATCGTTCCTGGAGTGCCACCTCTCTATATCCTCGATCGCGCGCTTTTCTTGCTCTTTTTTCTTCTTGTTGAAAAGCCGATGTTCTTCCCTTCTTCTTTGCCTATAGAACTCAATGGCAGCTCTCGTCTTCACCTGCAGCTTAGCCTTGTAGGCCTCGTTCTTGGCTGCGAGCATCTGTCGGCATTCCTCATCAAACCAGGGGTTTCTTGCTGGTGGGCGCGAGAAACCTAGCACATCAGTTGCGGCTGATCTAATGGCCTGTTGGCATCGTTGCCATTGCTCTTCGACATTCGATGCTGGTGGTATGGTGTTAATCGAGAGGTTAAGGGATACGCGTTGTGCGAAGGTCTTGGCGGTCTCTTGCGATTTCAGTCTTCCGACATTAAATTTTTTCACAGTATTTCTGGATTGTTGTGGTGTGGTGGATATCCGCATTCTTACCTTGGCTGCTACAAGGTAGTGATCCGAGTCGATGTTAGCTCCTCGGAATGTTCGGACATCCAAAATACTGGATGCGTGCCTCTTATCTATCGCAATGTGATCAATTTGGTTGACCGTTCGTTGATCTGGAGACCGCCATGTCCCCTTATGGATATCGAGGTGAGGAAACCGTGTGCTGGCTATAGTGGCATTTCGTTCCGTAGCGAAATCAATTAGCCTAAGTCCGTTACCAGACGTGTTGTCGTGTAGGCTATGTTTTCCGACAATACTTCTAAAGATGTCTTCTCTTCCTACCTTTGCGTTAACATCTCCCAGCACGATTTTAACATCGTACTTCGGTAGTCGCTCATAGGTTTTGTCAAGGAGCTCGTAGAAGCAATCCTTAGCTATATCATCTTTTTCTTCCGTCGGAGCGTGACCGCATATAAGGCTTATGTTGGCGAATTTGGCCTTGATGCGGATTGTTACTATGCGTTCGCTAATGTCTTGGAAACATAAGACTTCTTGCCTAAGTCTGGCACTTATAACAAATCCGCATCCGAATAGTCGCTGTTTCTGCTCACTATAACACGGTCCGTAGTAGATGTCACAGTTTTTCATCCTCTTTTTGCCCGGCCCATCCCATCGTATTTCCTGGATGGCAGTAATGTCTGCTTTGTAGCAGTTTAGGGCTTCCGCTAGTTGTTCGCCTGCACCCCTCCTGTTTAATGTTCTCACATTCCAGGTGCAGATACGAACGTCGTTGTCCTTTTTTCGTTTAGCAGGGTCGTCAACAATAAAATCAGTCCTTTCCGAGGCTATTGGTTGCTTCGTAACAATATTTTTTTTCTGTGGGTGGGTAGTTAACCCAAAGCACAACCCCCAACCTGGAGGGCCAGTTCCAATTTATTAGATACCTCTAGGACACGGGGCCATCAGTATCCACTACGGGATTGAGCGCTGCCGTTGGCCTTTCGGTTCATCCGCCACAATCGCTGTTCAAGGGGCCTGACTAACCCTTGAAATTCCTAGACAACCTGTTGTCCGAATATGCCAGAGCAGCTCATCTAGGTTCGCCTGGGACAGCAGGCCGGGTATTCATCCGTGCCGTTCTCACCAGGGTGTTTATAGTGTTGCTGTTTTTCGTCGTGTTATCAACACTCGCACTTATCGTTTAGCAAGTCAAATCCGGTTGGATGAGACCAGTACCCGATGGTTACCACTTGGAGGTAAAAATAAGCACATTTGATGTGTAGTCAGAGTTGCAACACTGGGCATTGCCAGGTTAACGCCAATCAGAGTCTACCCTCGTTCTACAACACCCAACCATCGGAATGTGAATATTGGTTAATCGTTTAAAGCTTATATCGTAATCACCGCTTTCTGTTTTTAAAAAACCCTCACCAGCTGGTCCTGGTAAGCCTCGCTCTCCCTGTACACCTATTGGACCCTGTTCCCCCTGTTTTCCTCTTGGTCATCTGAGTGGGGCTCTATTTATGAAACGACCAAATTTATCAACACTCATCTTTTCTTTTTTTTTTTTTTTATTCGATAATATAAGCTTCTTTAAGTTCTTCAATGGTTGAAATAATTTCGTTAGAGTGATTATTATTTCCAGCTTGTTGTGAAGCAATTAGAAGTCTTATTCGATCTACAAGTTCATTGGGATTATCCCAAAATATATAGTCTTTTTTCAATTTTGATAGCTGCAATAAACCACTTCCGGTTGGTGTTTGTATGGGTGAAGATTATGAATTATTAGAAGTATTTTTTGTTACTCCAAATAATTTACTTATAATGTTCTTATACTTATATCCTCGATTACCTAGTACTTGTTTTTGAGAATTATGATCAATTCTATGCGCATTGGTGAGAGATAGTATCATCTTATAGTTTTTTAAATCTTCATCTGTGTAAATATTTTTATCAGGGTTTTTCTTAAATATAAGCTCATATAATCCATTTGTGCCCTCAAAGGTTTTATCTGTAATTTCAATATCGTTTCCGAGAATATTAAACTCAGCATTACATATATACCACTTTTCATCTTTTGAATGTATACCATATGTTTTATCAAGAGTGTTGGAATTATTTATAAATAAATCCACATATTTTTTAGGTGTGTCATGAAATTCTTCTTTTGATAATTGCTCCACAAAGTTGCGATGATGATTAATTTGATAGTTTGAGCGTTTCTTTGTGCTTTTTGGTGTATTTCTACTATTATCATTATCATCAGTAAAATTTGGTGAGTCATCAATAGAAGACTTGGGGGTGGTAAATTCATCAGGATGGTGAAGTTGTTCCGAATTGACTTTTATTTTCTTTGAAGGGATTCCACTAAGATTATTTTTATCTTGTGTACTATTTGATTTTTTAACCAGCTCGTTTAGGGGTCTTGTAAGTGGTTTAAAAGTTTCCTCAATTTGAGTTTCGTAAGCTTCTCTACCTGTCTTAAGAGCTTTATATTTCTTTCGTAGAGCATCTGTAGTTCTAATTAGTTCTTTTGTTAGTTTTACATCTACATATATTCATCATCATGTAAAATTTATTTTTTCTTACAGAGGCAGGCTGTTAATAAATTTCGTAGTTGATGAAAGAAGCATTCAAAAGGTCTTAAACTGAATTTGATATTAAGATAACTGATATTAACTGATGAATACTGAGTCTCAAACTGAGCTGAACTGCTTTTTACTGCTTTTATCTGCTTACTGAACTGCTCTGTACTGTTCTCATAGAACATTACTATACATATGATGTGAAATTGAAAATGTTATCTGCCTTATAACTGAAGAAAACAGTCAAAGCCTTTTCTATAACGACCTTCATTCAAAGGACTATCCTTATCAATTACCATAAATCCATAATTTGTATTCCAGCATTCTGCACAGACCTTTTGGAATGTATTAAATGTCATATCTGAATTAATATGATCATTATATATATGTTTAAGGTTCATATCATCCTGTTTGAAGATAATGAGGAAATTTGCGTTATATCGAATTAAGTGTTTGGGTATTCTTGTATAAGTTTGACATAAGTAAAAACTATCAATATGATGATGCCGCCCCATACTAAAGTATACCCGAACTGTGTCTTGTTTTTCACAGGCAATGTCGTCAAAAATAAATATAGAAGTCGGTTTAGCCTCTTCGGGTGGAATAACATCACTGTTATTGGCAAAAGTGAAGAAACCCATATTTTTTATAGGTTTTATAGCTTTTCGTAAAAACTCATACTTTGGTTGATGTAGAGATTTAGAATATGTATAAATATTTTCAAATTTTAATCCATTGGAATGTTGCAACAAACTCATCATAACGTTAGTTTTTCCACAGTTTGAGGGAGCCGTAATTAAACCTCGTATACTATTAGGGAATAGTTTACCATGTTTTTTTTTCAATATTTTTAGTCAACTCCATATTTTTTATTGGTAGCTGATACTGTTGTTTAACGAATCGCATTGTCATAAAAACTAAATGATTTCCTATAAATTCAAAGTTTATATTCAAAAGTATCATTTTGCTTTAAACCATTCTAACGTAAAGATTATTATATAAAATGATCGATTATTCGAAAAAGTCTATCACTCGACAAAACATTGTGAAAGGAGAAGGTTTATTAAATTCTTTAATAAACAAACTTCCTATTGAACTACATTTACCAGGCTATCAATATTGTGGACCAGGAACAAAACTTGAAAAACGTTTAGCTCAAGGAGATCCGGGGGTTAATTTGCTTGATCAAGCATTCAAACAACACGATATATCTTATTCAAAATTTAAAACTACAGCTGATCGACACATCGCCGATAAGATATTAACCGAAAAAGCTTGGCAGCGAGTTAAATCTAAAGACGCTAGTATAGCTGAGCAAGCAAATGCGCTATTGGTTAAATGGCTAAAAATAAAAAGATTAAAACATATAATAAGACTAAACCGCTTTCTTTTAGAAAAGTAATGAAAGTTATTGGAAATAATATTAAACATAGAAAGCCAATTAATCTAGAAAAAGCTATCAAAATAGCCATATCATCTGCTAAGAAAACAGTTAGAAAAAACAGTAATAACATTAAGACACCTAGAGTTTTTTGCTGTACCGAAAATTGGTGGTGTAATTCCATTTCTTGTACCCTCGTTTGCTGGACTTTCAGCTCTTGGGGCTTTAACAGGAGGCGCTGCAGGAGTAGCAAAGGCTGTCAATGATATTAGCATTGCTAAAAAAGGTTTAGAGGAGAAAAAACGACATAATCAATAAATAGAATCCACTGCAGTAGGTCAGGGTCTATACCTTAAACCTTATAGGAAAGGGCTTGGACTTTATTTAAATCCACAGTCAAAAAACTTCTAAGGTCACTACCAAATCGTGCATTAAATGAAATAGATTTGAGAAATTTCACAAAGAAATTAATTCCAAATTTTCGAGGAGTTTTCATGAGAGATAATTTACCAAAAAGAAAACCTTGGAAAAATGAGTGTGGAATTGTAAATCTGGATTCCTCAAACGGTCCCGGTACACATTGGGTAGCGTACAATAAAAAAGATGATTATATTGAATATTTTGATAGCTTTGGAAATCTTCAACCTCCTATTGAAATTATTAACTATTTAGGCGAAAAAATTTATTATAATTATACGAAATATCAAAACTATAACTCGTTTAATTGTGGTCATTTATGTTTAAGATTTTTATATGATTGTTATTTTCAATTAAATAAATAACGAGTTTTATATACATATGGTTTCATTGTATTATTTATCACCATGGCGATGACACTTACACCAAGCGGTTGTACCTCTATTCTATCAGCTGAATATTTTCCACCTTTAAATTTAGATCAAGACTATGTTTGTGGATTGGTTGATTTTCGGACTTATAACTCTATACCAAATGTTGATGAGAATAATAATCTGTTTCATGTTGGAGAGTTTAAAATTGAAAACCCTACAGGCTCGTATGAAATTGATGCAATTGCTTCATATATATCAGAAGTATTATTTACAAAAAATTCTGTCGTTAATGTTACAATGCAAGCAAATAATAACACAATGGAATGTGATATTGAATCTAATGAGACAATTTATTTCAATAAGGATAGAACTATTGGAAAATTATAAGGCTTCAGTAAACGTGTTCTCAACGCTGGGGAGACTCACTCATCAGACTTACCCATAGATATAAACAAAGTAAATGTAATACGAATCGAGTGTAACATCATTACTGGTTCTTATTTTAATAACACTCCTGTGCATACAGTTCATGAATTTTCACCAGAAGCAGGATCAGGCTATAAAATCATAGAGGTTCCAAGAAATGTTATCTATTTACCAGTGAATGTTAAACGAGTAAGTACTATAACTTTAAAACTTGTGGACCAGGACGGTGATCTAATAAATTTTAGAGGAGAAAGAATAACAGCACGATTACATTTAACTCCAAATCGAAAGAATGTTAATATATAATAATAATTATTTAACAGATATCAATACTACTCATTCAAGTAGTTCTACTCGAACATCAAAACTGACAACACATAATTTATCTCCTGAAAATAAATCTTATCTTCTTTCCCTAGGATTTAAACTAAAATAAAAAAAATGAATGATATATTGGATATTACTCATGGAGCAAACTATGATAATAGTATATCCAAGTTTGAATACCACAGCTACTCACCATTTCTTCAGTCATTCAATCCAAGTGATGAAATACGCATACCCATACAACAACAGGATTTATGTATATTACCCTGTGAAAGTTACATTTATATAGAAGGAGGTCTGACTAAAGAAGATGGAACTGTTTCAACAGGAAAATTAATTAATAATGCAATAGCTTTTCTATTTGAGGAAATACATTATGAATTAAATGGTGTAGACATTGAAAACAATAAAAACGTTGGAATCACATCGACCTTGAAAAATTATATATCTTTAAATGAGAATGAAAGTAAAAGCTTAGAAAATGGATCGTGGAGTGGAAACACTAGTATTTCTCCAGCGTTAGGCATTTTTAATTTTTGTTTGCCATTGACAAATCTATTGGGGTTTGCTGAAGATTATAAAAAGATTATAGGAAATGCGAGACCTGAACTAGTTTTAATTCGCGCTCGATCTAATGAGAATGCTTATTTTTCCAAAGATAATGAAGAATTAAAACTATCAATTTTTAAATTGCAATGGAGAGTTCCACACATCACTCTATCTGATTCAAATAAACTTAACTTATTGAATCAAATTCAATTAAAGCCCATTCAAATTCATTTTCGTAATTGGGAAATGTATGAATTTCCAACACTATCAACCACCACTGATCATATATGGACGGTGAAAACTTCAAGTCAACTTGAGAGCCTAGATATATCATCATTGCTCTACAAACTGATAGAAAAAATCAACGAAATAAAGATGCTAGCAAATTTGATAATTGTGATGTCAGCAATGCAAAAGTTCATTTAAATTCTGAATCTTACCCCCGAGAGGATTTAAACATTAAATATAAACTAGATCGATATGCCGTTCTCTATGATATGTGTAGCAAATTTCAACATTCATACTATCAGAAACAAGCAAGTCCTCTTTTATCAAGAGTGGATTTTAAGGATATTGCCCCAATTATGGTTATCGACTGTTCACGTCAAAATGAAACAATTAAAACAGGTCCTGTGGATGTAAGAATTGAGCTTAAAACATTAACTCCGATTCCTGCTTTAACAACCATGTATTGTATGATACTTCATGATCGTATAATTGAGTACAATCCATTAACAGGAGAAGTTAACAAACTTACTTAAGTTGTATGTACTTATATGATAATTTATTAGTAGAAAGAGTTAATTTGTTGAGAAGAGACATCTAAAAAATGGATATACACTTTGTAGACATTCAAGGATTTGGTGATTTAAGCAGCAATCGTTTCATTCTGAAGGAAGTAGCTGTATTACATAATGAGAATTATCATCATCACTTTATTGTTAGTCCACCATTTAATTTAAGCCTTACATCAGATTCACTTAGAAGACAAGTTAATTGGTTGTATCATAATTATCACGGATTAACCTGGAATGGAGCATTTGCACGTCTTTCTCAAGAAGAGATATTTATTCGAGAAAAACTTCAAAGTGGTGTTGTTTACGTTAAGGGTACTGAAAAGAAACAATGGTTACAATCCTTACTCAATAATGAAAACATAGAAGTCGTTAACCTCGAAGAAGATATCTCTTACAGATGTCCAAATTTAAAAGAACTTAAAAAAATGTATCCAAATATAACTTCCAAATGTGGATATCATGGAAAAATATGTGCACTTCAAAATGTTTATCTCTTAAGTAAATTTATTGGTGAAGCTAATAATTATAATTTATAGTTCAATAAAATAATTTTCTTCTTTTTATTATATTTTTTTTTTTTTTTTTATATTTACATATCATTTTCAAAATCTATTTTATAATGACCCCAAGCTAGTGTATTGATATTATTACTACATATACATCTTTTATCGTCTGCACAGCTTAAACTTAATTTGTTGATACATTCAGTATATATAGTATGCTGTCTAGATCTAAAGTTTAACATTTTACTATAAAAGTTACGCTTATGTAACAAACAATCTCTATAATTTTGCAAAGATAATTTTTTTACAGCTGCTGATTTAACACCTTTTGCTTTTTTTATTACAGATGCATCTTCAATATCAATGCTATACATTTTAGCGCTTAACCCAATAAATTCCTTCATTATTCTTCCATTATTCTCATCTTTCATATAACCTAATTTTTTCACATTGAGCTGAGCAATATCATATGGGTTATGTAATATATGGGGGGTAATCTGAAGTATCAAACATTTTAATTATATCACTCTTAAAATCGCTGTAAAAGTCATCAGTTCGTATTTGATAAATAAATGAATCAGTATCCATATAAGCCAGTTGTAGGTTCTTAGTAAATTTGGTTTCATATAAGCATAATGAAAGTCATACATTTTATACTTTGAAATCTCTAATACACAAAAACCCAAGTATATAGGCTTATTATAGACACAGTAAATTCGTTTTAACTGAATAGCAGCCATAGTTTCATAAAATTCTAAAATGCTATGAAAATTAGGTTTAGCGATAAGAGCACGACTACCAAGATGTCTACCTCTGATTTCTACTGAATCAACAATTCGAACATCTTTTCGTTTGTCAACATTCTCCATAGTTTTTCCAAACACGGCATAAATACAGAGTTTACGCTGATCCTTTTCAAACTTTGTAGTTGCTTTTTTTCTAATTTCATTGTTTAAATCAATATATTTTTTTAACCATTTAGATTGTTTGAATTGTATCACTCTGTGAATTTTTTTCAGCACTAAACCATTTTCAAGGCACTGGATTAAACTTTTGTAATGTATTATATAATTTACCTTATTATTTAAATCAGTAATTAATTTTTTATCTGATTTGTTAGGCAATGAAATATTTGAGTGACAGAAAGGAAGATCATTATGATCATCATGTATTTCTATAGGATATTCGAGATCAACTTCTAAAACATAACCAATGTTTATATTTGAAATTAACCATTCGTTAATCCCATCTAAATTATCTGGAGGTTCAACCCATTTAAAGTCTGAATGTGGTAGATAGTCAGACATTGCCCAACCGTAAAGATTATTAGCATCCAAATACATTAAATAATCAGATGGTTTACTTGAATCATAATCAGACATATATTTATTATTTGCTTTAGAATGTCGTAAGCTACACTGGGTCAAACCTCCTCTTATACCTTTAGCGGAAAAGTTATACATGTTTATATCAGTTAAAAGTTCAAGTTTTACACCTGTTTCTTTCAACATAGCATCCCACGAAAAACCTGGTAATGTATAACAGTGACAGGGGTCTAGACCGTAAATTGTTCTAGAATCAATTCTGAATTTTTCGAAAATGTCTGATAAAATTGATATATATTTCTCTTTGTTGAGAGGAATAATATTTATAGACCCTTTGATATTACCCAGCTCTTTTATGAATAAATGTGAGTCATATCCGGTTAAGTTATGGAAAAAAATAGAAATAAATTTAGGTATCTTATAATTTAAATTACATTTGGAATGTGCGGCCGCTCTGAATTTTCCAGTTAGATGATCATGATCCCGAACCTTTAGACTCCCCCACACTGGTTTCTTACTGATATGACATGTTGTTGCCTGTTGGAATTTAATTTCATCCTGAGGTGTCATAGTCATCGGGATTTTCTCTCCCAAATGATTTTTATAAATATTTTGACAGTCTTCATGCAAGTTCGCTAGAAAAACTTGTGTACAGTCTTCACCTAGAATAAGAAACAAAAAAATAATTATATTATATTATCAGTCAATCTATATATTACATATGAAATGAGGTTTTAAGAATAATTTTTACTTACCGGTGTATTTGAAAAGTTTATTCAAAGATGTATTAAATGAGCATTTGATAAAATAGGATACATGTTTTTTAATAGATGTAGTTGACGGGTTTGATGGATCAGGTTGCCAGCTATCGATATTCACCAGCATGCACTCAAAATCTGCATAGATGGCAAATGGCACTTCTAGTGATCTATGTTGATGTTCAAACTGTAGTATATTATCTGGAGCATCTGGTAGTGTTGTCACAGTTTTATTGCATTCATTTTCATGCTTCTCAAATGCTTCATCTGTGTTGAACATTTGCAGACATGAATTACATATTCTTACTGATCGATAACTATGACTCAGTTGTGCTCCTATTAATCTAGACATATTTTTTATCCCAAGAAAATGACTACAATCCCCTTCTTGTATTAGTAATAAATTAATATGTTGTTGTCTTTTGTGTTGAGAGTTGAAATATGGACCGATAACACTATAACTTACTCCAGGTCCATTTTTTTCTACTCCAAAAACATTTATACTAATTGTGGGATTGAGTGTCTCAAAGATCGATATGTCTTTAAGTTTCAAAGGGAACTCTAAATTTGTAAAGTCAATTTGAATTCCGCTCATTAAACTTATCACATCACCTTGAATGTTTTCAATGTGGTAACTGCTTCATCTATTAGAATGCACATCTATGGGGTAAAGAGCTGATATAACTGTCCATTTAAAACAGAATTCATCATTATTTTGCACATTAACACAGGCATGTTTCAGTTCAATGCTTTTTGGAAGGCTTATGTAACTCGAGCCTCTGAAGGGTTTATACTCATTAATATTTACTTCAATATGTTTAATACACAATAGCGCCCATCCTGAATCTCTCTCCTGAAACTCTTCACTTTTAACTTCAATTGTTTTAAACATATTTTTAATTATATCTTTCAAATCATCATTTTTTAAAGCTATTTGCATTGGACATTTGAACGATTTTATGCTTATTTCACTTTTTTCTGATTATCCTTGTGTTGATATAAATTTTATGAACTCTGCAAATAGTTCAATGCTGAACTTTATACCCTCTTTGGTTTCAAACGAGTATTCAAGTAATTTAATTATATCAAGTATGCAGCTATTTAAAAATTTGGTAATGTCTATAAGCCCTTCATCGGTATTTTCTAAGGAATAGGTTTCCACTTTACCTTCAAAACAATGCCTTATTCTGTTAAAACGAGTATTGTTGACTGGAACTTTGCTCTTTCTCTTATGTTCATTAGTTCTAATGTGATGACCCCATCTTAAAGGATACACACCAAATTGGACTACTGAAATATTTAAGATAATCAAAGTATAGCATACACATCCGATAACATACCTATTGGAAGACTATCAAGGGCATCCTATTAAAGGAGGATTTTACGAACTCGAACTACAAAAAACTAAGTTCCCCGATACATATCTAATCGAGAAAGTACTTCAAAGAAAAAAAGATAAAATATTTGTGAAATGGATTGGTTTCTCATCAGATCACAACTCTTGGATACCTATTCCCAAAGACAATAAATAAAACATATCTTTTATAATTTTTTTTGAAAATAAAACTTTATTTATAAGTAAATTTATATATGTTTTCTTTTTCTTGAGATATATTCATTTGGTATGTTTGCTTCATTGTTTTGAAATTCAGTAATTCAACATCAGATTTATATTCAAGATCCTCCTTCATAAAGATCTCAACTTCTCCATTACTTAGCACTCTCCCTGTTTCATATTCATGATATTCATAACATTTAATACTCAGTGTTCGTAGATTATAATTGCTATCATACGAACATCGAATTGTTAACGTCTTATCATCATCAAACTCGAGCTTAAAATGTCTATAAAAAACTTCTTTACTTTGAATAATTCCAGATATTTCAGTTTCTTTTTTAATTAAGTCTTGAATAAAGATATCAATTGCCTCCTCTACGGTTACTGTTTTCTCATCGAAAATTTTATTTATAGATTTTGTTGTTGTTGTTATTGTTGTTGTTGTTGTTGTGGTTGTTGACTTACCCTCTGATGCATAAATATCATTTTGGAATGATGTTGTATCTGAATTTGTACTATTGTTGTGCTGATTTTTTCTTTTTGCTTCGAGAAGCGCGATCCTCAAAAGGGGTCTTACCTTTTTAGTGTATAGTCTTTTGTTTCACATAAATTAAACGAAACTTGTATTTGTATTTTTAGTTTATTGTTAATTATTTGTTTTCTTATTATCTAATTTCCGAATTTACATGTATTTATATAATATACTCCTTACTTGGAGTTTTTCTTTGTCGTAAAATATGAAAAAAAAAAAATAGGAAATAAAGAATTAGTATGCCGTTAAAAATAAAAGAATTAGTAATGCGATTATGCGACCTTATCGACGACAGTCCGAAAACAACAGTGTCCGATGTCTGCCTCGCTACCCGACTCGAAACCGGAGAAAATATGCAACATGAGCACAAGTATGCCTGGTCACAGTCGCGATTGGTTTTTGAGATCAATGCACGTTTAATATGTTGAAAAGTGAGCGAGTGCATTGATCGTTGGATATATAAAATAATGATATGGAGATTTAGAAGAGTTGGGCAATGAAATGGGTTTTGGGATCAATGCACGTTTAATAGGTGGGAAAAGTAAGGGAGTGCATTGATCGTTGGATATAGAAAATGAAAATGATGATATGGGAATTTGAAGTGGTTTATTGGTTAATCAAAAGGAAATGATGACTGTGGGAATTTGAAGTGGTTTGTAGTTGGGCAATTAAAGTAAATGATGAATATGGAATATTGGTCAATCAAAAGGAAATGATGACTGTGGGAATTTGAAGTTGCAATGGGTTGAAGTAAGTATGGGTTTAGTTGGATGGAATGATAAGGGCAAATGATAAGAGAAAGTTGTAAGGTACGTACTTTACAACACCTCCCCCCTTAAGAACGAAACTTATACCTTGGAATGGTGTGAGTTTCGGCTTTAGAAGATGGAATTGGAAGTGATCGAGAAAGGGTAGATGGAGCTAAACGAGGTGTAGGTGTTGGAAATGGTTCTGGAATTTGTTCTATGGTTTAGACTGGATTCCAGATTTTTATTTCTTCTAATGGCATGGAATTCGATATTTGAGTATTTACGGAAGTTTTTTTTATATTTCGCTTATTTCGCATGAGTAGTATTATTATGACCATAAGTATGGCGGAAAACATTGTAAGAAGGAACACGACTATCATATTATCACTTCCGTGATCGACTTTTGGATATATGATCTGGGAATTTTTTATATTTTCTATATCTTTACTGATGGAGCTAAGTTCATCAATTTGATTATGTATATTAAAAGATTTTGTCACGTAGCTGGGAATTTTCTCAAATTGTGGTAGTGTTATGTTAAACGAAAGGTTAGGATGTGATGAAATAAAGTTGAGATTAGTTATTGTTTCGAAATTTGTTTTGGAGTTTAAAGATTGGTATCTTGTATTTGCTATACAGTTCGGTCGGATCTTAAGAATACCAGTTGCATTTAATTTGATTTGAGAGTTAAGGTTTTGGCATTTAATCATAAGGTTTTCTGGATTTGGGGAAACGAAAATCCAAGAGTTGGAGTCTGCTTGCTGAAGGAAAATTGGGTGATGTATTTGCATTACTTGAATATTGCAATTACTGATTTCACTTGGCAGAATAGAAAGTAAATTCAGTTCGCAGGCATTGCTTGAAGATGTGAATAGGATTGGTGCGTTTCTCTCGCAAAGATAATTATTTTTTGTAGTTGTTTGACATCTGTCTAAGTCATGTTTATCAAAGAGGAAATACGATTGTTTTTCTGAGTCTACGATAAGAAAAGGTTTTTCGGGGATTATAATTGCATAGGTTTTGTTTTTGATGAGATTTGGTATGCTAGTCATTTTATAAACGTTATAGTTTTTTGAAGAAGTAAGAGGAATTCTTAATACAAAATTAATTTGGTTGTCAATATAGTAAACATGAGTTTCTAAGAGATTAAAGAGTGTGTCTATATATTGCTCTTGTAAAGGAAGTGGTAAGCGATTTTCTTCTGGAAGGAGTAATTGTATCTTTTTAATTTCTTCGGTGAGCTTAGAAGGGTCAATAAGGTATGGATGAAGTTTTTCATGGGCTGCGGAGTAAATAGCATCAAGAAGGTGATCTTTGGTTGAATAATAATATTCTGATAAGGAGTTGAACATCGTAAAAAGTTCGTTTAGTTGAAGAAAGGATTTATTTATTACGCAGTTACTATTTGAGTTTTTGCTCACTTGATTAATGATTTTACTGGTTTCTTCAATTTTTTCTTCTATCTTAATAATTTGGTCGTTTGTAAGGTTTAGTTGATGGATGATATTTTTCGATATTGAAATTTGTTTTTGATGTAATTGGGATTCGTAATATTGTTGTTGTTTAAGTTTGTTTATATGATGAGTAAAGGTTTTTGGGTCTTCGTCATCGAGGGTACCAAATAGTTGCTTGGATATAGAACCAATAGCATTTATTAATCCTCTCTTTTGCAGTCTAGGTTTTATAGTGGTTCCTAAGTATTTATTAATAATTTGGTCTTGTGATTTTATTCGATCAAGTACCATAGTAGAAAGGGTAGGAAGAGATTCGCATTGGGATAGGTATTCGTGAGAAGAAAGAAGTTGCTTGCATGAAGATATAATTTTGTCGTAGGTCAGTAAGATAGAATTATATTGTAAGTTAAGTTCGGTAAGGTTAGTATAAATGACTAAGTTCCATTGATTAGAAAAAAGCTTAAGATTACCAACGTTTTCGTAGTACAGCCCTGTTTTGTTTTGCAAGTCGATGATTTCATATAGTTGCTCGTTGTTATGTATATTCGTTTGGGAGATCAAGATTAGGTTGTAGATGAGAGTCACAATTAAAAGTTTCTCCATTTCTGGAAAGGAATATTGAGATTGAGGTAAATTAGTTAGGTTAAATAAATTTTTAGTCTGTTGTTATGAACTTTTGTTATTTTGTTCTTTATTTTAATATTTGAGTTTACTCCTGACGTAGATATGATTTCGTATGGGCCTGACCAAAGGGGAAGTAATTTTTTATTTGTATTTTTGGGATTGCTTTCATTTTTGAGTAATACTAGGTTTCCTATTTGAAAATCGACAGGGTTTTGTTTTTTATCGCATTGTAGTTTTGAGGATTCTTTACTCTTGAGCAGTTTTTCTCTTGTTATCTTATGGCAGTGTTGAAGTCTTGATTTAAGTTCATTGGCATAAAGGTCGTAATTGTAACAAATTTCAGGATTTTTTGTTACGCTAGAAGGAAGTTCAACCTGTCTACCATACATGAGTTCGAACGGAGTAAATGACGTTGAAGTATTCGGGGTCGTGTTGTGGACGAAAACGGCATATTTTATCCAGCTATCCCAATCATCTTGAGATTTGTTGATAAAACAACGAAGATACTCAACGAAGTTTCTGTGACTTCTTTCGCAAGAACCATTTGATTGTGGTCGGTATGCAGTAGTTTGAAATTTATTAATTTTAAGAAGCTTACATACATTTTTGAATATTTCACTAAGGAAATTTTGGCCTTGATCTGACAACACGTATTTGGGTGTGCCATATCGAAATATTATTTCCTTGACGAATGCCTCGGCGATTGTGTTAGCCTCTTGGTTGGGTATTGGTATAGCATCGGTGTATTTCGTGAGGTCGTCAATGAATGTTAGGAGGTATCTGTTTTTATTGTTGGTCATAGGATATGGACCAACGATATCGATGGAAATTTTTTCGAATGGTTCCTTAGCGGTTGATGTTATGACCATTGGTTCCATCGTGTACTTTGTTACCTTGTTTTTCTGACAGAGTTCGCAGTTTTTTATGTAGTTTTTTATATCTCGGAACATATTCTTCCATTTGTGATATAATTGAATCCGTTTGAAGGTTCTGTTGACACCACAGTGTCCACCTATAGGATTTGAGTGGAATTCCTTGAGAATGGTTTTTATATCGTTCTCTGATAGGTCTTGTTTTGCCGAAGGAAAAGTGGAAAAGTTAGTAGTTTTGGCTAAAGACGTTGAACAAGAATTGGAGTTTGTTTTTTAAGATGTTTGAGGACTCGAAGATGAAGAATTAGAATTTATGGTTGATGGAAAGGCTTCTGGATCAATTTTAGAAGATGTGGGACAAGAATTAGTAGCGTTTGAACAAGAATTGGTATTTAATGATTTGGAACTGGAATTGGAATAAGACGATGTTGGAGACGAGTTTGTATTTATAGAATTTGTACAAGAATTAGAAATTGGTTTTGAACAAGAATTAGAAGTTGAAGATTTAGAAGACGAATTTGAATTTATTGATGATGGACAAGAATTAGTAATTGGCGATGAAGACAAATTTGTACCTGTTGAAGGTAATGGAAAATGGAAGGAAAGTAATAAAGAAACATACCACCATAAAATTTTACAGGCTTTACAAAACATAGATCCTCTTACTTCAAACATGGAAAACGCTGAAGGAAAAATATCTTTCTTAAATAACTGTATTATAAAAGCAAACCCTAATAGGCGAAGTTTTAAAAAACACAGCTACAAACAACAATGGTTTGACAACGAATGTCACACAGCTAGAAACTTGTCATTTGCATTACTACGGGAAATAAATTCCTCGCCAGATTTGAATGAAACACTCATCAAAAATTACATTGTGGCCAACAAAACTTAAAAACAGCTGTGCAAAACAAAAAAAGAAGTCTACTTGCAATCAGTAGCAGCAGAACTCACAAACACATGCAATGCTAGAAATTTTTGGTGCAAAATTAACCAACTAAAAGGTCAGAACTTGATATGTGGGGTTAGACTCAACGTCACCGATCTTGCTAATTACTTTAAGCTTCTTCTGAATCCTCAGTCAGAACTTAGGAGTTTTTTGTATGCAGAACCACATATTTGTAATGATCTCTTGGATCGAGAGATATAAATGATCGAACTGCAAACTGCGTTATTCAAAGCTGCAAATAATGAAGCACCAGGCCCTGATAGAATTTCAAACGAATTTTATAAAAATGCTCCTTTTGAGTTTCAATCAAAATTCTAGAGACATTCAACTATATATTCGATTCGGGAGGATACGCAAATCTGCCGTATAACTAAAGAGGCATATCTTTTATGAATTCAGTAGTAAAAATTTTCACGTCTATATTGTTAGAACGTATAAACTCATGGTTAGATCTAAACGATATACTTAGCGAGTTCGAATCCGGTTTTCGGAAAGGATACTCCACCATAGATAATATTTTTGTACTAACGTCTATCTCACAATACTTCTTGAGACAAAAAAGAAAATTGTACATATTCTTCGTAGATTTCAAGGCAGCTTTTGACTCAATAGATCGAAATGCATTGTTTTACAAATTATCTCAAAAAGGGCTGTCAACCAAACTAATTCGAATTTTAAGAAACATGTACCAAAATACCCGTCAATGTGTTTGGAACGGAAAGAGTACGTCTGATTGGTTTGAGACACAATCTGGAGTTAAACAGGGATGTCTGCTAAGTGCAGTTCTCTTTGCAATCTTCATAGATGATATAACGATGCAGCTACCAGCTGGTGTACAAATTGATGATATAGTAATAAAAGTTTTACTTTATGCTTACGACATACTCTTGCTGGCATAATCCCCCCAAAGCTTACAACTCATGATTAACAGACTTTCAGAATTCTGCAAGATATGGAACTTAACCGTTAATCTAGAAAAATCAAAAATAATGATATTTAGAAACAGGCAAACGAAGACAGAAAAAATTGAAAAATGGTATTTTGATTGTGAACTAATCGAAACAGTTACGGAATATAAATATCTTGGCATTCTTTTCCACTCAATCATGAATATGTCTTATCACCTGAGCAAAAAATTAATATCAGCAAAAACAATGATCAACGTTTCTTGGAAAAGTGTTATATCTCGAGCTGAAATTCCAACATCAGCTAAATATAAGGTTTTTGAAGCTATTATGCGTTCGGTCATGTGCTATAGCTGTCAGACCTGGGGGTATATCTCATACGAAGAAGTTGAGAAACTGCAACGCTTCTTTCTAAAAAAGATATTTTATCTGCCGCCAAACACACCAAACTACGTCCTAGCTCTTGAAACTGGACTTCCAACGCTCTTTTTGCATACACTTAAATTGCATTTTGATTATATCTTAAAAGTTCTCACATACAAACCTAAGAGAATACCAAATAGGCTCGTTAGATACACTTTTCAAAAACAAGTGGAATGGATAAAAGAGTGGCATAATTGGGCGCAAGTATGCGGTGTAGAGCTATCAATTCAATATGATAATATTAGTTTATTAAAAGGTTAACTTTATAAATTATTAGAAGAGATAGACATTTTTCAACGGAATGACAGTATGCGAAGATCAATCTCATCAAACGATAGAATAATATATCCAGAACTTACCCATGACTTTGTAGAAAACTATTTTAATGACAAATACAGCGTTCGTGCGATATCCCTTATTTGCAAGGCAAGAAGTGAAACACTAAATTTGAATGGTTCACCTTACAGAAAATCCTTAGATACACGGTGCTCCTTGTGTAACCTTAATTCCAAAGAAGATTGTTTTCACTTCTTATCAATTTGTCCTATATACAAAGAAATAAGAATACTCTATTTTGGAAAAATAACTTTGACAATGGAACAAACAAAAAACGTACTAAACGGTGAAAATTGGTCTAACTTATATCATTATCTCCAAGCAGCATCAGAATATAATACGCATAAATCTAAAAATTCGCAAATTATTACCAATATTACAAAAGTATGTCATGTTTCACTCCTATGTTTTATAACACTTATGAAAATGTTTCTGTTTTAGCTAAACTAAAAACACAAAAATGTCATAATAATACATATGTATCTTACATAATGTATCTTATTTTTTGTTTTGACTAAACTAAAAGTCCCTCTAATTTTGCTTTCCCTAAGCTAAAAGCCCAAATTATGTATAAATAACTTGAAGATTCATTTAATTTCAAATATATGTATATTATAAATCCTGTTTAAAATATAAAAACTAAAGATTAATTTTGCAATTCATTATTTTATTATCTATATTTATTTAAGTCCGCAAAATGATTGCTTTACTTTTATGTTAGAAAATAACTTTAATATATACATTTTATGTTTAAATTAAACAAACAAAAAATCAGGCTTAAAAGTCAATCAGGCAGACGGTAACACCATAGCCTATTATAGTATTTTATTTTTTATAATCAAAACAACAACAAAAAATTGTAAACGATTTGAACATTTTGTACCTGTTGGTGATGATGAACAAGAATTAGGAACTGCCGATGTAGGAAAAGAATTGGTACTTGCAGACGATATAGGAGATGATGAAGATGACGAATTTTGAAAAGAAGTAGAAGAGGATTTTGTAACAGATCGAAGAGTCATTTTCGCAATTCTGCTAAGACAGTCAGCGTTTGTATTTTGATCACCTTTTTTATGAATGATTTCATATTCAAACTCTTCGAGCTGTAGACGATATCTCATCATTCTGGAATTTATATCTTTACAGTTGTGAATACAAACTAGAGGTTTATGATCAGTGTATAGTTGAAATTTTCTACCATACAGATAAGGTCTGAAATGTTTGACTGACCAAACAATAGCTAAAAGTTCCTTATCAGTAGTAGAATAATTTCTTTCGCTTTTATTAGGAGTTCGTGATGCATAAGATATAGGAAGGTCGTTACCAATTTCACCTTGCGAAAGGACACTACCAATAGCTACATCGCTAGCATCCGTTGTTAAGATAAAGTTTTTGGTGAAATCAGGATACTGAAGAAGGGGTGGATTAATTAGTCTTTATTTTAATCCATGAAAGGAATTTGAACAAAGAGGAGTCCAGTCAAAACGAACATCCTTACGTAAAAGATTAGTAAGGGGTTTGGAAATTTTTGCAAAATCTTTTAATGAAACGGCGATAATATCCAGCGAGTCCCAGAAAGCTTTTTATTTCTTTGGGATTTTTGGGTTGAGCGAAATTCTTCACGCATTCGATTTTTTGCGGATCAGGTTTGATACCTGATTCATTTATCACGTGTCCTAGGTAAGTGAGTTCCGTTCGCAAAAACTGGCATTTTTCGGGTTGCAATTTAAGATTATGTATTTTGAGACGTTCAAAGATTTCTTTAAATTTCAAATTGTGTTCATCTAAGGTTTTACCATAGACCACGATGTCATCCATGTAAACGAAAGTTTTTATACCTTGAAGACCAGTCAATACATTATTCATTAACCGTTGGAAGGTGGCTGGGGCACCTTTTAATCCATAAGGCATTCTAATGAATTCGTAATGACCAAAAGGTGAAGAGAAAGCGGTCTTCTCTCTATCTTCCGGTCTAACTTGGATTTGATGGAATCCACTGGCGAGATCTAAAGTAGAAAAAAATTTGAACTTCCCAACTGATCTAGAATATCAGTTATGTTGGGTAATGGAAATGCATCACCGACAGTTTTATCGTTGAGTTTGCGAAAATCGACGACGATTCTCCATTTCTTATTACCATCTTTATCAGGTTTTTTAGGGACAACGATAAGAGGAAAATTCCACGGACTATTCGATGGCTGGATTATATTATCGTCCATCACCTCGTGGATTTGTTTGTCAACCTCTAATCTTTGTGCTTCCGGCAACCTGTAGGGTTTGATATAGGTAGGTGTTGCATCCGGGGTAAGGATTGGGTGTTGTACAGAAGAGGTATGAGTTAACTTATCCCCTTTTCGATAGAAGAGTTCGCTATACAAGATACACAGATTTAGTATCGATTCTTTCTCATTCTTAGACATGTGATCTGTCACGACTGACTCTTTTATAGCTTGGATTCTGTCATATGATTCGGGATAATTTTGAATTCGTAAAATGTTATAGTTGGAGACCTCATCGAATACAAGGTCTTCGGTATTAAATTCAATAGGAGATTCAGAAGAATTAACGACGGATATGTAGGAGATAGAACTATTGGCAGGAGTAATGCTGTTGCCAATATATAATCCATTAGAAAATTGTTGGGAGAGGCATATACTGTCCACATTTACTTCTTTAAGAACAAGGACTACGGTTTCGGATCTAGGTGGGATAGTGACTAAATTTGAAGGGATTAAATCATATTCAATAATGAAATTCTTAAAAGAGAATGTAAGCATTTTAGTCCCATAGTCGATTTGGGCCTTATGATCATCGAGAAAATTGTTACCTATGATTCCTTCAGTGCTTATAGGGAAGTTTTTATCTACAACGTGAAAGGGATAAGAAATAGTAATATTTTTAGGTAGGTTTATGCGTAAGTATATAACACCCTTAGTACAAATCACGGAATCTGTAATTCCAGATAATGAGTGAATAATGTTTGAGTCGATGGATAGTTCTGGTTTTAATTTGTCTGTTTTAATCAGACAAATTTCACTACCACCATCGATGAGAAATTTCGCAGGTTGAGGATTTAGCAAGGTTTCGGATGAAATTTTTATTGAGTCTACTCTACTCATTTTATTATTTAAGTTTATTTGAAAGATATGGCGAGATGAGATTAAGTTTGAGTCCAAAGCCTGCCACTGGTTCCGGCCTCTGAAATGTTTTCCGTGTGTTTATTTGTTGAGGAAGAGGGAATTGGATTAGTATTGTTTTGTTTTCTATTGTTGTTATACTCTCTTTTTCTGCATTCGTTTATATGATGTCCTAGATTCTTACAATAACTACAAGTAATTGTAACTTTTTTAACCTCACTCTTGAAGGAAGGAAGCTATTCTTTGTTTTTCCTTGAGTAGCATTGTTCGATGCTATGTCCGGTTTTCTTACAATAATTACATGAGATTAAATTTCTAGATTTAGAATGAAACGAGGTAGTAGGAGTTTGGGACAAATAACTGAATTCATTTTTCTCTTCTAGTACAGCAGTCTCTATAGCTTCAGTGAGAGATGTAAATCGCGAGGCTTTTATTATTGGTCCTATCTTGGGATTAAGGCCCCTTTCAAAAGCCTTTAGAACAGTTTTACGGTTAAGGCTCAAAATTGTCTGCGAATGCTCTGAGCCTTCGCTAGCAACGCAAGCATCGTTCAGATTTGCTAGCGTTTGTTCCAATCTATTGGAATAAGAACGCACCGTCTCGTTTGTTCTTTGTTTTGTATGAATAAGCCCTAATTGGAGTTGGGACAAGGATTTGGTTTCTAAAAATTGTTGAATTAATTTTTCTCTAAGGGATTCCCAAGTGGAAAATTCCGTATATTTTACTATATTGTACGCCGGGCCAATTAGTTTTGTTTTTATTATAAGGAGTAGGATTGAGGTTTCGGATGCGGGGATGTCTTCTGCTATTAGATTACACGCATTTAAAAATTTATGTAGATGTGCCCTGTTCCCATCAAATTCGGGGATCAATTTAAGAGCAAAAGATCTATCTAATTTTGGGGCCATTTTGGATTCAGTTTCTACAATGGAATTGTCAGAGGAAGAGAAACCCTCGGTAGTACCAGTTTCAGAATCTTCTGAGTCGGATGTTTCGACACTCTTATTTTCGGACATAAACTGATAATATTACAAAAACAATATCGGACATAAATTGATAATATTATAATAAAAAAAAAAATTTACAAAATATTTTAATTCAAGCTCAAAAAAAATTTAGGCTAATAGAAGGTAATGATAAATATGATAATAATAGTAATAGTAAAAGTAGGTAATAATATTTTGGTAAAAATCAATATGTATCTAATATATTTTATTTTTTAAATTCTTGCCTCTTTTTATTTTATGAATTAAATAATTAAAGTTGAGATGATGGTTGGCTAAAGATGAATATGTTGGAGATGTATGTAGTAGATTAAAGATGAGAGATGTTAAAGATGTTGTAGATTATAGATGACTTGATTGTCTTTTGTTTTCGTTGCAACCCCTTGGGTTGGTTAATTGTCTCTCTTTTTTTTTTTTTTTTTTAGTACAGTTTTGTATTTTTCACTTGTTCTTATTTATTTAATGCGTCACTTGAGTTTCTTTTGGATTTTTTTTTTTAATTTTTGTTTCACTTGAGTTTCTTTTGGATTTTTTTTTAAATTTTTGTTTCACTTGAGTTTCTTTTGGATTTTTTTTTTTTTTTAATTTTTGTTTCACTTGACACAAACACTTTTCAGGCGAACCCCACATCTGACACCAATTTTTTGTTGTGCTGTTTTATTCTTTTTGCTTCGAGAAGCACGATCCTCGAAAGGGGTCTTACCTTTTTAGTGTATAGTCTTTTGTGTCACATAAATTAAACGAAACTTGTATTTGTATTTTTAGTTTATTGTTTATTATTTGTTTTCTTATTATCTAATTTCCGAATTTACATGTATTTATATAATATATATAGGAAAAGAATTGGTACTTGCAGACGATATAGGAGATGATGAAGATGACGAATTTTGAAAAGAAGTAGAAGAGGATTTTGTAACAGATCGAAGAGTCATTTTCGCAATTCTGCTAAGACAGTCAGCGTTTGTATTTTGATCACCTTTTTTATGAATGATTTCATATTCAAACTCTTCGAGCTGTAGACGATATCTCATCATTCTGGAATTTATATCTTTACAGTTGTGAATACAAACTAGAGGTTTATGATCAGTGTATAGTTGAAATTTTCTACCATACAGATAAGGTCTGAAATGTTTGACTGACCAAACAATAGCTAAAAGTTCCTTATCAGTAGTAGAATAATTTCTTTCGCTTTTATTAGGAGTTCGTGATGCATAAGATATAGGAAGGTCGTTACCAATTTCACCTTGCGAAAGGACACTACCAATAGCTACATCGCTAGCATCCGTTGTTAAGATAAAGTTTTTGGTGAAATCAGGATACTGAAGAAGGGGTGGATTAATTAGTCTTTATTTTAATCCATGAAAGGAATTTGAACAAAGAGGAGTCCAGTCAAAACGAACATCCTTACGTAAAAGATTAGTAAGGGGTTTGGAAATTTTTGCAAAATCTTTTATGAAACGGCGATAATATCCAGCGAGTCCCAGAAAGCTTTTTATTTCTTTGGGATTTTTGGGTTGAGCGAAATTCTTCACGCATTCGATTTTTTGCGGATCAGGTTTGATACCTGATTCATTTATCACGTGTCCTAGGTAAGTGAGTTCCGTTCGCAAAAACTGGCATTTTTCGGGTTGCAATTTAAGATTATGTATTTTGAGACGTTCAAAGATTTCTTTTAATTTCAAATTGTGTTTGTCTAAGGTTTTACCATAGACCACGATGTCATCCATATAAACGAAAGTTTTTATACCTTGAAGACCAGTCAATACATTATTCATTAACCGTTGGAAGGTGGCTGGGGCACCTTTTAATCCATAAGGCATTCTAATGAATTCGTAATGACCAAAAGGTGAAGAGAAAGCGGTCTTCTCTCTATCTTCCGGTCTAACTTGGATTTGATGGAATCCACTGGCGAGATCTAAAGTAGAAAAAAATTTTGAACTTCCCAACTGATCTAGAATATCAGTTATGTTGGGTAATGGAAATGCATCACCGACAGTTTTGTCGTTGAGTTTGCGAAAATCGACGACGATTCTCCATTTCTTATTACCATCTTTATCAGGTTTTTTAGGGACAACGATGAGAGGAAAATTCCACGGACTATTCGATGGCTGGATTATATTATCGTCCATCATCTCGTCGATTTGTTTGTCAACCTCTAATCTTTGTGCTTCCGGCAACCTGTAGGGTTTGATATAGGTAGGTGTTGCATCCGGGGTAAGGATTGAGTGTTGTACAGAAGAGGTATGAGTTAACTTATCCCCTTTTAGATAGAAGAGTTCGCTATACAAGATACACAGATTTAGTATCGATTCTTTTTCATTCTTCGACATGTGATCTGTCACGACTGACTCTTTTATAGCTTGGATTCTGTCATATGATTCGGGATAATTTTGAATTCGTAAAATGTTATAGTTGGAGACCTCATCGAATACAAGGTCTTCGGTATTAAATTCAATAGGAGATTCAGAAGAATTAACGACGGATATGTAGGAGATAGAACTATTGGCAGGAGTAATGCTGTTGCCAATATATAATCCATTAGAAAATTGTTGGGAGAGGCATATACTGTCCACATTTACTTCTTTAAGAACAAGGACTACGGTTTCGGATCTAGGTGGGATAGTGACTAAATTTGAAGGGATTAAATCATATTCAATAATGAAATTCTTAAAAGAGAATGTAAGCATTTTAGTCCCATAGTCGATTTGGGCCTTATGATCATCGAGAAAATTGTTACCTATGATTCCTTCAGTGCTTATAGGGAAGTTTTTATCTACAACGTGAAAGGGATAAGAAATAGTAATATTTTTAGGTAGGTTTATGCGTAAGTATATAACACCCTTAGTACAAATCACGGAATCTGTAATTCCAGATAATGAGTGAATAATGTTTGAGTCGATGGATAGTTCTGGTTTTAATTTGTCTGTTTTAATCAGACAAATTTCACTACCACCATCGATGAGAAATTTCGCAGGTTGAGGATTTAGCAAGGTTTCGGATGAAATTTTTATTGAGTCTACTCTACTCATTTTATTATTTAAGTTTATTTGAAAGATATGGCGAGATGAGATTAAGTTTGAGTCCAAAGCCTGCCACTGGTTCCGGCCTCTGAAATGTTTTCCGTGTGTTTATTTGTTGAGGAAGAGGGAATTGGATTAGTATTGTTTTGTTTTCTATTGTTGTTATACTCTCTTTTTCTGCATTCGTTTATATGATGTCCTAGATTCTTACAATAACTACAAGTAATTGTAACTTTTTTAACCTCACTCTTGAAGGAAGGAAGCTATTCTTTGTTTTTCCTTGAGTAGCATTGTTCGATGCTATGTCCGGTTTTCTTACAATAATTACATGAGATTAAATTTCTAGATTTAGAATGAAACGAGGTAGTAGGAGTTTGGGACAAATAACTGAATTCATTTTTCTCTTCTAGTACAGCAGTCTCTATAGCTTCAGTGAGAGATGTAAATCGCGAGGCTTTTATTATTGGTCCTATCTTGGGATTAAGGCCCCTTTCAAAAGCCTTTAGAACAGTTTTACGGTTAAGGCTCAAAATTGTCTGCGAATGTTCTGAGCCTTCGCTAGCAACGCAAGCATCGTTCAGATTTGCTAGCGTTTGTTCCAATCTATTGGAATAAGAACGCACCGTCTCGTTTGTTCTTTGTTTTGTATGAATAAGCTCTAATTGGAGTTGGGACAAGGATTTGGTTTCTAAAAATTGTTGAATTAATTTTTCTCTAAGGGATTCCCAAGTGGAAAATTCCGTATATTTTACTATATTGTACGCCGGGCCAATTAGTTTTGTTTTTATTATAAGGAGTAGGATTGAGGTTTCGGATGCGGGGATGTCTTCTGCTATTAGATTACACGCATTTAAAAATTTATGTAGATGTGCCCTGTTCCCATCAAATTCGGGGATCAATTTAAGAGCAAAAGATCTATCTAATTTTGGGGCCATTTTGGATTCAGTTTCTACAATGGAATTGTCAGAGGAAGAGAAACCCTCGGTAGTACCAGTTTCAGAATCTTCTGAGTCGGATGTTTCGACACTCTTATTTTCGGACATAAACTGATAATATTACAAAAACAATATCGGACATAAATTGATAATATTATAATAAAAAAAAAATTTGCAAAATATTTTAATTCAAGCTCAAAAAAAATTTAGGCTAATAGAAGGTAATGATAAATATGATAATAATAGTAATAGTAAAAGTAGGTAATAATATTTTGGTAAAAATCAATATGTATCTAATATATTTTATTTTTTAAATTCTTGCCTCTTTTTATTTTATGAATTAAATAATTAAAGTTGAGATGATGGTTGGCTAAAGATGAATATGTTGGAGATGTATGTAGTAGATTAAAGAGGAGAGATGTTAAAGATGTTGTAGATTATAGATGACTTGATTGTCTTTTGTTTTCGTTGCAACCCCTTGGGTTGGTTAATTGTCTCTCTTTTTTTTTTTTTTTTTTTTAGTACAGTTTTGTATTTTTCACTTGTTCTTATTTATTTAATGCGTCACTTGAGTTTCTTTTGGATTTTTTTTTTTAATTTTTGTTTCACTTGAGTTTCTTTTGGATTTTTTTTTTAAATTTTTGTTTCACTTGAGTTTCTTTTGGATTTTTTTTTTTTTAATTTTTGTTTCACTTGACACAAACACTTTTCAGGCGAACCCCACATCTGACACCAATTTTTTGTTGTGCTGTTTTATTCTTTTTGCTTCGAGAAGCACGATCCTCGAAAGGGGTCTTACCTTTTTAGTGTATAGTCTTTTGTGTCACATAAATTAAACGAAACTTGTATTTGTATTTTTAGTTTATTGTTTATTATTTGTTTTCTTATTATCTAATTTCCGAATTTACATGTATTTATATAATATACTCCTTACTTGGAGTTTTTCTTTGTCGTAAGATATGAAAAAAAAAATAGGAAATAAAGAATTAATATGCCGTTAAAAATAAAAGAATTAGTAATGCGATTATGCGACCTTATCGACGACAGTCCGAAAACAACAGTGTCCGATGTCTGCCTCGCTACCCGACTCGAAACCGGAAAAAATATGCAACATGAGCACAAGTGTGCCTGGTCACAGTCGCGATTGGTTTTTGAGATCAATGCACGTTTAATATGTTGAAAAGTGAGCGAGTGCATTGATCGTTGGATATATAAAATAATGATATGGAGATTTAGAAGAGTTGGGCAATGAAATGGGTTTTGGGATCAATGAACGTTTAATAGGTTGGAAAAGTAAGGGAGTGCATTGATCGTTGGATATAGAAAATGAAAATGATGATATGGGAATTTGAAGTGGTTTGTAGTTGGGCAATTAAAGTAAATGATGAATATGGAATATTGGTCAATCAAAAGGAAATGATGACTGTGGGAATTTGAAGTGGTTTGTAGTTGGGCAATTAAAGTAAATGATGAATATGGAATATTGGTCAATCAAAAGGAAATGATGACTGTGGGAATTTGAAGTTGCAATGGGTTGAAGTAAGTATGGGTTTAGTTGGATGGAATGATAAGGGGAAATGATAAGAGAAAGTTGTAAGGTACGTACTTTACAACACTATTGTGTAAGTTCTTAGCGTTTGTAAAAGTTAACAAAGGAAACGATAATCCTATTTGTACTGTATCATTATTAGGTAAATTCAATGAAAACGAACGATTGTCAGATGTATTTGATTGCTGTAAATTTATATCCAAAGGTAGAGGTGATGTAATAATTAGTGATGGAAAAATTGAAAATAGACATAAAATGAATGAGAAAAACAGCGCATTTTAATAGAAGGTTGTCAACCAATGGTTTATCGGAAACTAATAAACATAACACCTCAACATTATATTTTATATAATTTTATTCTATATATTCATATATATATATATATATATGTATAGCTCCTACGTCCTTTATTCTTATCTCATTTACATTTATTAAGATACATTCAATTGAAATAAGTCTTGAGCGCGTTCATTTTTCTCTTTATTCTTTTTAAATTTTTGAGGTGTATTAAGTAATTCAGCGTCACCAAACGGACAAAGCGATGGATATTCACCATCTTTCCTTTTTAAAGCATTTGAATGTGGTGTAATCATTCCGCTCAGTGTTAGCTGTCCTCCTATAATTAAATTTTAGAATTATATAATTTATTTTTTTTATTTTTTCAACAAAGTAATATCCCCACCTAAAAGTCTAAATCGTACATGCTGCATAGGTTCAAACTGTAACCTAAAACTGTGAATATGAGATATGCTCTCACCATTTCTAATATGAAACAGCTTACATTCTACCCCATGTTCTGGTTGTACTAGTAATCTCATTCCATCACTATAGAATGATACATCTGTAAATCTCATCTCCAACCAACCAGATTCACAAATACAGAATGTATCTCCTTCTCGTAATCTTTCAATCCAGAACATTTTTTTTAAATGAACCGTCTCAACTTAGAGCTCTTCTATAAATATAAACAAATCTACTTATTTTTATTTTTATACATTATCATACAATTTTTTTCTTAATTTACTTCCCAAACCAAATACACCTTCAACCACAACCTCTGCGCCGCCGCCGCTGCCACGCATCGCACCCACCCGCATCACTACCTAATCAGTTCATTGCCCCCCATTTATATAATGTTCAATGACATATTACCCCAAACGCTAGCGCCATACCTTATCATCCAATTTTTTCTTTTTCTTAATTTACTTCCCAAACTAAATACATCTTCAACCAGAACCTCGGCCCGCGCCACCGCCTTGCATCGCACCCGCCCCGCATCCATCACGACCTAATCAGTTCATTGTCCCAACCGCTGCGCGCGACCGTTGCCGTGGCCTAGTTCCGACAATGATGTATGCCTCATCCAAGATATGGAGTATACATTTCTACAATTTAAAACGATAAAAAAAAATAATTCTTAAGCCCTATATATGATTCATACTACATAAAAAACATTATTAGCTCTTAGCTCTTTAAACAACATGACGATTACCCAGTCTGTCAGTCTATCAGTCTGTCAGTCCGCCGGCCGTTTTCGTGGCCTAGCCCCGACAATGATGTATGCGTCATCCAAGATATGGTTTCTACAATTTAAAACAAAAAAAAATATAAATTATTCTTAAACCCCAAGTATATGATTCATACTACATAAAAAACATTATTTTCTCTTAGATCTTTAAGCAACATGCTGATTACCATGAAATCACTTCTCAAGCAACTTCATGCGATACTACTTTAATAGCAAGACCATACGACCAGTATATAGGCTGCACCGCCTGCGCCGCTGGTCCCGAACCCGCTTATTTATACTACTTTGGAAATTGTTCAATAAAGAGTCAGTTATAAGCTCAACACACAAGAATAAACATCTTTGTATTCACTTATACACCCAAATCAAACGGGTAAGGTTATGTTTGGCGATCTTCATCACCACCTACCAGCTTGGTGGGATGCACTAGGAGTGATGAAGTGCCATTGCGTACAGAGGCAAGCCAAAAATTGCTGGTTGTTCTCTGATTGAAAGATGACCAAGTATTAGTTCATGAGCTTGTTGACTCCCACAGAAGCAGCACCAGTGTCGCTATACAAGTTAAGGCAGGTGACTCGCCTGCTTACAAAGCAGGTGAAGGAAGGAGATCGATGACAAGGGGTGCTTTCATAAATACATGGTTGCGAAAGTCCGACGAATGCATAGCTTTCATAAATCCAAATGATGAATGTCAGAGTTTCATAAATATGCAAATATTTGCAGCGCAAATGCGCAAATATGGAATTTCACATGCATTCCGATTTTTGTTCTTAAAGAAAGAGACAGTATGATTTAAGCGGTGGTACACTTTGCCTTACACATCTGTCCAAATTTCCGCTGGAAAATTCAAAGGTGAACTCAAAGTTAAAATACAATTCATATACCCCGTTTATATAAGTGAATTGAGGAATCGAATCGAATTGAGATTTCGATTCAGGTATATAGCCTCGTGGGATCGGAAGATTGAATTAAAATGGAATCGAAGTGACAACTTGAGTTTACAGAATAAACAACAAAAACATGCAACAGAAAAAAATACAAAGAAAACGGAAAGCCACTGAACACAAAAAAATACTATTGGTGTGTGTGTCCGTTCATTTTTATTTCACTTTGAAAACGTAGTCTAAATCTAAAGCCACATTTTCGAATCATATTGATTTCATCAAGAAAAAAAGTAAATTGATAAATCTGAATACTAAACGTAAGAATTATAATTGATATTGTATGTATACATTTGAAATTAACCTTGTATTCATAGGAAATTTTAGCCCTACAATAAAGAGCTCAAAATTCGGAATTTTATCTTTCATTTGGATTTAACAAACTAAAATTTCGTTGATCGAATTTGCAAGAATCAAAAGATAGTTAGAAACTATACAGAACTTTTGTTTAACACAGATTGATTGATCAACGGAGTACGTTCTTCATATCCAATCGCTAAACCAGGTGAGTACCCTTTGAATCGTTCTTTCCCTGTGCCTTCAGTAAACCAGTAAATGCAACGCACTCCACCACAATCAAAACGTGTAAGCGATTTAGTCGCCGAAATTAGTGGAATTAATTCTGCAAGTACTAGCCTACCGTCAAATACACCACCACCGAATGCACCACCGCCGAATGTACCACCATCGACGGTCGAACCTACAATTCAATCAAACTCACCAAATATCCTCCTACCCGGTCAGATTCCTTCCGCAGAACAAGCCCAAAATATCCGCTCATCAAACATTAATGCTGGCCAATCTGTGGCTTATCTTTCATCTGGAATGAACCATAGAACTTTAAACGCAATGTCAACAACGTCAAAAGCTTCATCTCGCAAAAGAATATCCCTCCAACTTAAACGTTTAGTTCTTCTAAACTCCTTGAGGAAAAGTTCTTAACGAAAAAATATCAAATTTTTGAGGATAATATTTCTGAGGATCAAGACGATGACGATGTCGATGATGATCTCAACGTCATTGCAAATAGCCTTCCCACACCCTCGAAATAGGTGGAAAATTGGACAAAGGTGCAAGACAAGTAAGCAAATGTAACCTTTAATGCAGAATTGCCAAATAGCACATTTAACAATAACTGGCTAGGCCTAAATGTCAATCAGATCAATCAAAACATATTATTGGACCCAATGATAAAAGACAGTCGTTTCCTCTGGCAAAAAACAACAAAAACACCAGTACACATGAAGTTTTACATGATTCTCAAGATGGTCCTGGATTGACACGTCGGCAACTGGCTGCAAGACATTCCACACCAAAAGATCTCCCTCGATTTGACGGAAATCCTGAAAACTGGGCTTTATTCATAAGCTGCTTTGACAGCAGCACCAGGACTTGTGGGTTCTCCTCAGAAGAAAATCTTGTACGTCTTCGGGCCAGCCTAAAGGGAAAAGCTCTTGATTCTGTTTGCAGCCGATTGTCGCAGCCTGGTCAAGTACATAAAATCATTAACACACTGCAAATGATGTTTGGACGTCCTGAAATAATAATAAACGTCCTGGCTAAACTTAAACGTGAACCACTTCCTAGAGAAGATAAATTAGAATTGATCGTAAAGTACTCACTTGACATCGAAAGCATTTGTGCAACAATGGAAGTATCTGGTTGTGCATCGCATTTGAACAATCCAGTATTACTGCAAGACTTGGTAGGAAGACTACCCCCTAACCTGCGCCTGAACTGGTCCATATATAAGCAAACACTTCCAGTTATCAACATATCTCAATCCAGCACCTGGTTGTTTGAAGTTGGTCGAGCGGCAAATGATGTGCTGTTTTCGGTAAATTCAGGGCAGGAACAAAAATCGCGACAGGAACGTTCACGCCTTAACATTCACAATGAACTGGCAGCAAAAAAATGCAAAGTTTGTGAAAAAGATTGCACTTCACTGGATAAATGTCAAACGTTCCTCGACTACTCAGTACAGCAACGATGGTCGATTGTAAAAGAAAAACATCTATGTGGAACATGTCTTCTTCGCCATTACAACAAATGCCAATCTAACCAGCTGTGTGGAGAAAATAACTGTGCCTATCGTTATCATAAGCTTTTTCACAATGGTGCGTATAATCATCAAAAATCACACACACTAGAGATGAACACTGTTGCTGCTGCTCCGAATTCATATCCCTACACCAAGCCAGATACAACTCCTCTCGCCATTGCAACCCAACAAATAGACACAAAAACTCCCATAATGTCTAATTCGATAATACCATCAACATTATCATCATCACCCATTGTTACACACGTACAATCGAATTGTCATACACGCCTAAAGGAGAAGGCGATTCTTTTCAGAGTGCTACCCGTTACCTTGTATGGAAAAGAAAAAAAAATAGAGACGTTTGCATTTTTTGACGACGGGTCGTCTACCTCATTGATGGAATCGAAGTTGGCTGTGTACAAGTGAAAGGTGAAATTTCACCGCTGCACTTAAAGTGGACTTCGAATGTATTTCGAGAAGAATTCAACTCGAGAAAAATTGATGTATATATCTCAGGCGCGAACTTGGAACATAAATTTTCAATTCAAGGTGTACGTACAGTGGATGATTTGGAATTGCCGGAGCAAAGTATAAATGCTACAGATTTAAGTGAGCGGTATACGCATCTAAAAGGCATTCCAATTGCTTCATTTCATAATGCAAAACCTCGCATTTTAATAGGTTTGAAGCACTGGAATTTGGGGATACCACTTAGAATACGAGAAGGCAATGCAAATGAACCGGTTGCCACTAAAACGTGCTTGGGCTGGATAGCGTTTGGTCCATGTGACATAAATTCTGTAAAAAATCTAAGTCTAAACTTTCAGAGATTTGTCCATGTGACAATTGCGATGACTCTTTGTTGAACGATACTTTAAGAGATTATTTTGTTATGGAGAATATGGGCACGAAAAAAGTTTTACTCATGTCATCTAAAGAGGAAAAGCATTAAAAATACTGAAAACCCATTCTCGTAGAATAAACGACAATTTCGAAGTTCCGTTGCTTTGGAAAAACGATTTTTTTAAATTGCCAAAAAGTGAGACTTATGCTCACAATCGCTTGCTGTATTTAGAGCGTCGTTTGTTAAGGGAAACGCATATCAAAATACTCATAAATAATTTAGTTGATGATTACGTCAGTAAGGATTACGCTCGTAAGATCGATCCTGAATCTAAAGTAACAGCGAAGACGTGGTACTTACCAAATAAAATTCGTATCGTGTGGGATGCTGCAGCAAAAATAAATGGCGTATCACTGAATTCAGTTTTGTTGACTGGTCCCGACATAACATCTCCCTTGCTGGGTGTTTTGTTTCGTTTTAGAGAACGAAAGGTGGGCCTGTGTGCGGACATAAAGGAAATGTTCCACCAGGTCCGCATTAAAAGTGCAGACCAGGAGCCACAACGATTTCTTTGGCGTAATGCGAAAACAAAGGAAATCGAAACCTAAGTTCTTCAAGTTATGACCTTTGGCGCAACGTCATCGCCTTTCTGCGCACAATATATTAAAAATCGTAACGCGGAGGATTTTAATCTTCAATTTCCTGACGCTGCTAAGGCTATAGTTAGAGACCACTATTTCGATGATTTCATTGCTAGTTACGATAATGAAGCAGAAGCGGAGAGAATTGCCAAAGAGGTCACCTATGTGCATAGCAAAGGTGGATTTGAAATCAGAAATTTTCGGTCAAATTCTTCTCGTTTATTAGACAAATTACATTGTAATACAGCTGATAAGTTATCCCATGTATCTTTGTCGAACGCGGAAAAAGCTTTGGGTCTTTGGTGGTCACCGAAAAATGATGAATGGTTTTTTATGTTCAATAGTGATCGAATGAATCCCGAAGTACTGAGCGGTAAGGAAAAACCAACAAAAAGGGAAATTCTTCGAATTTTAATGAGAATATATGATCCTTTAGCCCTTATTGCTAATATTTTGATAAACATAAGAATCTTACTGCAGTCGATCTGGAGATCTGGTAATAATTGGGATGAGAAAGTAAGCGACGAACATTGTTCTATCTGGAATAAATGGCTGCGCATGTTACCTGACATTGACAACATCAGAATTCCTCGGAGATATTTAGTAATGCAAAACTTAGCTAATGCAGATAGTGTGGAACTACACATGTTTTGTGATGCAAGTGAAGAGGCTCTGGCATCAGTTGCATATATTCGAGTTATGTGTGGAGACGAACTTGAGTGCCGTTTAATAGCAGCAAAAACCAAAGTAGCGCCTTTGCGCCATATTTCAATTCCACGAATGGAACTTGAAGCTGCGGTTCTTGGAAGTAAATTAGCAATAACAATAATTGAAAGTCATTCAATTAAGTTTACTCGGCGAGTTTATTGGACTGACTCCAAAACCGTCATCTATTGGATAAGGTCTCCAAGTCGCAAATTTCAACAATTCGTTTCGCTAAGAATAAGCGAAATAATTGAAAAAACTCATGCAGAATTATGGAAGTGGGTGCTATCTAAACAAAATATTGCCGATGAAGCCACGAAAACCCGAACCAGTTTCGATTTTTCATCGCACAGGCCATGGTACAGAGGTCCAGATTTCTTGTGGTCAAAAGAACAGTTCTGGCCAAAGTGTGGGCTTTCTTCCGTGACTCCAGAAAACGATGACGCTAATCAAGAATGGATAATTAATGTTCCTAAATTTACAAACTGGAGAGAACTTCTCAATTCAACGGCAAGAGTTTACCTTTTTATTAAATGGTATTTTACTCGAAACCCAGATCTCATACTTCAACAATTTATTGACGATGCTGAACGTTGTCTATGGAGGCGAGCACAGAGTGAGATATTCAGATATTCAGATATTCTCGATGCAATGAAACTTAGAGACGGAGTTTTCCTTCCAAAGACCAGCGAGTTATAACGGGTGATTTTTTTGCTACTTGGTTTTTGACATTTATATTTTTGACAGATCACACATGACAAATTCCACGAACATTTGACATTTCGATTCAGTATTATTTGCCATTTCATCATGAATAGACTTACGCCTGAACAACGTTTGAAATTATTGAAATTTATTATCAAAATTCGTGCTCTGTGAAAAATGTGTTTCGCAAGCTACGTCCGTTTCAGCGACGAGGCTCATTTTTGGCTAAATGGATACGTGAATAAGCAGAATTGCCGTATTTGGAGTGAAGACCAGCCAGAGGCAATTCAGCAGCTACCAATGCATCCCCAAAAATGCACTGTTTGGTGCGGTTTATGGGCAGGCGGCATCATTGGGCCCTAATTCTTCAAGGACGATGAAGGCCGCAGGGTTACGGTCAATGGAGAAAGGTACCGTTCGATGATAACAGATTTTTTTTTGCCGAAAATGCAAGAATTGAACTCGGTCGACATGTGGTTCCAACAGGACGGTGCCACATGCCACACTGCACGCGAAACCATGCATCAAGAGAGGCGAATTTGGTGACCAGTTGATCTCACGTTTTGGCGCAGTCAATTGGCCACCAAGATCATGTGATTTGACTCCGTTAGACTATTTTTTGTGGGGCTATGTTAAGTCTATTGTCTATGGGGACAAGCCAACACGATTGCTGCCTTGGAAGCCAACATTGAACGCGTCATTGGTGAGATTCCGGCCGAAATGTGTGAAAAAGTTTGCCAAAATTGGACCTTCAGAATGGACCACCTGAAGCGTAGCCGCGGGCAACATTTAAGTGAAATTATTATTAAAAAGTAAATGGCAGAAATTGATTTATCGATCCAAATAAAAATTTTATTCACTTTTTACAAGTTTCTGTGTTTTTTTGAATTTTCAAAAACCAAGCTCTTAAAAAATCACCGTTTATAAATTATCACCATACTTAGATGAGCATAATTTGTTAAGAATTTCCGGAAGAATAGATGCAGCAGTCGGGATTGACTTTGAAACCAAATGGAAGGTTGGTCTTCCCAAAGATCACCATAAAACATTTCTAATTCTCGATTATTATCACCGCAAATTTAAACATCTACACAATGAAACAGTTGTGAATGAGGTCCGCCAACGATCTTACATCCCTACATTGCGAGTAATGATTAAGAAAGTACAACGTGAATGTCAGTTATGACGAAACAAAAGAGCTGAGCCAGCGATGCCTGTGATGTGCGAGTTGCCGCCTGCAAGGTAAAAACATTAACTAAGCCTTTCTCTTACGTTGGCATCGACTATTTTCGACCAATGCTTGTAACAGTAGGGCGCCGTTTGGACAAACCGTGGGGTGTAATTTTTACTTGCCTCACTATACAAGCGATTCATGTGGAAATCGCCCACTCTCTCTCTACAAGTTCCTGCATCCAAGCTTTAAAACGTTTTTCTTCCAGAAGAGGAAATCCAGTCCAAATTTACACCGAAAATGGTAACAATTTTCGTAGAGCAAGTCGGGAACTGCGAGCAGCTGTTGAGCAAATAGACGGTAAGAAACTGGTTGAAGGTATGGGGGAGGGAAAGGTCAAATGGTCATTCATTCCTCCAGCAGCTCCGCATATGCGTGGGTGTTGGGAGCGGTTGGTTCGAACCGTTAAGCAAACACTTTCACAAATTAAATATACCAGGAATCCGAATGATGAGTTGCTGCAGACAATGATGGTTGAAGTCGAAGGTATAATAAGCTCTCGTCCATTAACCTATGTTCCAGTGTCCTATGAGGACGACGAAGCCTTAACTCCCAATCATTTTTTGTTGGGCTCTTCAAATGGATCGAGGCCATCAGGGGAGTTAAAAGATGACGGTGTTGTTTTAAAACTAAATTGGATGATGGCTGAGCAATTTAGTAATTCTTTTCCGTGTGGGTAAAACAAGAAGTGTCGTCGTACAGACGAAATCTGGAGTGTACATTCGACCCGTTTCAAAACTGGCTATACTTGATGTTGCTGATTCTACGATTTCGGGTAAGACGGAACAACTTTCCTTCTTACCGGGCGGGAATGTTGAGAATCACGGCAACGCCGACGACATCGAAGCTTAAATTGTCAACGCATAGATGGCGACTTAAATTAACCTCTCATGAATGTGATATTTCGCAAAATGTTGCCTCTTCCTTTCATGTTTATTTCACTTTGAAAACGTAGTCTAAATCTAAAGCCACATTTTCGAATCATATTGATTTCATCAAGAAAAAAAGTAAATTGCTAAATCTGAATACTAAACGTAAGAATTATAATTGCCATTGTATGTATATATTTGAAATTAATCTTGTATTCATAGGAAATTTTAGCCCTGCAATAATGAGCTCAAAATTCGGAAATTTATCTTTCATTTGGATTTAACAATGAGTATTCGAGAGTTTCAAGGAGAAATCGATGGTTCTATAATGTCATTTTCTAACATATTTCGTTTTCTTACATAATTCGTAGTTCCTTCTTTATGTCCTACTTCGGCGTGTGTGGAAGCCGATATGGCTTTGAATATATCGGTGACGCATCCTTTTTAAGTGAGATATCTGTTTTGCCAATATGTGTGTATGTAAGCTTGTCACCATCCACGCGAAAGATGTCTCGATCCTTTACAGATTTATCTGTCTAGTTGTAACGTAAAATATAATGTTCCGAAGCTGGTGAGGACAATAGTTCGGCCCATTTGAGAATTACTGCTCTATACCGTGCATTCAAAGTTTTGATTGGTACTTTACCGTGTATGTCAGTAGATAATGATCCTGCCATAAGAACATTTCTGCATAATTGTTGCGGGTAAAATACTCGAGCTTCTGAGTGTTTCGTGTTTAGCCAATAGATTACTTCGCATATTGGGCTACTGAGATCGTATTTATATGTTCTTGTGAGCATATGGGTAGATGAATAATGTCACTACCCTATTTGATTTTTAACAGAAATTTCTCTAAATCAATTATGGCGTTAAATTCTAATAGAAAATTTGCTCCAATAATACCTTCAACTTTAATTGGAAAATAATCGGCCACTACGTGAAATTAGTATGGAATTATAAAATTTTCTACTCTGTCATTAATATCTAAGCTATTGCTAACTACGGTACTATCTTTAAATTTTGTATCAATACTCCCTTTTCTAAGCTATCTTTAACTATGGTTTCTGCGTCCTTGCTAAGACCTTTAGATTGAGTTACTAGATCGTTCAAGTATTTAACTTCTGCCTGGGATGCTTCTTCTTGGTTTATATTTAAATATTCTTCGTAAAAAGAACTCCGCGAATTATCTATTTCTTCTAGTTTCTTTTTAATACATTCTGCTTTTCTTTTTCTATTAGTATATTTCTTTTAACTTCTATAACAATCTTTGAGTGCACCTTAGTCTTTTATTAGTTTTAAAAAATTCATTTTGTATGCCCAATTAATCAATTTTTCTTAAATATTAAAAGTTTTTTGTTATTTTATATATATATTTATAGTGAAATTCTTCTAGGGATTACATTGTTTTTTACTACCACTCTTTTTACGGCTTGGTTGAACTTATTATTTATAAAAGTGTGAATATATTTAAAGAGGCAAACAATAATAATGATAATGATAGAAACTATATCTATTCCATACTCGTATCGTTTGAATTATTCATTTGCGGTCCGTTATTATCAACGGTGACCTCAATAGTATTTGAGGCAAAATTAAAGAACATTTTTGTTTATTTAAAGTTTATATAAAACAAATTGTTTATGTGTCAGATCTGTGTAAACTCGGGAACAACAGCTGAGAAGACATCAATTCCCAGAGGAGAAAAAGTACTCCGGGAACAGCCGCGTATGCAATTGCAACAAACATGTAATAATTTGATTTACCGGAATGGAACTGGTAACAAAATCAACCGAGAACACATAAAAAGCAATTTTCATAAAAATAGATTTTATAATAATTTTTTTTTAAGTTTCATTATGATTTGAATATTTCTTTAAATCCATTTTTTTAAATTATTTTTTTTTTTTCAAATTGATTAATTATTCATTTAATCTTGGAAGTTAACCAGTATTATAGTTAGTTCGCATACACTATCAGACACATTTATTTAATTTCCAGTCATTGCCTTATAAAAATGTAATAGAATTTTCAATGCCACTTTACGTTTCAAATTACTTTTGCTTTGGTCAAGTGTATCTATACATTTTCTAAGGTTCATTGCATTGCATGTTCTGTAGTGAGTATGTCTGAATAATATTTGGATACATTTGTACATTGTGAAAGGGGCATGTATATTTGTTATGAAATTGATGACATATCAACCCAGTGGGAATATTCAAAAAGCAGCTTTTTCATGAAGGAAAATAAGTATCAGTAATGATTTTTCTGGGAAATCCTATAATGAATTTAACATGGGCTTGGCCTAAGAGGTAAGTGGGTGCACCCATTTTCGATGAAGATTTTGTAATGAAATCACCGGTTACATGGAATCATGAAATTCATGAGTTCATTTTTTGGTGAAAAAACTCAGGTATACAGTGTTGACCCTTCTGGAGGTTTTATCCCACCCAATGTGTCTTTAGGAAACCACCTTTGTTTTAAAGTTAATAAAAGCTTATCATGTATCGGCCATCATTATGTCGTCATCCTACTAGAATGTCACTGCCACCTTTGACTAAGTTATTAGTCTTCCATGCTAAAAGCTGCCTAAGAATAAGGAAAATAAAGTCAACTTCCCAAATAAAAAGTATAACAAAAGCCAGAAATTCATACCATTCCGTATAATGGCAGAAAAAAATACCCCAGGAGAATTTCAGAAAACACAAATATCAAAAAAAAAATTAGTGTGGGCTTAATAACAAGAATTAAAATCAAAAATTTACTAATGTAAATAGTTTAAAGTTAAGGGTAGTTTTTTTTTAAACCGCCAAATATTCATTAAACCAACTAAACCTAAATTTGGAAACAAAATTGCCAACCGTGGTTCCAGTAAACAAAATAAATTTAATGTAATTTATTCAATAATAATTCAATTAAAATAAAATTAATTAAAGAAAAATTGCTTTTTATAATTATTACAGGTTGGCAACCATGACATAAAACTTCAAAATTAATTATTTTGTTTGCCTTTACTCAGAAAAAATGTATCAATAAAAAGTATTATTAAATCATCTCTTTTTAAAACAAGACATTCAAATGAGATTTACTTCCGATGTCTCGAAAAAGATTTACCTTGTTTTCACGATACAGAACCCAAAAAAAAAATCAGAAACAAAACAATATGAATAAAGCTTGATATCCGTTTGATATCAAATTTAAAATTTAACTTACTCAGGATAGGTCGTCGTCCATGTAGTGCACCACCTGGTTGATTCCTGTTTTCTTATACACTGTGAAAAAAAGGGGACTATCACTTTGTGGTCTACTTGTTTATAGTTTTTTTTTTCTTTATTAACTTTAAAGCCTATAAAATTTGAGCGGTACGTTGTTTTTTTTTTGTATAATTGCCACACTATATTTCTTGTTGTATTAACTTATAAATTTTTATAAAACAACCACAATTAAGCGACACATCTGACTTGGTATTTATACAATGTACAAGTAAGGAAAAGGTTGGTGTTCAAGAAGAGGTAAGAGATTAGGGTAGGTATATTATCACGAGGGATAAAACAATTTTATAAAATCACAAGGTTCTTCGGGGTAAAAAAAAATACAGGAACTTTGGTAGGTAAAGCTTCACCGATAACAATTAAGGTGAAAAGGCAGCCAGGCAACGATGATGGGGTTCTTCAGCAGATGTAAGTAATGTATGTAGATAGTATTGTTTTATAAGAGTTTTTTTTTGTTTAATTTTGTTTTTTTTGTATTTTTTTGTTTCAGGTATAAAAGGTAGGTAATTCCGATGTTAATTTTATTTTTTTTTTCTATTTTTTTGATCACGTAAGTATACACAGTTTGCATGATTTGAGTTGGTTTTGGAAGCAGGAGACAAGGGGTACTATTTCTTTTTTTTTTTTTTTTGTAATTTTTTTTCAGGGTTTTATATGGGTTTTCTTTTCCCGGAGTAGGTATTCACAACCTTAGTAAAATTTTTATTTTATAACCCTGGCATGAAAGCCAATAAGAAAGGGATATCACCAATGAAAGTTACACCCTTTTTTTGGCAAGCACCAATATTGTTTTACAACTTTATCTAGATTTTTTAAAAGTTTTGCACTATTCTTTCAAACGGAAAGCCACTGAACACAAAAAAACACTATTGGTGCACACACACACCAAGAATCAGATGTGAACTCGATTCTTCAATTCCTCGATTCAGGTATATAAATACATTTTCAATTCGATTCAGCTCTTCTAGTGGGATCGGATCGAGTAATCCTACTTTAATCCGATTCAAATATACAAGGACCTAAATCCTGATTCAATTCTCCATATAAACGTAGTAAGAATTGTTTCTGGTCCACAGGAAAATGAAGTAGATCAGAAAAAGTATTCATAAATGCTTATTAAAATGCATGCGCAAATAGTTTTTCTGACGTTATCATGATCGCAACTAATCGCATGTAAACAAAGCAACCATGCATTTATGAAAGTACTCAAGTTCTAATAAGAGAAAATGTTGTTAACTAAGTTCGATAATACCTTTGCGCTTTGGAACTCAATTTGCGCAGCTGAAAATTCCTCAAAGCAGCCAAACCGACTGTAACGCTATTACAACTTGAAAGTAGGTCATCTACATGAAACGCCTTCTTGATCATGTTGTTCGCAACTTGTAGTCGTAAAGGATCTCAGATCATCTGTGATTATAATCGGCGCACTGTACCTTCGACCGGACTGAAGTGTATGGACCAGAAACCATACCGTAAGTTACCGTAGATAACAGAACGACATTAAGTTCATCTGATGGTAATTCTCTGCGAATAAGCCGCTGATATTGTCGAATTACAGGTGCATTTTCCTTGAGAGCTACCTGGGTATCGGAGGAAGGGAAGAATCACGTTCACGAATACGGCTTGTATATTAGAGTAGAGCCGTAGTAGCTGGGTGTAGTAGCTGAGTGAAACACTTGTGGTTGTCTTGGCCGATGTATTGTACATAACACGTAATAGCACCTAGGATGTTCCTCATATTGATCAATTCAATATGTATGACCAAGGCCTTCATATTTACTAAGGGCTGGCTTTGGTGGGTAGTGTGGCTGGGTCAATGAACAGCCAACCGATGGTCGTTCGCTGAGCATGGCGTTTGTAGGGTTAAAATTGAACCATCTGAATACCAACTGTAGGCCAGCTATGTCCTCTGCCACACGTCGACGTAAGTACAAGAATTTTGCATTTGGAAAACGATATTAAACTCGAGATTTTAATCAAATTGTACATTATTATGATAGAGAACATTAAAAACGTGGGTCCCGCAATTACATCTGTCTGTCTTCCTGTATCTATAAATGAAAAGTAGGTTGCTCCTCCCACCATGTCAGATATATATTATATTTGGTGGTGGAAATTTATCATCCTCAATTCGATCATTCAGGTGATGATAGTCGATTACCATACGGAATCTTTGTAGACCGGTAACAGGGATTCTTTTTAGGTACTATGAGTATTGGAGAGTTTCAAGGTGAAATCGATGGTTCTAATGTCATTTTCTAACATATTTCGTTTTCTAACATAATTCGTATTTCCTTCTTTATGTCCTACTTCGGCGTGTGTGAAAGCCGATATGGCTCTGAATATAACGGTGACGCATCCTTTTTAAGTGAGATATCTGCTTTGCCAATGTATGTGTATGTAAGTCTGTAACTATCCACGCGAAAGATGTCTCGATCCTTTACAGATTTATCTGTCTAGTTGTAACGTAAAATATAATCTTCCGAAGCCGGTGAGGACAATAGTTCGGTCCATTTGAGAATTACTGCTCTATACCGTGCATTAAACATTTTGATTGGTACTTTCCCGCGTATGTCAGTAGATAATGATCCTGCCATGAGAACATTTCCGCATAATTGTTGCGGGTAAAATACTCGAGCTTCATTCATTTGTTAGTTGTTTATATTCATATATGTTTATTATATTATGTTTTATTTTTCACAACAAAACACTTTGAAATTTTGTTGAGGTCTGTTCTTCATGAAAGAAATCACAACCGACAAAAAAAGTAGGTAAATAAATAGTGCCGCGATAGTGGCGTAACTTGTAACGAACCGGTGGTGATGTCGGCTGGGATTCCCAAACCGGATTCTAAGGCTCGCCACGTAGGAGTTCAATACCAAGCACCTGGTCCAGTTTGGTAATAAAAATTCAACTCTCACTCCCATACCACTAGCCAAAACCTCAGGTATACAGTGTTGACCCTTCTGGAGGTTTTATCTAATCCAATGTGTCCTCAGGACACCACCTTTGTTGTAAAGTTAATACAAGCTTATCATGTATCGGCCATCATTATGTCGTCATCCTAGAATGTCACTGCCACCTTTGACTAAGGTATTAGTCTTCCATGCTAAAAGCTACCTAAGAATAAGGAAAATAAAGTCAACTTCCCAAATAAAAAGTATAACAAAAGCCAGAAATTCATACCATTCCGTTTAATGGCAGAAAAAAATACCTCAGGAGAATTTCAGAGAACACAAATATCGAAAAAAAATTATTGTGGGCTTAATAACAAGAATTAAAATCAAAAATTTACTTATATAAATAATTTAAAGTCAAGGGTAGCTTTTTTTTTAAACCGCCAAAAATTCACTAAGCCAACGAAGCCTAAATTTGTAAACAAAATTGCCAACCGTGGTTCCAGTAAACGAAATAAATTTAATGTAATTTATTCAATAATAATTCAATTAAAATAAAATTAATTTAAGAAAAATAGCTTTTTATAATTATTACAGGTTGGCAACCATGACTTAAAACTTCAAAATTAATTATTTTGTTTGCCTTTACTCAGAAAAAATGTATCAATAAATATTATTATTAAATCATCTCTTTTTAAAACACGACATTTAAATGAGATTTACTTCCGATGTCTCGAAAAAGATTTACCTTGTTTTCACGATACAAAACCCAAAAAAAAATCAGAAACAAAACAATATGAATAAAGTTTGATATCCGTTTGATATCAAATTTAAAATTTAACTTACTCAGGATAGGTCGTCGTCCATGTAGTGCAACACTTGGTTGATTCCTGTTTTCTTATACACTGTGAAAAAAAGGGGGGTTAAAATTTAAAGCCTTTAAAATTTGAGCGGTACGTTGTTTTTTTTTTGTAAATTTGCCACACTATATTTCTTGTTGTATTAACTTATAAATTTTTATAAAACAACCACAATTAATCGACACATCAGACTTGGTATTTATACAATGTACAAGTAAGGAAAAGGTTGGTGTTCAAGAAGAGGTAAGAGATTAGGGTAGGTATATTATCACGAGGGATAAAACAGTTTTATAAAATCACAAGGTTCTTCGGGGTAAAAAAAAATACAGGAACTTTGGTAGGTAAAGCTTCTCCGATAACAATTAAGGTGGAAAGGCAGCCAGGCAACGATGATGGGGTTCTTCAGCAGATGTAAGTAATGTATGTAGATAGTATTGTTTTATAAGAGTTTTTTTTTTGTTTAATTTTGTTTTTTTTGTTTCAGGTATAAAAGGTAGGTAATTCCAAAGTTAATTTTATTTTTTTTCCCTATTTTTTTGATCACGTAAGTATACACAGTTTGCATGATTTGAGTTGGTTTTGGAAGCAGGAGACAAGGGGTACTATTTCTTTTTTTTTTTTTTTGTAATTTTTTTTCAGGGTTTTATATGGGTTTTCTTTTCCCGGAGTAGGTATTCACAACCTTAGTAAAATTTGTATTTTATAACCCTGGCATGAAAGCCAATAAGAAAGGGATATCACCAATGAAAGTTACACCCTTTTTTTGGCAAGCACCAATATTGTTTTACAACTTTATGTAGATTTTTTAAAAGTTTTGCACTATTCTTTCAAACGGAAAGCCACTGAACACAAAAAAACACTATTGGTGCACACACACACCAAGAATCAAATGTGAACTCGATTCTTCAATTCCTCGATTCAGGTATATAAATACATTTTCAATTCGATTCAGCTCTTCTAGTGGGATCGGATCGAGTAATCCTACTTTAATCCGATTCAAATATACAAAGACCTAAATCCTGATTCAATTCTCCATATAAACGTAGTAAGAATTGTTTCTGGTCCACAGGAAAATGAAGTAGATCAGAAAAAGTATTCATAAATGCTTATTAAAATGCATGTGCAAATAGTTTTTCTGACGTTATCATGATCGCAACTAATCGCATGTAAACAAAGCAACCATGCATTTATGAAAGTACTCAAGTTCTAATAAGAGAAAATGTTGTTAACTAAGTTCGATAATACCTTTGCGCTTTGGAACTCAATTTGCGCAGCTGAAAATTCCTCAAAGCAGCCAAACCGACTGTAACGCTATTACAACTTGAAAGTAGGTCATCTACATGAAACGCCTTCTTGATCATGTTGTTCGCAACTTGTAGTCGTAAAGGATCTCAGATCATCTGTGATTATAATCGGCGCACTGTACCTTCGACCGGACTGAAGTGTATGGACCAGAAACCATACCGTAAGTTACCGTAGATAACAGAACGACATTAAGTTCATCTGATGGTAATTCTCTGCGAATAAGCCGCTGATAGTGTCGAATTACAGGTGCATTTTCCTTGAGAGCTACCTGGGTATCGGAGGAAGGGAAGAATCACGTTCACGAATACGGCTTGTATATTAGAGAAGAGCCGTAGTAGCTGGGTGTAGTAGCTGAGTGAAACACTTGTGGTTGTTTTGGCCGATGTATTGTACATAACACGTAATAGCACCTAGGATGTTCCTCATATTGATCAATTCAATATGTATGACCAAGGCCTTCATATTTACTAAGGGCTGGCTTTGGTGGGTAGTGTGGCTGGGTCAATGAACAGCCAACCGATGGTCGTTCGCTGAGCATGGCGTTTGTAGGGTTAAAATTGAACCATCTGAATACCAACTGTAGGCCAGCTATGTCCTCTGCCACACGTCGACGTAAGTACAAGAATTTTGCATTTGGAAAACGATATTGTTCCTGCCATCCTCGATTGTAGTCAGCTTAATTTAGCCTGTGCCACCACACTGATTTAGTGCTAACTGTGCTACCGCACATATGACAATTTGGCAGCAACCATCATCTACTACAATCGAGGATGGCAGCCAACGTAAAAAGGAAAAACCCCCATTGTAAGTTGGTGGGCATTTCCGGCTTTGCCTCTAATTTTTTCCTTTCGTTTGTAGGTTGCCAGAGCAAGCACTTCGTGCTCTCTGTTTTTAAAAGAAAAAAAAATTTACTATTTTGTAAGAAAATATTAATAAAAAGTAACACATGTAAAAAAACTCCAAACGGACGCCAATTTGTTTGCTTAACAATTTTAAACTTGAAAGTGCTTAAAAGGCAGAAGAAAAGCATCTTTTCATAACCCAAGAAACCAACCAAGAACTTGCTGACATTAATCCCAAATTCGGACAGACGCACGTCCGCCATCAAGAAACCTTCAGCTTTTGCTCGAGTGCCTGCTGGCACATTTGGGCTTACATATTTAATCAATTTAATCCTTGGCTAAGTCTGAAGCCGAGGCCATCTTCGGACAAACGCACGTCCGCCATCAAGAAACCTTCAGCTTTTGCTCGAGTGCCTGCTGGCACATTTGGGCTTACATCTTTAATCAATTTAATCCTTGGCTAAGTCTGAAGCCGAGGCCATATTCGGACAGACGCACGTCCGCCATCAAGACATCTTAGATTCGGACAGACGCACGTCCGCCATCAAAGACATCTTATATTCGGACAGACGCACGTCCGCCATCAAGATATTTATCAGATATTCGGACAGAGGCACGTCCGCCAGCAAGACATCACCAGAATCGGACAGACGCACGTCCGCCAGCGTAAGTACAAATCAACCCAGGCATACACGCCAACATTTGGTCCATCGGAGCCGGATCATCAGATCGTCATTGCATTGAGTATATTCTTTATTATATTATTATATATTATTATATATTCTAATTATATTATTATATTACATATATATTACATTTTCAATATCAAATGTACATACATTTATTTTGTTTCGTGGCAATAATTACTAGAAATTTGATAAACGCGTTCTTTGGTTATTGGTCGGTGATTTTGGTTCGCTCGGGTCGTACCCATTTTGATAGAAAGTTTTCGTTCTGTTTGCACATGTACCACGAGTCGGTCGGTTTGAAATCCGTGACATCAAAATAGTGCTTTTTCGCTCAGGTGATTTTAGGTTTTTCTTTCTTTTCATTCGGTACGGTATTTTAAGTGTTGTTGTATACACAATTTTCGTGGATTTGGTCAGACAACCAGGCTTCGGCAACGTTACTGCGATTAGGTACACATTTTTCATTTTTCATTTAGCGGTCGTGAACTCAACCAGAGTACCTTCTGTGCCATTAGTAAATTTGACCGGTTGATTCTTAATTTTTTATTAAGCGTAAGCTTCGTAAACGTAGTCTATATTAACATGGCTAGCAACCAAGACCTACGTGAATTCATTCACGCTGCTGATCAATTGGTCAAATATTCCGCAACGGTCAAAGATTTGTCCGAGGCAAAACATTCAGTTTCCACGTTGTCGGCGCGAAAAGAAGAGTTGAAGGATTTATGGATTGAGGTGAAATCCAAATACACTCGATGTTGCTTGAGTACCAACGAGTTTGGCGAGGAGGATTTAGAGACATTTGAGTCTAAATACAAGCTTTCGAATGAGACGTACATTTCATGCTTAGGGTTTTTCTTTGAGTTGATGGCCAAACTCACTACTGCTCCGGCCTCCCCTGGTTTTTTTGGAACAAATGTTCCTTCGGCGTCTACGGTCCAAAATCAAATGGTCAAGAATGGTTTATCTAATCAAGTCGCTTCGCCACATTGTATCAAGCTTCCAGCTTGCGACACGGAACTATTCCATGGCGATTACCTTTCGTGGCCGGCTTTTAAAGATATGTTTCAAGCGATATATATCAACCATCCGAGGTTAGGACCAGTTTAACAATTGTTCCATCTTAGGGCAAAAACCAGAGGCGAAGCTTTCAGCATCGTGAGCAAGTTTCCTTTAACGAATTCAAGTTTTTCATTGGCTTGGGAAGCACTTCGTTCTACGTATGAGAACAAAAGGATACTCATCAATAACCATGTCAAAAAGCTACTTAATCTTCCATTGTGTGCCAATGAATCTGCCTCGGAGATTAAGAGGTTACAAGGTCACATTAATGATTCGCTTGCTGCACTAAAGGGCCACGGTGTTTCCGTGGATAACTGGGATCCAATACTTGTGTATTCATGCTGCAGCCGACTTCCAACTTCCACCCTTGCGTTATGGGAACAATCTTTGGACGATCCGTCCAAGGTGCCGAAATGGGAGCAGCTCAATAAGTTTTTAAGCAGCCGTTTTCAAGTATTGGAAACTATTGCCGACACTAATAACCCAGGATTTTCAAGTTCCACAACGCGATCCAAGTCAATGAAAAACGGTGGTACAAATAATCGCTCAAATCTCCATCTAGTTAAAACTCAAGCATCGGGTTGCCAATTATGTTCCAATAAACATCATCTTCGAAGTTGTAACAAATTTTTAGCGATGCCTGTTTCGGATAAGGCTGAGGTTGTTCAGAATCACAATCTGTGTTTTAATTGCTTGTCTCCAGACCATCGGTCACAAAAATGTACGAGTCGGTTCTCTTGCATTACGTGCGGAAAACGACATCATACCCTGTTACACAGAGGTACTGACAGTACGACTATGGAGCAACAGAACAGCAGAGTTTCAGTAATCCCATTCAATGGAAGAGTGTCACATGCTTCCAGCATTGACACTTCCAATCAAACACCTAGTTTTACTCCGTCCAGGCCAAGTTTTTCACATGTCCCCGACATTAATTCTGCGAATAATCTACAGGCTACGCATGTTAGGTTTTCACCAAATACAAGTCTGCCACATGTTTCCGACATTGGTACCGCAACAAATTTACAGTCCACTGCTCAAACCTTCAATTACCAATCACACTTAGTCTCTTCTCAGAGGCAAGTTCTGCTAGCGACGGCGCTGGTTAAGATCATTGGTATCGAATCCAATCATACTGTTCGCGCACTTATCGATCCAGGATCAGAAGTGTCGCTAATTTCCGAAGCAGTACAAAGGCGATTCAACTTACCAGTATTGCCAATCAATGTGTCAATCTCGAGTGTTAGCGCTTCACATGCGGCAAGCTCCAGAAAGTTATGTACGTTCTCTATCGCCAACAATGAAGATCCGTCAAATAACATCAAGTGTCATGCTATTGTGTTACGAAAGGTTACAAACGATCTTCCGAGTTCCACAATGACTCATATCCGCGCTTCGCAATTAAAGGCTCTTTGTTTGGCTGATCCCACCTTTTCTAAATCCTCCAGGATCGATTTGCTTATTGGTGCGGACTTGTATCCTGCTATAGTCCGAGAGGGACTGCAGATCGTCTGTGAATCTTTGGTGGCTCAAAACACCATTTTTGGCTGGATTTTCTCGGGTCCCATCCCACAATCCTTCAACGCCTTCAACACCTTCGTCCAAGATCACACAGAAGACAAGTTGGATGAGCAAATCAAACGGTTCTGGGAATTAGAAGAGGTACGGGAAACCAAAAAGATCGCATCGGCCGAAGACCAATTTTGCGAAGAATTGTACAAAAATACAACCTTTCGCCGTACGGACGGACGTTATGTGGTTCGGTTACCTTTTAAATCGGACCGGTCTGCCAAACAACTCGGTAGGTCAAGACACATAGCACTCAGACAATTTCTTCAATCAGAGAAATCTCTAACTCGAAACAAGGATTTACAGTCCACATACTCTAAGGTTCTTAGCGAGTATCTCGAACTAGGGCATATGAAAAAGGTGGGAAGTACGGAAATTGTCAAGGATGGCAACGTGTCCTCATTTTATTTGCCACACCATGCGGTACTGAAACCCGAAAGTTCCTCAACTAAAGTGCGCGTTGTCTTTAACGCATCTAGTGCCTCCAGTAGTGGACTAAGTCTGAACGAACTCCTTTACGCAGGACCCGTTCTTCAAAGGGACATTACTTCGTTGATCGTGCGCTGGCGATTTTACCAGTATGTTTTCAATGCGGACGTAGAAAAAATGTATCGCCAAATCGCCGTCCATCCAAGTGATACTCCGTATCAAAGGATTGTATTTCGGCAAACACCGGAAGCGCCAATTGACGATTGTGAGTTACTCACGGTGACTTTCGGTATGAATTGCGCTCCATTTCTGGCCATACGTACCCTTGAACAACTGGCAAACGACAACGAAGCAAGATTCCCACTTGCGTCCAGAATTATATTACAAGATTTTTACGTCGACGACGTCCTTTCGGGTGCTCATGATATTTCCACTGCTCAACAGGCACAAGGTGAGTTAATAGAACTGCTGGAATCTGGAGGGTTTCCTCTGCGCAAATGGATATCTAACACCCCGGAGCTTTTAAACCGCCTTCCAGGCAATTATATCTTAAGAGATAACTTTTTAAAGCTCGATAAAGAGAGCACAACCAAAACTTTAGGCATTCGCTGGAATGCTAAAGAAGATAATTTTCATTTTTCGGTTCCCCTTATTCATTTGGCAACCAGCCCAAGTAAAAGAGAAGTGTTTTCTCAGATCGCGCAACTTTTTGACCCAGCAGGGTGGCTAGCTCCAATTATTATCGTAGCTAAAATGCTGATACAAACGATTTGGGTGGAAAAAACTGATTGGGACGAAGCTATACACGGTCGGAGCTTAGATACTTGGCAAACATTTGTGAAATCATTTTCCGATATTCAATTTATTAAGATTCCGAGTTGGGTTGAGTATTCGCCGTCGGTAACTGTGCAGTTCCACGGATTTTGTGATGCATCACAAAAAGCTTACGCGGCCGCACTGTATGCAAGAATTCAAAGTTGCGATGGCACTTTAAGCACTCACTTGATCTGTGCAAAAACGCGAGTTGCACCATTAAAGACAGTGTCCTTGCCCAGACTGGAACTCTGTGGAGCTGTGTTACTTTCGAAATTAATCAAAATATACACTCCGCAATTTCCAGTTACTTCGTACCAAACTCATCTGTGGACCGATTCCGCCATTGTAATAGCTTGGTTGCAAAAGCACCCAAGTACTTGGAAAACTTTTGTGGCCAATAGAACCAGTGAGATTCTCGATAACGTCGGAAACCTTCGCTGGAAACATGTGAGGTCTAGCGATAACCCAGCTGATTTGGCTACACGCGGGCTCTCCCCAACTGATCTGCGCACTAATAACCTTTGGTGGACAGGTCCCCACTGGTTGCGCAAATCGGAAGGTTGTTGGCCGCACAGCTTGCCAAGCATAGAATCGCAGGAAGAGCTGGAAGTCAAAGGTGTTGTAGCTTTCGCAACTATCACCGGAGATCTTTTGATGCGATTCTCGTCATTACCACGAGCGCTTCGAGTTTTGACATACGTGTTCCGCTTTTACTATCGTCTCCATCGAGATACTACTACTATGTTCGCGGCAGATTTGTCGGGCGTCTCTCAAAAGGAAATTAACTTCGTTAAAACTCGTTTAATCATTCAGAGCCAAAAATTGCATTTTTTCCGTGAATATGAAGCTCTTGCTGAAGGAAAACCGATTTCAGCCTCAAGTTCAATTCTGTCTTTGAATCCAGCCCTTGATTCAAATAAAATTTTACGTGTATATGGTCGCCTCGTCCATGCAAACCTTACGTGGCATGAACGTTTCCCAATTATTTTACCCTACGGGTCACAATTTACTTCGCTTCTAGTTCAATTCATTCACGATCTCACGCTGCATGGTGGAAACGCCCTAATGCTGCAGCTAATCCGGAATCTGTTTTGGATTCGAAAAATCAAGAACTTGATTAAATTTTGCGTGCATCGGTGTAAGACATGCTGCATCCACAAACAAAAACTTCGCACGCAATTAATGGCAGCTCTTCCTCCAGAAAGAGTAACGTTTTCACCCCCCTTCCACTACACTGGGATCGATTTCGCTGGCCCTTTTGAAATTAAAAGCGCTCGGTTGCGAGGCTGCCGCTTGACAAAGGGATATGTATGCCTTTTCGTCTGCTTTTCCACCAAAGCCATCCACCTTGAAGGGACTAGCGATCTTTCGTCGCGTGTATTTTTAGATGCGTTTGCTAGGTTCGTTTCCAGAAGAGGTCTACCCAAAGCTGTCTTTTCAGACAATGGGACGAATTTTGTCGGGGCAAACGTTCTGCTAAAAAGAGAATTTAAACAATTCTTACAATCCGCCTCAAGCGATATTAGGGTAAAATACGGGATTCAAGGGCTTGAATGGAATTTCATTCCTCCTGGGGCACCCCACATGGGTGGCTTGTGGGAAGCGGGTGTGAAAAGCTTAAAAACCCATCTGCGAAAACTCGGTAAAACTTGTCACCTCAGTTTCGAGGAATTCTCTACGTTGCTCGCGCGCATCGAAGCATGTCTTAATTCTCGACCGATTGCCCCAACATCGAACAATCCTTCAGATCTGTCGGCATTAACCCCGGGTCATTTCCTTCGCGGTAGCCCTCTGTTATCATTCCCCGAAGAGGAAATCGAAGCACAACCACTTAAGCTTATCAATCGATATGAAAGATTAAAATGCTTTCAGCAACAACTATGTCGACGATGGAAGGAAGAATATCTCAAGGAACTTTATAAGCGACAAAAATGGCAACAGCCAAAAGAGGATGTCAAACCGAACGACTTAGTAGTTATAAAGCAAGAGAACCTACCGTCAACGGAATGGCGGCTAGGACGCGTAATAAAAGTAAACCCTGGCACGGACGGGAGGGTAAGAGTCGCGACAATCAAAACTCAACTCGGCGAAATCACGCGACCAATAGTTAAACTTTGCGTTTTACCCTGCCTTTAAGTCAGTTAATGAGGCTTCCGCCTTTCCCGTTTCGGTTGAAGTAACCTAAAACTTGGGTGCTCAAAATTTAAAAAAAAAAAAAAAAAAATAATGTATCGATAATATTAAATTTTAATTATTATTAAGTTATATAATGTATAAGTTATAAGTAAAGTATTTGTTGGCATAGTCTGCCAAGGAGGGCCGGTATGTTCCTGCCATCCTCGATTGTAGTCAGCTTAATTTAGCCTGTGCCACCGCACTGATTTAGTGCTAACTGTGCTACCGCACATATGACAATTTGGCAGCAACCATCATCTACTACAATCGAGGATGGCAGCCAACGTAAAAAGGAAAAACCCCCATTGTAAGTTGGTGGGCATTTCCGGCTTTGCCTCTAATTTTTTCCTTTCGTTTGTTGGTTGCCAGAGCAAGCACTTCGTGCTCTCTGTTTTTAAAAGAAAAAAAAATTTACTATTTTGTAAGAAAATATTAATAAAAAGTAACACATGTAAAAAAACTCCAAACGGACGCCAATTTGTTTGCTTTACAATTTTAAACTTGAAAGTGCTTAAAAGGCAGAAGAAAAGCATCTTTTCATAACCCAAGAAACCAACCAAGAACTTGCTGACATTAATCCCAAATTCGGACAGACGCACGTCCGCCATCAAGAAACCTTCAGCTTTTGCTCGAGTGCCTGCTGGTACATTTGGGCTTATATATTTAATCAATTTAATCCTTGGCTAAGTCTGAAGCCGAGGCCATCTTCGGACAAACGCACGTCCGCCATCAAGAAACCTTCAGCTTTTGCTCGAGTGCCTGCGGGCACATTTGGGCTTACATCTTTAATCAATTTAATCCTTGGCTAAGTCTGAAGCCGAGGCCATCTTCGGACAAACGCACGTCCGCCATCAAGAAATCTTCAGCTTTTGCTCGAGTGCCTGCTGGCACATTTGGGCTTACATCTTTAATCAATTTTATCCTTGGCTAAGTCTGAAGCCGAGGCCATATTCGGACAGACGCACGTCCGCCATCAAGACATCTTAGATTCGGACAGACGCACGTCCGCCATCAAAGACATCTTATATTCGGACAGACGCACGTCCGCCATCAAGATATTTATCAGATATTCGGACAGAGGCACGTCCGCCAGCAAGACATCACCAGAATCGGACAGACGCACGTCCGCCAGCGTAAGTACAAATCAACCCAGGCATACACGCCAACAGATATTAAACTCGAGATTTTAATCAAATTGGACATTATTATGATAGAGAACATTAAAAACGTGGGTCCCGCAATTACATCTGTCTGTCTTCCTGTATCTATCAATGAAAAGTAGGTTGCTCCTCCCACTATGTCAGATATATATTATATTTGGTGGTGGAAATTTATCATCCTCAATTCGATCATTCAGGTGATGATAGTCGATTACCATACGGAATCTTTGTAGACCGGTAACAGGGATTCTTTTTAGGTACTATGAGTATTGGAGAGTTTCAAGGTGAAATCGATGGTTCTAATGTCATTTTCTAACATATTTCGTTTTCTAACATAATTCGTATTTCCTTCTTTATGTCCTACTTCGGCGTGTGTAAAAGCCGATATGGCTTTGAATATAACGGTGACGCATCCTTTTTAAGTGAGATATCTGCTTTGCCAATGTATGTGTATGTAAGTCTGTAACTATCCACGCGAAAGATGTCTCGATCCTTTACAGATTTATCTGTCTAGTTGTAACGTAAAATATAATCTTCCGAAGCCGGTGAGGACAATAGTTCAGTCCATTTGAGAATTACTGCTCTATACCGTGTATTAAACATTTTGATTGGTACTTTCCCGCGTATGTCAGTAGATAATGATCCTGCCATGAGAACATTTCCGCATAATTGTTGCGGGTAAAATACTCGAGCTTCATTCATTTGTTAGTTGTTTATATTCATATATGTTTATTATATTATGTTTTATTTTTCACAACAAAACACTTTGAAATTTTGTTGAGGTCTGTTCTTCATGAAAGAAATCACAACCGACAAAAAAAGTAGGTAAATAAATAGTGCCGCGATAGTGGCGTAACTTGTAACGAACCGGTGGTGATGTCGGCTGGGATTCCCAAACCGGATTCTAAGGCTCGCCACGTAGGAGTTCAATACCAAGCACCTGGTCCAGTTTGGTAATAAAAATTCAACTCTCACTCCCATACCACCAGCCAAAACCTCAGGTATACAGTGTTGACCCTTCTGGAGGTTTTATCTAATCCAATGTGTCCTCAGGACACCACCTTTGTTGTAAAGTTAATACAAGCTTATCATGTATCGGCCATCATTATGTCGTCATCCTAGAATGTCACTGCCACCTTTGACTAAGGTATTAGTCTTCCATGCTAAAAGCTACCTAAGTTATTCTTAATAAAGTCAACTTCCCAAATAAAAAGTATAACAAAAGCCAGAAATTCATACCATTCCGTTTAATGGCAGAAAAAAATACCTCAGGAGATTTTCAGAGAACACAAATATCGAAAAAAAATTATTGTGGGCTTAATAACAAGAATTAAAATCAAAAATTTACTTATATAAATAATTTAAAGTCAAGGGAAGCTTTTTTTTTAAACCGCCAAAAATTCACTAAGCCAACGAAGCCTAAATTTGTAAACAAAATTGCCAACCGTGGTTCCAGTAAACGAAATAAATTTAATGTAATTTATTCAATAATAATTCAATTAAAATAAAATTAATTTAAGAAAAAAAGCTTTTTATAATTATTACAGGTTGGCAACCATGACTTAAAACTTCAAAATTAATTATTTTGTTTGCCTTTACTCAGAAAAAATGTATCAATAAATATTATTATTAAATCATCTCTTTTTAAAACACGACATTTAAATGAGATTTACTTCCGATGTCTCGAAAAAGATTTACCTTGTTTTCACGATACAAAACCCAAAAAAAAATCAGAAACAAAACAATATGAATAAAGTTTGATATACGTTTGATATCAAATTTAAAATTTAACTTACTCAGGATAGGTCGTCGTCCATGTAGTGCAACACTTGGTTGATTCCTGTTTTCTTATACACTGTGAAAAATAGGGGGGTTAAAATTTAAAGCCTTTAAAATTTGAGCGGTACGTTGTTTTTTTTTGTAAATTTGCCACACTATATTTCTTGTTGTATTAACTTATAAATTTTTATAAAACAACCACAATTAATCGACACATCAGACTTGGTATTTATTCAATGTACAAGTAAGGAAAAGGTAGGTGTACAAGAAGAGGTAAGAGATTAGGGTAAGTATTTTATCACGAGGGATAAAAATATTTTTAAAAAATCACATGGTTCTTCGGGGTAAAAAAAAATACAGGAACTTTGGTAGGTAAAGCTTCACCGATAACAACTAAGGTGGAAAGGCAGCCAGGCAACGATGATGGGATTCTTCAGCACATGTAAGTAATGTATGTCGATAATATTGTTTTATAAGATTTTTTTTTGTTTAATTTTGTTTTTTTTTTTGTATTTTTTGTTTCAGGTATAACAGGTATGTAATTCCGTTGTTAATTTTATTTTTTATTTCTATTTTTTTGTTCACGTAAGTATACACAGTTTGCATGATTTGAGTTGGTTTTGGAAGGAGGAGACAAGGGGTACTATTTCTTTTTCTTTTTTTTTGTTTGTAATTCTTTTTTCAGGGTTTTATATGGGTTTTCTTTTCCCGGAGTAGGTATTCACAACTTTAGTAAAATTTGTATTTTATTACCCATGACATGAAAGCCAATAAGAAAGGGATATCATCCCATTTTTAAAAGTTTTGCACTATTCTTTCAAGAATGCTGTTAAAGCTCGGCTTATAACCTTTTTTGACATCAATTCTATATCGTCATACTGCACAAATGGACGAGTTTGGTAGGGATGCCAAGACTAGACATAGACATAACTCGTCTCTCTAAATGCTGTCATACGCGGCCTTGAAATCGATGAAAAGGTGGTGAGTATCGGTTTTTTCATAGATCTGCCGTAGTAGATAGTATAAGAATATTTGGTCGATGGTGGACTTGCCTGGCCTAAAACCACACTGATAAGTACCAGATTGTTGACAACAGGCTTTAGGTGCTCTTTTTTTTACATTTTTCACACAAAATTAATTTTTGACTACTACACTGCTGTCTTGTTCTCTATCTGATTTTATTTTTTTCCTTATTTTCTTTCAATCAGCTGGTTATAAATGATGCTGAGACTATCGCATTGCACAACATATATAATCTGCCTTTTTATAGACGTGGAGCCGAATAAAAAACTTCCATTTATATATTAATTGGAGAAATCATCTCTACAACATTGGCGCAACCAGAAAGCGTAAGCTTTTTCAATAGCCAAAACATTACACACCACAAAATTAATAGAGAGACGAAAAGCATAAAAAGGAACAAAGAAAAGTTAAAAAAAGCTTTAAAAATGAAAATGGGTCTGCAATTTAATGATAAATGGTTTGTCAACAAGTTCAACACTACATTCCCAGACGACATCAAATGGCTGCTATCATTGGGACACAAATTCGCTTTACCTATAATGAAACCAGAGCTACATCTATTCAAAATTATAGAAGATGGAGAGGAACTGATAGAAACATTGGAACAGGGTGAGCATTAGAAATGCAAGTGCGAATTTCACACAAATTTTACAAAATTATATTCGATCATCCACATTATCTCCTTTCGATAAATTTATTAAAAAAATATCACGCGATGCGGTTAAATTTTTAAAAAATCATAAATATATTTACATTGTCAATGCAGATAAAGGTAATGTCACAGCTGCTATACACAAGACAGACTATATCGAAAAGATGAGCGATTTTATGGCAGATAGGAGTACCTATAGAATTCTTAGGAATAACCCAACTCTTCCGCTTCAGAATACAAACAACGCTTTCGCAAAAACTTTGTTTAATGAAAATATTATCAACGAGTTTGATAAAAACGCATTATAACCTACACCGCTAATAGTCCTCGAATATACGGGCTACCAAAAATACATAAAGAAAACATGCCCCTTAGACCAATTTGTGCTTCAATTTCCTCTCCGTGCTACGAACTTTCCAAATATACGGTTAAGATTCTAAGGAATTTGACGGTAAATTCTAAATTTAATGTGCTACACACAAAATATTTGATTGAAATAGTGTCACAAGTAAGGATAGAGGATGATGAAATGTTCACGAATGTTTCAGTTCATACGACACTTGAAATTATTGAGAAAAAGTGGAATGATATAAAACAATTCACACAGATGCGAAAATCTCTTTTCATGGAAATACTCTGTTTTTGCATTATCGACAACAATTACGTTGAGTTTCAAATGAATATATATCAACAAAAACAAGGAGTACCTATGGGTAGTCCAATTTCACCAATAATTGCAGATATCGTTATGGAAACGTTATTAGAGGATGTTTTTAGTAAATTGAACGTTAAGCCAAAAATCATCACAAAATACGTTTATGACTTATTTGCTATAATAAAATCCGATATCATAGATACTACACTCGCTGCTTTAAATTCCTTCCATAGACGTATCCAATTCACAGTTGAGAGAGAGCAGGAAGGAAAACTACCCTATCTCGATGCTACAGCAGTCAGACATAACGGCAAAATAATTTTCGATTGGTTCATGAAACCTACTTCCTCTGGCCGTTTACTAAACTTCCATTCGAAACAACCAAAACAGGTTCAATTCAATACGGCGCAGAATTTCATAAGCAGAGTGCTTGAAAATGGTCATCCTAATTTATGCCAAAAAAAATATCAACGTTATTAGAGACACCCTGTGTTCCAACGCATTCCCCGCTTATATCATCAACAAACTAATAAGCAACCATCAAAATAAGAGCGATACTCATTGTACTCAAAAAGAAAACCCCCGCCTGTTATTTACCGGAGTGCTTTATATATTCCATATCTTTATACTCGTATGAAAGCTGCATCTATTCGTAATAAAGAGATGACGAGAATAGCTTTTAAATCGGCAAACACTCTCAAGTCTTTTTTGTTCACGAATACAAAAGGAAAGATCAATACACTGGATAAGTCTGATGTTGTCTACAAGATAAACTGTTTGAGTGTTTGACATACTTCCAAACAAAAGCTTCGTAATCGGCTTTCAGGGGAACGGTCTGATATCAATAACGGTGGTTCTCAAAAAACTGCTCTTCCACAGCATTGCATAGAGGAAAACCACAAGCCTGACTTGGATAATGTTAGCATTTTGGAAGTTGAGAGACACCATAACAAGAGCATTTTGCTGGAAATGCTGCACATCAACAACACGGATAATGCTATCAACAGAAGATCGGATTGCGATAATCTCAGCATCATTTATAACCAGCTGATGAAAAGAAAACTAGGAAAAAAAATAAAATCAGATAGAGAACGAGACAGCTGTGTAGTAGTCAAACATTAATTTTGTGTGAAAAATGTAATAAAAAAATTTATTGTTTTTATTATTATTACCATTAAGAATTATTAATAATTTATAAACATTTGTTTGAACTTTTATAGTTCACCTTTTAATGTTTTTATTTCAAACAATTGTGTTAATGCCGTGATATTAAATTTATTTGCTTTTGTTGTAAGTCTTATTGACATTATGTATAATTTTATAGAAGAATCTAATTGGTTATATTTTTTCAATAAAAGGCCTGATGAGGAGTGTATTCGCGCTCGAAACGTTGCACACCATATAAAATCTATCTTTTTATTGAGCTGGAGCCTACTAAAAAAACTTCCATTTATATATTAACTGGAGAGGCCACCTATAAATTAATATAACTAGCTCACAAAGTAGGGCAGAGAGGATCTTGTAGACGGTATTAAGAAGACTGATGACTCTGTAGTTGGTGCCAGTGTAGGCCAGAGGATCGCCTTTCTTGAGGATCGGGTAAACAATGCTGAGGGTATCGGGTATGCTTTTCTCCGACCCTATTTTGCAGACGAGCTGGCGCCAATTCATCGCCAGCCGCTTTAAAAAACTCGGCCGTAAGAATATCAGCTCCAGCAGCTTTGTCGGACTTAAGTTTAAATATAGATATCTTTACTTCATCGAGATCGGGTGGACGGTATTGTTGGCCTACGTCGTCCAGGTGGAATGGCACAATTTGAATAATAGCGAGATTCGGTTCGTCTTCGCCGTTATATAATTTGCAGAAATAATTTTTCCATATTCTTAGCACCGACTGCGATTCTACCACGATATTCGCTTGATCATCCTTGCAGGCTCGTTTTCGGGACCTGTACCCCGGGAGGTTGTTTTTACATTTTGGTAAAACTTCCGAACTTCATTCCTGCAATGGCACCCTTCTATTGCCTCGATCGCACGTTTCTCATACTCTTTCTTTTTCCTTCTTAGAAGCTACCACAAGGTTTCGTCCCGCAGAGTCGATTAACCTGAATCCGTTATCGGAGGTGGTGTTGTTGCAGGCTACATTTTCCGATTGTGCCACCAAAGGCGTCTTCTCTTCCTAGTTTTGCATTAAAATCACCCAAGACAATTTTAATGTCATATCTAGGGCATTTGCTCATACGTCTTGCCCAGGAGCTCGTAGACCTCGTCCTTGGTGCCGTCATTTTTCTCTTCTGTGGGGGTGGCCGTGGCGCGATAGTTGTGTGTTCGCCTGTCAACCTCATGTTCACATGTTCGATCCCTGCCGTAGTCTATGTCATCTTATTTTTCCATTAAAAACCAATTCTAAAATAAATGTCATGCGAGTCGCTGGCTTACTCATTACATGCTGTTTAGGCATAGAACTAACAACATGTGATAAAAAAAAACTAGTATACCGATAAACATGACAATGTATGAAAAAAACAATGCGAATTATAAGGGATATAGATAAATAAAATACGGAAATTTCTCCGCATTTGTTCAGCCGCCATCCCTGGAGATAAAATCTGAGACAACAACCACTTCCAGTCTCAGAACATCGCGCCACACATCTTTCATATCCTTCTTTCTTTTCCTAACCTAACGTCCGCGCTGTGTTGAAACCTTTAAAGGGTAGAACAATCCTTTGAGCGCATGTAGATTATAAAAATAAATGCGCGCATATGACGCTGATGTTGGCGAATTTGGCCTTGATGCGAATTGTCGAGAGGCGCTCGTTCACACAACTGAAACTCAAGACTACTTCTCTAATTCTGCTTCTAACGACGAATCCACATCCAAAAAGGCGTTGTCCTTGTGGTCGATAACAGTCACCGTACTAGTTATCGCAGTCTTTCAATTTTCTTTTACCCGGCCCATCCCATCGCACTTCTTGGATGGCGGTGATGTCTGCTTTGTAGCAGCCTAGGGCCTCCGCTAAATGTTCGGCTGCACGTGGTCTATTGAGAGACAGAACATTCCACGTGCAAGGCCGAAGTTTGTTGTCCTTATTTCGTTTGCTGGGTTCGTCAACAGTAACTCCGTCCGTATCCGAGGCTTGTTGTTGCTTCGAAACTAAAAGTTGCTTTGCTTGGCCGGGATTTTAGATATATACTAACCCTGCAATGGGAGTTAAGTTAAATAAAACACATATACAATTTTTTTTTCATGATATTTCTTTTTATTGTAAAGTTTGAACGTTGGTATTATGTGTGAAACACTACATCATTTAAATGACCGCCACGCGAATTGTTGCAAGTATCGATTCTTTTTAGGTAATTTTCGACCACTTTTTAACACATATTGGGCGGTATCTCATCCATAACTTAACGAATGTTGGTTTTTAAGTGCTCAAGAGCTAAAGGTTTGTCTGCATAAACACGGTCTTTGGCGTCTTGGTGGCCATTTGATATCGCCACGACGAGAAATTACGCGGCCAGGAAATGTCTCTTGCAATAAAGCCATATTCGCTCGAGTTGTGTGGCATGTGGCACCGTCTTATTGAAACCACAAATTCTCAAAGTCCTATTCTTCAATAGCAAAAAAATCGGTTATCATATGACCATAATGCCCCGAATTAACGGTGCCAGTCGTTTCAGCGTCGTTTTCGAACAAGTAAGGTCCAATCACACCTCAGGCCCAAAGAGCTACCCAAACAGCGAAGTTTTGTGGATGAAAAAGCCTCTCTTCAATTATTTGAGGATTCTCAGAACCCCTAATACGACAGTTTTGTTTAATAACATACTCACCGAGTGAGAAATGTGCCTCGTCGCTGAAGAAAATTTTGTTCGAAAAATCGCCGTCCACCGCCTGTTGTTCAAGCACCCATTCGACGTATATAAGACGTTGTGAATGGTCAGGTGGCTTCAGTTGTTGTGTAAGCTGGACTTTATATGGATGTAGGTGTAGATCCAAATGCAAAATACGCCATAATGTGCCGTAAGACGAGTCTAATTCCTGAGAAAAAAGAGGAATCGACACATCCGGCAGCGACATTTTCAGTAGTACGAGCAAAACGATGATGCACAGGCCTTACAATATCTGTAACCAATCCAGTCTCTTCAAATTTCTTCACAATTTTACCAATGGCTTGCGTAGTTGGACGATTATGTAAACCATAATCTCGTCTTAAAGCACGATATGTGGCTGTGGCAGAATCACCATTTTTGTAGTAGGTTTTAACAATTTGTATGCGTTGTGCGATAGTTGAGCGATCCATTTTCGTACATGTCAGACTTTCAACTGCAAAAAATTGGTTTAACAAATTAGTTTGATAGATGTCGAACTCCAGCCCTTTACTTTTGAAACTGCAAAATGGATAACCCTTTATTCCTATGAAGAAATATTTTAACCGTTATATCTCAGAAACGGTGGCTCTTAGGAAAATTATTAATACATTTTTCATAGATACTTTTATGATCTACAATTTTTGTCTGAGGTAATTTTATGATAAAACTTACGATTTTGCAGAAAATGGCAAAAACCTATTTTTTTGACCTTTGACCTTTAATAACTCTTTTTGCAAGTATCGGAATAATGAGCAACTTCCAAAACTTCTTTTTAATTAGATATGTTTTGAACAATTTTACTCGTTCTCAGCTTTTTGATAATTTATGTACCTTCACTCTTATTTTTATGTCTAATTTTACCGGACTAAGGTTTCAGAACATTAAAAACAGATATGGGAACAGAATTTATAAATAAAGTGATGAAAAACATTTACATATCATTTGGGATAAATCATGTAACATCGACACCTTATCATCATGAAACCTAGGTTCTATAGAACGCAATAAAAGAGTGCTAAATGAATATTTGATTTCCTTTGCAAAGGAAGATAATTAGCATGAGTGGATTCGATATTTCGATTTTAGTTATAATACGACACCGTACTCTAGCTTAGGGATATCACCATTTGAGTTAATATACGAAAATTAGTTAAACTACCTGCGTATTCAACTAACAATACATCAAGTCCTATATATAATATTGAAAATTACAGTTTATAATTAAAATTTAGATTAGGTCAAATGAGATTAATAAGAGTAGCTAAGAAATTATTAGATAAAAGTAAGATAAAGAGAAAGAAATTAATAGATAAACTTTCAAACCCATTAGAATTAAAGATAGGATATAATATGTTTAAAAGTAGGGAATATGAAAAAACTTGAGAGTTTATATAAAAGAGCATACGAAATAATATAATAGAGTTAAAAGGTGTAAATAGTAAAATTAAAATTAATAATGAAATAAATGAAGTACACAACAAGAGATTGAAAAATAAGCACAAAAAATAGAAATTTTGTATGAACCGAATATTTTTTTTTCTCTAAGAGAATGAGCATGTAGTGCGCATACACTATCAGGCACATTTATTTCATTCCCGGTCATTGCTTTTATAGAAAACGTTGCAATAGCCAACCGATGCACTCACATTTCATGAGAACAAACCTTATAAAACTGCAATAGAATTTTCAATGCCACTTGACGTTTCAAATTGATTTGGTCAAGTGCATCTCTATATTTTCTAAGATTCATTGCACTGCATGTTCTGTAGTGAGTATGCCTGAATAATATTTGGATACATGTGTGCATTGTGATGTGGACGATATTTTCTGAAATTTAGTTTTTGAATTTATATTATTAAATATTTAAAATGTTCATACCATTTTTTTCGTAGAAAAAATTTAAGAATTTGTATGTATAAAAATTTATCTGAAAAACGACTTTAAAAATACATTTATCCGTTTCTATTAAGAATATTTTGCATACAATGTAATCGAACATAAGAGCAAGTACGTGCGATGCAGTCGTGCATTTTATTTTTGGTGAATTTGTAAGTATCCCTCATATGCTATTCATTCTGTAAATGAGTCGGTGTTGCGTAGTGCCCTGCGCCTGCGACTTTTTTGAAAATTCGTGACCGAAAAACATTCCGTCTTAGAAGGGTACGATAGCATCTAACTGATGAGCCCAACTATTGTACCTGGGCGAAACGTATTTTGGCCTACAGGTCAAAAAATCTTCAATTTAGCTTTATTCCACACAGTCCACAAAGCCAAAAACAAAAATATATTATTATTTGCGTTTTCTTCTATTCTATAAATGAATGTATGTAACTATTCAATTTTTAATGTAAGTTAGCTATGTTCAGATTGGAACTATAAATTTACTCTTTTAAACGAAGCGGAAGAAATTTGATAAATCTCGTTTTGCATAGTAATGAACATAAATACATAGGTTTTTTTAGAGTATTTAAACAAAAAAACTTTTTTTCAGGCCTCTAATTCTAATCGCGAACGCACAAAAAGAAATATCCCACTTTAATTCCCTAAGAGAAGATAAGGATACCAATGTTCTATATCACATTGAATATAAGCAGCTTTATTAAAAAAAAGTTGTCAAACTCTTATCTTTTAAAATTGCAACTTAGGCTTTAAATACACTTCAGGAAATATTCTTTAAAAAAATTACTTGTTATATACTACATTTGTTTTATTATTTACTTTTCTTGACTTTTAATTTATTAAACAACCTATCTTATAACAATAACATGAAATTAAAAAGACGAAAATGGCATCTTGTTGCGACTAGCTCTAGAAAATCTACAATGAATTTTAAATCGACATAAGATCTCTATATCACCAGTAATTAATATTGCAGCTCCAGAACAGATAGTACTGCAGTTAATTGGAAGAAACGTCTTGCCTGGCAATCAAAATGGCGACGAGATATAAAATTAATGCAATTTTTCTTTTTTTTTGCATTTCAAAAAAGAATCATATTCGGAGTGTAGTTAAAGAAAACACGAAATTATTATTATTTTTCAAAAATTATTTTATTTCACCTCTGGAAAATTAATTTTTAAATATTTTTATTTTCTAACTATTTTTTAAAATTATTTTTTATGACCTAATACACAGAATAACGTAGGCACGCTGTAATTTAAGGAAGTATCGTCACTACATTTCTGAAAATATTAAACGCTCACTTGAAATTCACTATCAAACAATCGAAAATCTTAATTTCTTTTCTTATTTATTTCCATAAAAATATTTTTTAATTTGGTTATTGTCATCTTCGTTATTTCTTTTTTTTTTAATTCATTTTTATTTAATCTTAACTTATAACTATCTTAAAGCTAGACAAAAATGTTTAAAACTAGCCTAATTATCAATAACTTACAACTAATTTACTGGCTCTTTACGGGCGCTCTAAACTAAACTATATCTCTTAATACTAATGTCTTTCGATCTTAAATCTATTTTAATTAATTCTAATTATTTTATTTTTATTTTACCAAGAAAACATATTTTTAAAAAATATAATAGAATATGCCTTTATTGCAAGAGACATTTCCTGGCCGCATAATTTCTCGTCGTGGCCATATCAACTGGCCACCAAGACCATGCGATTTGACACCGCTGGACTTTTTTTGTAGGGCTACGCGAAAGACCCTGTTTATGCAGATAAACATTATATAAATTAAATTAATTCGTTAAGGCAAACAGACTTAATATAGCTGTAAAATTGAGCCATATGCTACTTTCATTCAGCTCATCATAACATCATGTAATGTCCATCCCCAGGTACAAAAGTGGCTTGATAATGAGTTAAGCCCTAAAGACTGGGAATGGAAGACGGACCAAAATTAACTTGAATCCGTTAAAACCCTCTTGCCACCAGCTCCGGAACAACTTGTCAACAATATATTTTGGAATTGCTCTAAAGGATGTAATAAAAGTTTCAGTTGTAGAAAAATTGGTCAACGCTGCTCTTTTATATAAAGGCATTGCCTTGGACAAGCATGTTCAAACGCCACCGAGACTGAAGAATACGACTCAAATGAATATAATGATGACGAAATGAGCCTGAAAAATTGGTTTATTTAGTTTAATTTTCTTAATTCGTTATTAGTTTTTAATTTTTAAGAGTGGAAATTTAGTTTAGTTTTGTTTGTAATGATTTCTCGTTTTCAATAATGATTTAGGCCTCCTGGAGATACCAAACGATACAAACAAATCGCGTCCTGTATTTGACCTCTACGGTGGTGTTGAAAAAAGTATATTAATGCAAAAAACAGATATTGCCAAGTTTACTTACTCACGCAGATTGTACTTTGGCGTTGGATTAACGGTACATTATTTTTGCGATATTCATGATACGGAGCTGCCTTTAAAGTTTATTAAGAGCACTGCCAAAGTAACAATCGTTATCCAAAAACACAAAGGATAAAGAAAAAAGAATTGCCATACAGAAGTCGTTAATATGTCATTTAGTAGATAATTATACTGGCTAAACAGTTGTTCTTAGGACATTTTGAGAAAAATAAAGTACTAAGGAGTTATTGATCAAAATAAAATGAATTTGGATTCTTAAGATCTCAGCATTTCCCTGTTTTGACATTAGTTTTTTTCATTCCACCCATAACTAAAAACAACAAAAAATCCGCACTCAAAAACCTACATTTATTAAGTAAGTAAAGTAAGTAAGTAATGAATTCATTTATTTCAAATTTTCTTATTTCATTTGATACAATACAACCAATTTAAAGCTATGGCTTTGCCGTCAGCTCGGTTAGCAAAATTTATTATATACATTTTTTTTTTTTCAATTAAATAGTAAGTACAAATTTATATTCACTATGCGAATTCTGTTATCAGTAACATTCTATATGTTGAAATTTCTTTTAAGTAGTTGTAAAGGTCTTTCCAGTTGAAATCGTTCAAAATCGCAATCGTTTCCTGCATCGACAAAGTTCTCTTTCCGAAGTATACAAGGCGCTGTGCAGTGAAAATTGGGCATATACTTAGAAAGTGAAAGTAGTCTTCTTTTGCCCTAAGGTTACACAAGGTGCAAAACTGGTGGAAACTTCCATTGTATGGGCTTCCATTTAGGCCAAGGAGGCTTTAAAAAGAAGAGATATTTCTTTGTAACTATATTGGTCATGAAAGTAGTTTTTCTCCATTAAGTTGGTATTAAGCTGTGAGTAAATAATTCTATTCTCCGATTCCCGAGCTCTCACTATAAACTCCTCTCGAACAAGATTTTCATGCTTCTGGATAACACGATATAGTTGATCTTTAACCAAAATTGGATTACTTGCATCAATCAAGACAATAACATCACACGCGATTCCCAAACGTTTCCAATTGGACAACCACCAATCCTCATTCTCAATTCATATAACACCATTTTCTTGGGAAGACGGTTTTCCTGATAAGAGAGCGTTTTCACGATGTAATCGGCCTGTAGCTTTAGTGTATATGTATACAATTTAGGAAGTCCTGTTTCAAGATGAAGTGCGTAAGTTGGCGTTTTCAAAGGCAAGTTGAAAAGCTTTTTTAATAAATTCCTTTGGAATTTTTCGAGGGACTCGTATTCATCACTTCCCCAAACTTGGCCAGCGTAACACAATGTCGATCTCACCACGGCTTCGAATATTTTATATTTCGCTGAAAGGTTGATTCGATTATTTGAAAATATGTTTCGCCATGTCACATTCAGTAGACTTTGTGAAGTATTTGATTTCTCTGTAAGGTGCAAGCTGAAATCAAGAGTTCGGTTCAGTTTCACACCCAGATACTTGTACTCTTCTACAATCTCCAAACTAGCACCATTGAACACCCAATTATATGTATTTTGGCTTCTTGCTTATCTGCTGAAGACCATCACTTTTGATTTGTTTGAGTTTATTTCAAGGCCCCATTCATCACAGTATTTCGCCAGGCGATTGATTAAAAGTTGGAGGTTTTCTGGAGATTCAGATAGTAACACAAGATCATCGGCATACAAAAGAACATTGATATTTAAATCAGCTACTCGAATTCCACCGGGAAGGTAGGCTACCACATCGCTTATAAAAACCGCAAACAAGAGTGCACTCAGAAGACAACCTTGTTTTACTCCATTATCGGTTTCAAACCAATCTGAGTAAGTCGAACCATCCCATACTGCTGCTTTTGTCTCTGAATACAATTCTTTTATAATATGTATTAATTTTTTGTAGACAGTCCTAATTTCGAGAGCTTATAAAACAGAGCATTTCGATTTATAAGATCGAAGGCAGCTTTAAAATCAACAAAAAAGGCATACACTTTCTTGTTTCTTGCTTGGAACGCTTTAACAATAGATGTTATTGTGAATATTTGGTCTGTTGTAGAATAGCTTTTCCGGAAACCAGCCTGACAGTCTGAAAGGATACTGTTTACATCAACCCATGTCTCTAGTCTGTTTACAAGTATACCGCAGAATAATTTTGCAAGTACATTCATGAAGGAGATGCCTCGGTAATTTTCAACATTGTTCAAATCTACTTTTTTGTGGATAGGAAATATTACCGACCTTTTGAATGATGATTGAATTTCTCCACTAGAAAATACTCTGTTGAAAAACAATTGCAGTTGCGTATAAAAACCCTCAGTCGCGTTCTTGAAAAATTCATATGGTATGCCATCTTCTCCAGGCGCTTTACCACTTTTTCCTTTACAAATTGCAGTTCTAAGCTCGTCAGAAGTGATTTCAGGGTCTAAAATTTCATCAGAAATCCGTGGCTCCGCATACAAAAATTTTAGGTCAGACTTGCCGTATAAAAGGGTTTTAAAGTGTACAGACAGATCTCCAGCAGCCACTGCAATTCCAATTGTAAAATTTACACCATTAATCTCCCTGACAGTCGACCAGAATTCTTTTGTACTTTTTATTTGGCCAAGAGTACCAGCTTGATCATTTTCAAAGTCGGTTTTCTTTTTTAGGCACAGTGTTTTGTATGCTGCATTCGAATCACAATACCACTTTTTAAGATTCTGGCAGTTTGAGTTTCTCAGTGCATTAAACAAAGCAAACGATTTTTCGGGCTATCAAACATTCCTTGTCAAACCATTTTTGTTTGAAATTAGTGACTTTTTTTTGCAACGACGTTGTTTGTGGAACTCCTTATGCAAGCGATAAGTTTATGTGCACTTACTTCAGCTGACTCTGCTAGTACATTTAATGACTCTGACGATAGGTTTTCATCTAATTTCAGTTGATAAGTATTTACACTTTCCTGCTTCCATATCAGCCGTGGTAATAGTTCGAGATTTCTTTGATTTGCCGATGTATCATCGAACCAGTCTACAATAATCGGCATATGATCGGAAAAGTTTTTGCACTGGATTTCGAATTTCTTCACTAAGCCATTCCATTCATTATTGATCGCACAGTAGTCGATGACCGATTTACCGTGACCTCCAAGAAAGGTAAAGTGACCTTCAGCGTCCCCATTAGTGCATCCGTTTACAGCCAAACATCTGAAGAAGTTCTAACAAAATGGTACCATTTTGGTTGCAGATTTCATCCTTTGATGTTCTTTGACTGGGATTTTAAGCAGTGTTACTTGTGATAAGGGCTACTGAAACTTGCAATCTAGCTATTCTGGCATTGAAATCTCCAATTATCAAGACACTTTTATTTGCCAGGTACATCATAATATTGTTGAAGCGTTCAAAATCCTCACTCCACTTGTTGCAGTTGATATAGAATGGAATAATTATCAAATTTGGTTTATGAACTAGTTTTACTACTGTGACTCCTTCATGCTCCTGAAAATCATATTTGTATAGCAATGATGTTTTGATTCCATAAAGACTTCCCCCACTAGCACGCCCTTTGTTATGTGTTTTTACTGCTGGTTTCCAATTTAACTTAAACCCATTAAAATACTTAGTAAGCTTATTAATATTTTCTAAAGTTACATGAGTTTCATATAAAAAAAAACAAATCAAAACTTTTTACATAATTAAAAAATTCCACAAATAATAATTTATTATTGAGGCCTGAAACATTATAAGACAAAATATTACTATTACTTAAATATATTGAGCTGACGGCATCACAATTTCAGTTCTGTACTAACGTACTACAACTTGCACTATTTTGATAAAGTGGTATCCCTGGTTCATCTGTGTTGACTGGTCTATACCATTCATTTTGACGTCTTTTTTGCAGCGACAGGAGTTTGACAGATTCGAAGTCCATCTCACCAAACATTACGCGAAGTTGTTGTTCTCCATCCTCGTTTTTGTATTTGATAAAATTATAGTTGTTCAAATGAAATGTTTTATCAGCAACCACCATCGAATTGTTTTTTATTTGTACTTTTTCATTTGTTTTTTTTGTTTTGATTATTTTTCTATATGCAAGAAGAATTTGGCGTTTGTACTGCATCTGCTTTGTCATGTCTCGTTGAATGAAAGCACCAGAACCTTTAAGCTTTGACGAGTTCTTTATCATTTTCGTTGCATTTTCTCTAGAGCCGGTGTTTATTTTTAATTTAACAACAGAGCTATTTTCACTTAGCTTTATTGTCTCCGTAATTTGATGTGCGTCACCAAGCAAAAGTTGACTGATGTTTTGTACTTTCATTTGGCGGTCGGCATTACTGTTCGGTATAGTGAGAATGATGTTTTTTTCTCGTAAAATGCGACTTTGCATCTCAAGCTCATCCTCCAGTATTCCACATCTTTCTTCAAATATTTGCACTTTCCTACTCAGATCTTCATTTTGCAAGCGCAGAATTTTTATTTCATCATTTAACTTTAGCACGTCATCTTTTGTAGCTAGTTTGGCGGTCGCTAATGAGAGCTCTTTGTGAAGTGATGTATCAATAATTTGTTTAATTTTCTGAAGATCCGATTCGGAAATTGGCATATTTGAATGGAAAATGTTTGTTTTTGTTGCCTTATTAGCAATTTTTGATATAGGGGTAGAAATATCGTCGGGAGAGGTTTGGTCAACTTTTATTTTGTGGTCGGTCATGTGACACCGTCAACAGCAAAGAAATATGGTGTTATGCTTATTTAATTGTGTTACCTGGTTAATCAGCAAATTATTATAATAACAGAATTAAAAAGACAGTCACAGATTAAGGATTTAACAGTTTTTGTAAGTGATTTACTATTAAAATTAAAAAAAAGTATGAGAGCAATAAAAAAATTGAACCAATCACTTTCACAGCAGTGTTGCCAACCATCATTTATTATTTAAAGATGTTCTTGAGCGACGTGAAATCTAACAGCTAAGCAGCTAATTCCGATCTGTTGTGAAGGTATTGCACCAGGGACCAATTAAATAACTTTTCCCAATATTCAACCTGCTTCGAAACCTATCTGTCGAAGTTCCCATCGAGCAGAAAATGCACTTGAATAGTGGCGCGCGTAGCCTATTTCGAAATACTCATATTTCAACTAGCACATTTAATGTACAAGCTATATTAAGATACTCATATAGCCCATCGTCAGCTTGAGTGCATTGATAAAAATGTACAGAAAAAAAAGTATCTGCATGAAGGCACATTCGCTGGCTTATGACAGTAACTATAGGTGCGTTTTTTTGCAATTTTGAATTGGTTGAAAAAAACGACAAAGGGGCTTAGTGAAATACTTGGTAGCACTATTAATTTGCAAGATGACATTTGGAAAACAGCTGTAATGCAAGAAAAAAATAAACATCACTGTTTGCCTCATCCTCATTCTTCTAAAAATCTTCGGGTTGATTTGTTTTGCGTAATTTCGATATATTTATTGAATTTAAACTACTTTTCTATTAAAATAACATAAAAAGAACCAAGTTAATTATTATTTATACAAAAAAATGTGAATCAAGTAATTTGAAAATTGAAATCAAGTATTTTGGAAATTGTTTTTGGCCGAAGTGAGTTTCTTTTAATTTAATTTTTACAAATACAGTGGTACATAGAATTCAACTACTTGAAAACTACCCCATACGTCGGTCACTGGTGACATGATATTAGTGGAAGAGTTGCTTATTCGGGCGGGACGCTCATTAGGAGTCATTAGAAATATAGGTCTGAGCAAGAGCGGACAACGATCAAGAAGATTGAAGTATGCCAAGGATGTAGCAGAGAATCTGTATGGGGTTGCTCCCGTGTACAACAAAACGCAGCCGAAAACAATCTTCTCAGAGAAACCTTTGTTTTGTTGTTCATTCAATTCTTGTTAATTGAACGAATATCAACTTCAGGAAATACTTTTTTGTTTAATAATAATTTTACAGTCAAGTTTTAATATACCTATAATAAAAATAAACGCAAAAATGAAAATCGCTGTAGAAGGTTGTTGATTTGTTGTTGTGTTGCGGAATGTATATTAAGAGGTTAGGTTAGGTTGACATGGCCGTCAGGAAAACAACTGACACACTTAGACCAAATGCTCAACTAACCCAAACAAAATTGATAATTATCTGACATGTCAAAATGTCAGTTTTGAAGTTTCTATACATTTTATCGATAACTTGGTGAAAAAGTTTTTGGTAGCACAGTTTTTATCCTCTCCAATGGCTAAGTCCCGAGAACACCCCGGATTTAGTATGCAAATTTTTAATACTACTCATCGTTTTTTTCGTCCAATTTCCCCGGCGCTTAGAAAAAAACACGCCTTATGTTCACTCGGCACCATAAGCAAAACATTTTAATTGGATGGTCATTTACCCACGACCATAGATATGCTGATTGTAAATATCATGGGAACTTCGATAGAATGTATTGAAAATCGAAGCAATGGTTGAATATCGATAATAGATTTTAAGTTTTAAGGATTGTATAAAAGAAAAGAAATGAAATCGAATTATTCGCTTCTAATTCTGAATCCTAACCGAACTTACTGTTTTTTTAATAAAGCAACTTGTTGGAGACCCAGTTAGTCCACTTTGATATTCGGACGCCCTACGGAGCGGGATTGCTTTTGCGGTTAAGCTTTATAAGACGCCGGACCAAGTGTGTTTATTAAAGGTAAGCTAAAGAACCTGACAGGCAGCCACCAAATATTACATGGCGATCTTGCCAGTGTTGCAAATCGTGAACAATCTCACATGTAGGGACCTCGCTGCTATAGAACTCAACGAGTTACAGTTTTTAGAACACACTTTTTTTACCTCAGCAAAGTACACGGCACCCAGTGTGGAAGTACCAATGAACGGCAGGAACAATGCCATTGGAAAATGATCTGATGAAGTCTAATACAATTGGAGCTAATTCGCAAGTCATAGCATCCTATGCGTCAAATTCAGCAGTTAATATTCCCAATGCTAACTAAAACTACAGCATGAATCCACCATTATATGATGATGACATTGCATCTGGTTGCATACGAATTTCCATGGGCATATAATCCAGATGGAGGTATAATTGATTTTATGTGTAATGGAGATTATTCTCAGCAAAGCATTGCAAGTACAAATCTGTGCAGCAAAATGAAACAGGCTGGAAGGTGGCCTTGCCGTTAATATATGAACGATGAATACAAGTTTGTACAAAATTGTAAATAGTTGCTCTAATTTAAAAGATTCCTTAACGGAATAAATTATTCTTTTTAAGTTAATATTTAAGATAAAATTAGTGCCATCTTTTCGCTAAATTTTATAAAACATATTAAATCCCATTTAATTATATAGTTTTAAGGCATAACATGAAATACATAATCTAGAAATAAATGTACATATGTATATGTACATATATGTATTTATGTTTATGACTGACGAAAAAGCCAATGCTTAAAATGTGAAATTGTAATAAAATCACATTCTACTACTACTTTTTATGTTTATAACAACATAAATCGTTAACTATATATAAATAGATATCAGTGGCGAGGCATGAATAATTTCAAAAGTAAGTCGAGTAGATAATGCAATCATAAACTGGATTATGTGTATGTTGAGAAATAGACAGATCTTCAGTGGACTTGATGGAGCCCAAATAAAAGTATCAGCGTCAAAAAAGAACCCCACAAGGGGGAGTTCTATCGCCACTTTTATGGATTCTCGTAATGAATAGTATACTTATTAAACTTAAACATAGTGGGGTGAAGGTAGTAGCCTATGCCAATGACTTAGCTCTACTTCCAACGGGTAAGTTCTCAACCACTTTAAATGAATAACTTCAAAACGATTTAGCCAAACTTTGTAACTGGACAAAACAATCTGGTCTGAAGGTTAATCATTCAAGCACTGAGGTGGACCTCTTTACAAACAGAAGGAAAATGACAGATTTTTCAGTAGCCACAATTGATCCCATCAGAACTTATTATCTCGGATCAAACCAAATACCTGTGTGTTATCCTAGATAAGATATTAATCTGGGGCCCAAACTTAAAAGAAAGAGACAAGAAAGCAATGATCGCATTCTATCAATGTAACCGGATATTTGGTAAAAACTGGGGCCCAAATTCTAAAGCTGACTACACGTCACCAAAACTCGATTTTAAAAGACCCTTTAAAACCTGTTTCCCCGACAGGCAAGTATGGGTAAACAACGAACTCCATACTGATGGGTCGACATCTATACCGACGGCTCAAAGATGGACACTGGTGTTGGTACCGGTTTTTTCTCAGAAAACCTTAAATAGCCAGTTCCGCTAGGCTACCTGATTACAGTAGTGTCTTCCAGGATAAGGTCCTGACAGTGAAAAATGCTTCAAGACACGCATCAATGCTGGAGTTACCACATACTGACATCAACTTTTTTATCGACAGCCAAGCAGCAATAAAAGCGATTGATGCTGCAGTTATCAAGTTAAAGCGTGTAACTAGCTGTCGCGAAAAGCTGAAGGTTCTCGGCACAAGGCACAACATTAGACTCTGCTGGGTCCCGGGTCACAGTTATGAACCGGGCAACGAGAGAGCCGATGATCTGGCGAGGAAGGGTTCAACACTTGATAGTACCCAAATAGACCTGTCGACTAAAACCCCACTCTGTGTCATAAAACAAAACATTGCAAAGAAGATTCTTTTAAAAACCAATGAAAGATGGAACGGACTCGACACCTGTGCTACAATAGGAAACTATGGCCTTACATTGAAAAGAAAAAAAACAGAAAGTATTCCCAACATAAACAAGAATTCCCTTCGAACTCTTGTAAGCATACTCACCGGACATAATCTACTGGGCTATCATGAAAAGAAAATGGGGCTTAGTAATGATGACCTATGCAGAGGCTGCAATGACGAAGACGACCAGAGGACACCACTGACTTCCTATGTCATTGCCCAGCACTTTGTCATATAAGGAACAAATTTTTGGGCAGCTATTTCCTCAACAGTTTAGAAGAGCTCTCGAGTTTTTCAGGCAATAACCTGTTGTACTGCATAAAAGCCTCTAAATGGCTCGATAAGGACTATCCATAATAATTGCAGGTTATACAATTCGAAGTTACAACGCTTGGGGGTATCACAACGGATCTACCTTGATCTAAGTGTGCCGGTAACAAGATCAACTGGTAGCCCATTTACCTAACCTAATTCGAAGGAAAATTATTCACCAAAAAATTAAATTTCGGAAGTGTACTTGAAATTATTTCTTTCAATGCATAACTTAGTATCAAATCATAAGGTTGAGCAATTCATACCAAATTGGTTATACCTTAAGTCAGTGGTGTCCAACTGGTATTGCTCCAGTGGCTTTTTTAAGAATCTAAAAGAACTACGCGGGTTCTACCGAGTAAAAAAAATTTGAGTGAGATTAAAGGAAACTGCATCATTCCCTCATACCACTTTTTATTTATTATGAGTTTATGATATACTATATACCTTATATTCGTTAACAATGCCTATGCTTCAGTCCAGGATAGTTAGTGGAGAGTTAGGCGGCTGCAAACTTAAAGTTTATACATGCAGATGTACTATCTCCCATTCTTTGTCGTCTGGTCGTTTACCAGATCTTACTAAAGCTAAGTCCAACGGGTGTCAAAGTCGTAGCATATGCTGATGGCATCGTGTTATTGCCATCAGGGAAATTCGTACACACACTGTGTGAAACGGTAACGTTTAATTAAATGTTAACTCATTAAGCACCGAACTAGTTTTATTCATAAGGAAACGTAACATTCCAAATATAAGAACCCATCATAAATGGGACGCCACTACACATTACTGACACGGCTTAATATATGGGTTTGGTTATAGATCGTAAACTGAACTGGAAATACAACATTTAATAAAGAGAGAAAAAAGCTACAATAAAAAATTTTAGAATCCAACATATTTTTCTCAAAACCGCAAACGGCAGATAGGCAGGTATCGACAGTTTTTGGGTTTTAAGTAATCTTTAAACTTATATCTCTAAGAAAAAAAAACAAGATTTGCTAGGGCTTCACAGATCTCAACTGTCCCTCCTGACGGTTCTCCTAACAGGTCACAACTCAATCGGAACCCACATGACCAGAATGGGCATAAGCACATCTGACGCATGTAGTGGTTGTATGGACGAAGAGGCGGAAGAGTTCTCATTTCACTGCCTTTGTGAATGCCCCAGCCTAGCCCGAATCATGAAAGAACCTCTCGGAGATTACTTTTTCGACGAACTGGGCATCGTCTCTAATAAGCCACTTAACAGGGTTAGGGCGGCACCTCAAACATAATCTCCTAATTTACTCAAACCTTACTTAAATTTTCTCTTTTCTATCCTTACATTTTAGTAAGTGCTAATTCGTTAACATATTTCTGTATTTAGATTTAATCACGTTTAATTTTAAGCAGCGCGTTCATCGTTCACATAGACACGTTAACCCGAAGGATGCATTAAGGATGAGTGCACAATTACGTACGTTTTCGTATATAACGAGGTCCATGAGCTTGAAAATCTCGTTGTTTTGTCTATGCTTTTAAGCATGATATTAATTATAATGATTTTTAATTCAGTTTTTGTTTAGTTGATGAAACAATGACTCACCATCAATGAGGCTAATTTTGAAATATCAGTATTAATAAAAGGATTAAAAAGAAAATACAAGCAGAGGTTCCGTACAGAACATTTTCTCAAAACGCCTTTCAAATTTCGATTGTACCCTGTAAGAAGAATTTACTTGAGTTTAGTCCGTGGTGTTTGCGGGCGCCTAGATAACAGACCGCGGGCGACTATGCGTCTGCGCACTACGGTTGGACACCACTGCCTTGAGTCATTTAAGGTCATGTTACAATGAGCTCAACGCACAAGAAAGCGGTTTCGAAAGAAAACTTTTCGGCGGATGCAAACACAATATTTTAAATAAATTTATTGTTATGTTAAACATTTACGGGAATGTTTCTCGCAATATTTCGTTTTTAAAATGGTTATGAAGTGCTAAAATATCAAGGTGCCGAAGAGAAGAAGTTATATACAAAACTTTAAGCAAATTTTTTAATTGGGATATAATATTGTTCTTTATTTTTACAAAACGACGTTTATAACGTGTTTGGGAATCAATTTCGAGCAATCCTCGTTTTCGTTATGTTTCCGGGCCATCGCTTTTGCTTTCCAAAATGGATGCAAATTTATTAAGAAAGTCAGAGATATGCCAAGACTCAAAACTTTGGCTTTCTCTTTTTTGCAAATTCAACATCCATTTGCTTATTTTGAACCAATTTAAAAGAAAGTAGGTCTTGGCAAAATTTACAGAAAGAGTATTACGAAACAAACAAAAATCTATGGCCTCTTGTCGGGTATTTATACTTCCGAACACCGGGGGTCGCAAATCTGAAAATTTCTCCAACTGTCCAAGAAAAAGGCACCAACCAACCAACCAACACAAATTTAATATAGTAATATATCTTTATTTTACATAATTTAATGTTAATTCCTGCAAGTAGACCAAGTCTGTTATACTAATAAAATGAATTTACAATTTACAATTATCAACGCGAACCAAGTTCAAGAAGGCAAACCAACCGCACTCGACGAAAACTCCAAATCAACTCACTTGCCCAAGTGCAAGAAACCAACCTTTTAATTTAAAATACAAACACCAACTAACTGCCCAAGTACAAGTCTATCTCACGCCAAGCAATGCCATCCAAGTTGCAACTGCTTCGTCACCAAAATTCCCAATGGTGTAGGGAGTCCAATAGTTGGTACCAGGCCCATGGCTTGGATACCCATCGGCACACAAAGTAGAATATGCTTATGCCAGCAATAATTGTTAAAATCCGAGAAAGCGACCACCTAGGATTTGCCATCGTAGAAGCTTTTGTGTTTACTTCCGAGAAAACCACTCAGCTTTTATAGAGCCACTGTGTTTATTCAGTGTAAACAGATGGCAGCGATGATCCATTGACGGCAAAAGTTTCCAATATCCAAACTCAGACGATGAGTGGGCGACACAGTCAAGTGCCTTATCGATACCTTGTGTATAGAAATGTATCTCTTATCGTCACAGCCAACTAAGTGACGATCATTCGGTTAAGTATGCGGTGGCTGGTTGTGCACAGGAAGGTAGCAGCACGGTTTGCTTGCGCGGATAGAAGTATCTATTCTGCTGTGGCTATCTATACCGCATATATCTATGTATATATGAGTGCCAGTGCCCTGAAATGTGTCTCATTTCGATGGCAACGAAATGATCGGAATGCGATGTGCGCCATATGAGATTATTCTGGTAGGTTGAGGGAGGTACCCAGTACTACTGTACTTTATGCAGCGTCAGCGGCGACAATAGCCGTGTTTTATTATTGCCAATAACCCATATGGTTCACCCCGTGAAAATAAATCGATCTGGGTTATGTACTTACATGTACACTCTGTTTGCCGAATTTAATACTAATATTTGCAAACCCAGATACAAACCCCGATAGAAACCTGGATCTCGTGTTGTTTTTGTAATACGTGTTAAAACATAACCCAGACCCAGACCCGTAGATAATAAAACGCAGCTAATGAGTAATGGTCAACCGTGGTTGACCGTACAGCTCTAATATAATTAAATGGCTCTTGGCAGTAGAAAGCGAGTCGGTGTCCCATTCACTAGGGTTGTCTAATATTCTAATAAAAGTTAGAATTACATATAATCTACAATTTAAAATGGCGTTTACTATCGGCGAGTGATAATGCCAGCGAGTTTCCGATACCCCAGGCTTTCGTTGGTTGGCTATTTGTTTCAAAAATCTTGAACACTTAGTTGATTTGTTGAAAAAGCGGACAATAGTATTAATATTGCAAAAAAAGCTTTTAGTTCTGATATATTTTCAAGTGATCGCTATAAAACTAAATTTAAAACGTGAGCATAGCAAAAAATAAAGTTAGACATTGCAAAAGCATCAAGGACTTTCTTTTTAACACCACTCACTTCCTCAGACATAACTGCCGCATCATCGTTAGATTGCCGAATTAGTTTGTCCTTGCAGGGGAATATATCAAGTATTTTAAAAGCTCATTTGCGTTGCGAGACTCACTACCGCCAAAAAAAAACAAAAAACCTTTCTTCAATTCCATCCTCCGAAAGTTACCGAAGAACAGCACTCCAAACACTTAGAGAGTTGGAAGAAAGAAGGCAAGGAAAACAAAACGTTTTATTTAATTTACAACTCCCTGTCAATCAAGTATACTTTTGTTACAATATTTCTGAATAAAACTAAGCTTATTAAAATTATTTGACTCCTCTAAGAGAAAATCTGATAAGCATCATTCTACAACAATTAAAGCCATATTCAATAAAACTTACTACCCAAAAACTTTTCACACTTTTAAAACTTTTAATTTGAATGTTTCAAACATAAATGTTCAATATTTTCAAAGTTCACAACAAACACAACATCAATTGCACTATGTTCTCCTAGTAAAGTGAATTTTTACTTGCGATAAAGGTACTATAGGGCAAGTTTTGCATTTGGAAAAAAATCGAACTCGAGATTTTAATCAAAGTTGACATTACGATGAATTGCGTTTATCTGTCTTTTTTTAAACATTTTGTTATTAACGATACATGCCATACAACCATTTTTTTGATTTTCGACTTTGACATAAGCGGCTCAACGGATTTCGATCAAAAGTTTTATGCAGTAGCCCCTTCCCAAGTAATATTGTTAGATGTATAAAAGCATTAATAGTCCTTCAAGAGCTAAATCTTAAAGCTTTTTATTTAGCAAGGAGCTCTATATGTGGATTTAGAGCAAAAATTAAGCTCCCATATAGCTAATTCATTGAGTTTGAGAGCTCTTTTTTGCTCTTATTCAGCCTGTTATCAGTGTCAAAAGTGACTTAAAGCTCTGTAGTACATGGGTTTCGAACTAAGGGGTTTTCCAATAAGAGGTGTTATTTTGAATAGCCCGCTATTTCGGTAGCTGTCACTTTTGAAGCTGTCATTTTTTGACAGTTGACAAGTAGAAACTACGCTATTAATAAAAATGGAACGATACACGCTTCAACAACGCATTTCTTTTTTTTGAATATCAAAATAACACCTCTTATTGGAAAACCCAAGGGTTTTCCAGGGTTTTCCAATAAGAGGTGTTATTTTGAATAGCCCGCTATTTCGGTATCTGTCACTTTTGAAGCTGTCATTTTTTGACATTTGACAAGTAGAAACTACGCTATTAATAAAAATGGAACGATACACGCTTCAGCAACGCATTTCTTTTTTTTGAATATCAAAATAACACCTCTTATTGGAAAACCCTATATTAAAACACCACGTTTGACATATTACTGTATGTATTGGTTTGTGTAGTACAAAATAAAAATATATGAAATTCTAAAACTATTAAAGAATGAATGAATCGTTTCATAGTATGTCAAATAGAAATAACGATCACAGTCGATCTCGTACTGTGGAGGTGTTAATACGTTTTCGGCTTCCCAGTTTTTTCCAAAATAAATTTCGTGTGTGCGTTTAAGTATAACATTAAATCAAGATTTCTTAAGTGGTGCAGTAGCACAAAGATAGAGTGGCCGATCGAGAATCCGAGGGTCGCGAGTTGGATTCCCAGCCGGGCATCAGAACTTTGCAAGCTTTATTTCACAACCGTGAAGTGGAAAACTTTATTGGTTGGGAAAACGAGCAAAGGAGGAGGAGCTTAAGCACCGGGGCATCGAAAGGTGTCCTTGGGCCAATGAGGCCAGCAATGGCATCACCACAGGGAATATCGAAAGATGTTCCACTTACAAGCAGTGATTCTGCAGCAACAACATCAACAGCAATAACATCAACGGCAACATCATCCGATGTAAATCAGAAGCGCAGAAAGAGGATCAAGTGCGCACTAAATTTGGTAATGAGGAGATCCACGGCCACCTCAGCAAAGCTGCCAGCTGGGTTGAATACGCCCGATATAGAGGAGACGTCAGAGGCAACAAGACAAACCCAGCTAAATTCGGATTTAGTGTACCTTGTGGGACTTACGGTTTATTCAATCGGGTTCGGATAGATCTAGTTTTCGGTGAGATGTCAGTGTACCTCGTCGGATCGGTTCGGATAGATCTATTTTTCGGTGCAAATTTGGTGTACCTCGCGGGATTTTCGGTTTATTCTATCCGGTTCAGATAGATCTAGTTTTAGGTGAGGTTTCGGTTTACCTCGTGGGATTTTCGGTTTATTCAATCGGGTTCGGATAGATCTAGTTTTCGGTGAGGTTTCGGTGAACCTTTCGAAGGGTTAGAAATTGTCGGAGACTTCGGTATGGTTGAATTCTTTTAAAGGACTTATCGGATAAATCGGAAAATTACGGTCGGTGTTGCCTTTAAAAGATTCCAGGTCGGTTAAAAGTTCAGTTGATCCCTCTTACAGGTCCCTGCTCGGGCGCCAATTTGTTATGTACTGTGTTATCGAAGGCTGAAGTTTCGCTCGTCGGCTTCCAGGGTTCTAACTAAAGTAAGTACAAAAAGCTTTAGTTTAAAGGTTCTTTATTCGTATAAATACTTTAGTATGATATTTATTTGTAAATTCCAATTATTAAATATATATATATGTAACAAAAATACATTTCTTTTACAATATACGGAATCGATGTTTTGAAGGTTCTGGTATCTTAGAGTTCTTCGCTTAGGCTGAAGTAATTCCCTGTTAATGCTGATCCAGGTATCGGCTTCGGTAATACGGTGGTAGGCTGAGTAGGTTCCTTTCGTAAGGGTAAAGTCGTCATTGTTCGCCTTATATTGTTACGACTGACACGTCCTGAGTCCACGTCTTGCAACGACTATCTTTGGTTTTCACCAGCTATCAACGTCTTCCGACGGCACTCAACGGTTTCCGCCGGCTATCAACGGCTTTCACCGGCTATCAACGTCTTGCGACGGCTCTCAACGGTTTTCATCGGCTATATACGGTTTTCACCGGCTATCAACGTCTTACGACGGCTCTCAACGGTTTTCACCGGCTATCTACGGTTTTCACCGGCTATTAACGTCTTACGACGGCTGTCAACGGTTTTCACCAGCTATCTACGGTTTTCACCGGCTATCAACGTCTTGCGACGGCTCTCAACGGTTTTCACCGGCTATCTACGCTTTTCACCGGCTATCAACGTCTTACGACGGCTCTCAACGGTTTTCACCGGCTATCTACGGTTTTCACCGGCTATCAACGTCTTACGACGGTGTTCAACGGTTTTCACCGGCTATCTACGGTTTTCACCTGCTATCAACGTCTTACGACGGCTCTCAACGGTTTTCACCGGCTATCTACAGTTTTCACCGGCTATCAACGACTTACAACGGCTCTCATCGGTTTTCACCGGCTATCTACGGTTTATATAAGGTTCCTTACCACTGGTGGGGGGAAACCTATTATTTTATTTATTTTATTTTTTTACCTTTTTTTTACTGGTTGACCTCGGATACTGGCGGCTTTACCCTGTCTTTGGCTATTGTACAATGTGCACTGCCACTGGCACAGTTCCTCGATACTATTGACCAATATGAACTGCCACTGGCACAGTTCTTCGATGATTTTTGTGGCTTGTACGGGCTCTACTTATCCTACTTTCCTGTCGGACTAAGTGTGAGCTGTATGGTGCTAAGGTTTAACAAACTATACAATGTGCTGTCGGTGCCACGTCACCAGTTATGGTTTGTTTTACTATTGTATTAATTGCATAATTTGATGGTTTAGCGGGTGATGCGGCAAAGAAATCCTCCTTTAAATTCTCCTATTAACATTCCAAGGTTAATGTCTTATTTGCATCGTGGTCGGGGGGTGTTCTATTTATTAATAACGTACTTAGAATTCACCATCGAGGTCCCTGGTTCGTCGTCACGATGCTATCATCAGTGGAGATTTCACCATTTAATAGACATACATATTCGTTATTCACCACGTTGTGTGTTTTGTGTGGTGGCTGTAGATTGTTCGTGGACAAGCTCTCTGTGCTTATCAGTCGTTGATGATGATGCAAGGAGTGGACATGCTATAGGAGCATGTTGTCGATCGGGTAGGTATTTCTATTATTGCAGTAACGTAGGTGGGGAGGGGCATCCTGTATGGAAAGGGTTGGTATGGTAGATATGTATGTCGGATGGTGTTTTATTTGTTTAGGCTGGTATACTACGGTGCGGGTAAGTAGTTATGGGAATATCAGCTGCTTATGCGGGGGGGTGTCAGCAAAAGGGGAAAAAGGGTTACAATAGTGTTTTGTAATATATTACCGCCATTCGGTTCGTTTGTTCATTATCGCAGCTCAGGGAATGCGGGGGGCGTTAGGTGGTGAAATTTGTAATGCTTCATTACACACTTCACCCGAAGAGGGTATTGAATATATGTCTGAGGAAGGAGAAGGGCACTTAACGATGGGCGATAGTACTGCCTTCGTGAACCTCTCCACATCAGAGGCGCCATCTGAGGAGGACGAGGAACAAATGATGGTCGCCCAAATTGAAGCTTTGGAGGCAGAAATCCAAAAGTTGAAAAGCAAAGTTAAGGCCAGCCAAGAAGCGCGCCGAGCGAAACAACTAAAAGCATTTGACGAACAAGAACAACAACAACAACAAGAACAATAACAAAAACAACAGCCACAGCAGCAGCCAAAACAACAACGGCTAAAACAACAGCAACAGCAGCAGACACAAGCCCAGAAACAACCGCAAGAAAAACAGCAGCAGAAGAATCAAGGGCAGAAGAATCAACAGCCGCAGAAGTCAGTCTCAGCAGCAGCAGCCACAGCCGCCGATTACGAAAAAAGAAAAGGTGCCACCCATAAATATTTATAAAATGGAGTTACAGGATACCATAAATCTATGTAAGTTGACCATAGGTCAAAATTTTACTATTAAAAGATTGGAACAGCACAAAAAAATTAAAGAGTTGCTAAAAGAAACTACTACTGAATTCCTTAGTTTCACCCCTAAGACCGAAAAATTTCAAACGGTCCTTTTGAAGGGCATAGATTAATCCACGGAACCACAGGTGCTCTTAAATGAACTCCGCCAAAAAGCGAATGACGATCTCGACTTTATCGGGTTCAAGCCGTTCCCTACAGTTAGAGCTAGGCGGGAGAAGCGGCCGGCGTCTTCCCTTCTTCCTTGTTCAACTCTCACACAGCAGCAAACTGGATAGTTTGAGGAGTATATCCGTCCTCAACTACCAGGTTGTAACTTGGGAGAAATTAAAAAGGCGCGGCGACATGCTTCAATGCATGCGCTGCCAAAGGTTCGGACACGCCGCAGCAAACTGCGAAATGCAGTCACGCTGCGTTCAGTGTGGAGAGAACCACAATCCAGATGAATGCAAGTTAGGAAGGGAACGGGTCGAAGATAGGACCCAGGTTAAATGTGTACTCTGTCAAGGCGGCGGACACCCCGCTAATTATCGGGGATGCCCGACGTTTCAGCTTATAAAGAACAATAAAGCAGCAAAGCAAACTGTGGTAGAAAAGCGTCCAACAGTTCGCGCTCCTACCACAACGCCCGTCAACCCCCAAATTTCTTACGCCCAAATGGCGTCAGGAAGGGGAAGCACGGTACATCCTACACCAAAGGTCGCCCAACAGGCCCCCGTGCCTAAGGCGCCGGCGGCACAGGCGGATATTATGGGCAATCTACTGGCCATCCAGGGCCAGTTGACTGGCCTCCAAAACCAGATCAGGGAGCAGGCGACTAAGGTGGATTATCTCTACTCTGTTTTGCCGAGCTTAACGCAACTTAGAGGTTAAGGGCGCGCTGCCGGAGAGGCCCTTTAAGATCCTAGCTTTGAATGTAAATTCACTGATTAGGACCGAACGTAGAGCGAATTTATTCCAATTGCTTAAAGACATAAGTCCAGATGTGTTTATGGCTAGCGAAACTAAGCATAACCAGAAACATAAATTGACTAACAACAATTACAATATCGTAAGAAGAGACCGACCCAACTCCACTCAAGGAGGAGACGTCGCAATCTTTATACGTAAAGGCATTAGTCCTAAGGTAATATATAATAGTGATGTGCGAAAATTTCGGACGTAAGAGGCATGCATCATATGCATTCATCTCCAACAGGGGAAGCGAATGTATGTGATAGCTGCCTATGCACCGGAAACACCTCAGCCCACCCAGTTTATAACAGAGCTCGAAAAGCTTTTTGAATGCTTAAGATTGATCTCGGACTACATATTAGCCGGTGATTTAAACGCCAAACACATAGATTGGGAAATCAAATACAAAATCCTCGAGGTAACCATTTGTACAATTGGCTGGGTCGATACAACCTTAAGTATCGCCTCGATCTTCTAGCCACAGAGAGGCCATCGTTTCCAAGAAGCGGTGCCTATCTGGATCTATTGCTGAAAGACGCAAGACTAACAATTACTGACACTGTGGGTCAACGACCAAGAAATTGTTTACGAACGATCGAGTACGACAGTGACCACTGCGGATTCGCCGCCGTTATACAACTTCCGAACGAGCTTATGGAGTTGGGGGAGTATGTGCCTGTGCATACTTACAATTACAGTAAGGTGCGCTGGCCACGCTTTTCCAACGCTTTATTGAGCGATTTACGGTCAAATGGTATATCCCCACCAAATGACAAGAACCTAACAAATACTGAAATCGACAGACACTTAGAACAAATTGACGAAACGATTCTACGAACAATGATCAGAACAATACCGAAATACAAAGAACGTAACGCAACTGACATGTATCGTAACGCGACAATTGACGCACTTCACAGAAAAAAAGTGGACTTTTAACAAGACTAAAACGCTTGTACAGACGGTTTACTGATACACGAGATCTGGAGATTAGGACACTGAAGTCGTCCATCAAAAACATCAACCAATTGATAAAAGAAAATTATAGGTTGTCTATTAATTTGTTCTGGGACAATAAAATTCGTGCCGTTAACTCTAGCGACCCAAGTATGTTCCCAAAAATTAATAAGATTTTTAGAAGAAAGGATCAAAACGATCTTCCGTGTCTTAAGGCGGCTTTACATGGATCTGCATCTGCAGATTTGAAGAAAAGTAGAGCGGGCCAATAATATAAAACAAACATAAAAGTAAGACAGGGTACACACTAATAACTTACTCGAACTCTGCTATAACTTTCTTGACACATCTCACAATCACATGTTCTTAGCGTTCAGGTATGCAGTTTTGAGAAGAAAATTTTCACTATTTTCGTTGTTTTTAAGCAAACTGAGGTGAAATGGTAAAAAAAAACTTGAAAATTCGTTATCTGAACGGAACAAATTATGGTGCAGATGAAAATGCTATAATGAAGATGAACATGTTCATCTTCACTATAATCTGCAATCTTCAGGTTCGTACTTCCTATAATCTTCATACATGAAGATGATCTCCATTTTGATTTTCGCTCTCTATCGCACAAGTATGAATTTTTTATTTTGTTTCCTCTTTTTCTGCAGATGTCAATGCAGATGAAGATGAAGATGCATGTAAAGCCTCCTTTAAGCTCCAGAGGACGACAGAGAACAGAGACGTACTTCTGACAGCAGGCATAGACCCAGAGGATGCCGTACTGGACGATGACCTCTATATATTCGAAGATCCGCAGGAGAGATTGGAGGCTGTGGGGGCTGCTTTCCAGCAAGTGTACAAGGTGAATGCTAGCATTCGCCCGAATCATGACCTGGAGAACAGAGCTCTGCTTCATCAGTTATGGCACCGGAACGATATAACTGAATGGCGATCTGAGAACCTTGGTTTTACCGGGTTTAATGATGAAGATTTGGCAAACGCCATATTCGCCGACCGAAATGGGCCCAGTCCCTTGTTAATTTCGAAGAATGAGCTCCAGCTCATCTTCGATTCACTAAAGAAAAAGAAGTTAGCAGGAGTCGATGGTATATCCAACGTTGTACTACGACATTTGCCTCAAGAAGCAGTTGACATTTATACCACACTGTTTAACAACGCGCTGAATAATGCATATTATCCAGTGCGGTGGAAAACAGCTGTGGTGCACCCTCTCCCAAAAAAGGGAAAGGACAACTCCTATCCGGCGAATCTCCGGTCGATAAGTCTTCTTCCAAGTATCAGCAAAGTATTTGAAAAGGTTATTAATAGAGCCCTGTTCAAATGGGCGGAGGACAAAAATATCATCCCGGATAATCAGTTCGGTTTTAAGGCGGGACATGACACAATTCATGCCGCGTCTAAACTAGTTTCTGATATCCAATGGAACAAAACTAAAAAGCAGAGTACGGGTGCCTGTCTGGTTGATTTGGAGAAGGCCTTCGACACCGTATGGTTAAAAGGTCTCTATCTAAAGCTAACCAGACTAGGTATAAATAAACATCTATTGCATATGCTTTATGACATGCTAAATGGTAGAAAGTTTGTTGTCAAAAGTGGCAATGTAACTTCTACCGCAATTTTTAATATTGATAATGGTCTTCAGTAGGGAGCGGTTAACTCGCCGATTCTATTCAGCATTTACACCAGCGATCTAATAGGTAGTCTAACTCAGGCAATTGCGTACGCCGACGATCTAATTGCGTACAGAACAGCTAATAAAGTTGAGGTCATCAAAACTCTCTTGCAGAGTGACTTCGACAAGATTCAGCGATATTCTGATGACTGGAAGTTGAAAATCAACTTCCAGAAATCAGAAACTATTTTGTTAAGGACTCCGTTGTCTAGCGCCTCAAGGGATACGAGAAAGAACTGGCGCAAGCTGGTGATCGTAGGGCCACATGGACATCCACTGGCGAGTAAAAGTGTAGTAAAGTACCTTGGCATCTGGTTGGATCAGTACCTGTATTTCGGCAGACATATAGGTGCTGCTTTGGCCAGGGCTAGGGGAGCCTTTGCCTTGACAAAACGACTGTTTTATAGCAGCCGTCTTGACAGCAGGGTGAAGGTGATTTGCTACATGGCCCTCATCAGGCCGATGATTGCCTACGGATGCCCGGTGTGGTTCAACGTTGACCCATCTCAAATGGAAAAGATTCGGGTGTATGAGAGACAATGTCTTAGACGTTGCCTTGGATTACACAGAACACCAGAGTCGGAGTACACAAGATATTATTCCAACCAGGTTTCATACAACGGAGACAACATAAACAGAATAGATAATTTTTTGTTTAAGCTGATTCGGGGTCACGTTGCAAGAGCGATGTCCTCAAATAACAGCTTAATTTTTGGGGCTTATTACCCCAATAACGAATATTTTGAGAGTGCGCGGTTAAGTGGTTACATCCCTCCCAAGGCATTCCTCTATTTAGACAGTCGAGGGCTGATACAGGATAGAATGGCGGTTCGGCTTATCTAACACGTCAGCCGTAAAACTGTAGATAGGCGACTCCTGTATGGTCGAGACGTCATCGCTCAAGGTGGAGGAGCGCCTTCGACTTAGTAGGACTGTGTCCGATCAGGACCGAAGAGATAGGGCGAAACAGGAGAACCAGTTCTGGTAGCTCTCTGAACAACATCGTGATATTTAAAGTCGATTAAGATATGTCTTGGCCGACTTACATACATTTAGGGTAATTAGATATAGGGAACAGTCGGGGTGGCACCAAAAAAAATTAAAAATATGTATGTATGCGGAGGCATATGTACGTACGTATATGTATGTACGTATGTACATGTATGTATGGGGTGAATGTAGCTGTGTGTCTGCATGTATGCAAAATATAAAAAAAAAATTAAAAAAAAAAATGCTGCGTGGCTGTTCTAGTTTTTAAGTAGTTTTAAGTGATTTTGGGTATATTTAGGTATCTTAAGTAGTTTAAGTTATTTTTAGTTAGTACAAGTTAGTTGTATATAGTTTTAATTATTTTTAGTCTAGCTTTAGTTAGTTTATAAAAAAAATTAAAAATATGATATGTGGCATGTGGCACCTATTTGTTGAAACCACATATTCTCGTATTCTTCAATAGCAAAAAAAATTCGGTTATCATATGACCATAATGCTCCGAATTGATGGTGACAGTCGTTTTATCGTCGTTTTCGAAGAAGTAAGGTACAATCACACCTCCGGCCTAAAGAGCGCTCCAAAAAACGACTTTTTGTCTATGTAAAAGCCTCTCTTCAATTACATGAGGATTCTCATAACCCCAAATACGATAATTTTGTTTACTAACATACTCAAAAAGTGAGAAATGTGCTTGGTCGCTGAAGAAAATTTTGTTCGAAAAATCGCCGTCCACCGCCTGTTGTTCAAGCACCCATTCGACGTATCTACGACGTTGTGAATGGTCAGGTGGCTTCAGTTGTTGTGTAAGCTGGACTTTATGTGGATGTATGTGTAGATCCAAATGCAAAATACGCTATAATGTGCCGTAAGACAGTCCTAATTCATGAGAACGACGAGGAATCAACACATTCAGGTCTTCGGCAACAATTTCACTTACATCAGCGATATTTTTAGTGGTACGAGCGAAACGATGATGTACAGGCCTTACAATATCTATAACCAATCCAGCTTCCTCAAATTTCGTCACTGTTCGGCCAATTCATTGCGTAGTTGGACGATTATGTAAACCATACTCTTCTCTTAAAGCACGATAGGTGGCTGTGGCAGAATCATCATTTTTCTAGGTTTTAAATATTTGTGCGATAGTTAAGCGATCCATTTTCGTAAATTTCAGACTTTCAATTGAAAAAAAAATTGGTTTAACAACTTAGTTTGACAGATGTCGAATTCCAGTCCAATTCTTTTGAAACCGCAAAATGGATAACCCTTTATATCCATTTTGAGTAAAATTTTAACTTCGGGGCGCTATAACTCACGAACGAATTGACATACCGAAGGCGTTAATATGTCATTTTGTAGGTAAGTGTACTGTTGTACTTAGAAAATTTTGGAAAAAGTAAAGGCTTTGGGAGTTATTGAACAAAATAAAATAAATTAGTATTTTTGAGATGGGAGCATTTCCCTTCCGGTACCACTCCTAAAAATTTGTTTCTTTTTTTAATAGAACATGTTTTTCCAAACATAACTAAACACAAAACATTTCTCCATTCAAAAACATAAAATTTGTTAAATTTTTTTCAATATCAATTGTACTACACCCCAATGTTTTCGACCATTTATCTCCAAATCTGTCAATTGTACAAAAAAAATGTTTCTTAATCTTTTTTCTGTAGAATGACATGATATAATCTACAATGTGTACCTACAATTTTTTTCAAAACAAAACTATTGTTCTCGAATAGTTCGGTAAAAACTGAATCTTACCCCCTTTGCGCCCTCTTTTTGCTTTACAAAAATTTGAGGTACTTTTTAGAAAATGCTTAGGACTTAAAAATGAAACTGTCCGCCAAAACTGAGGTTTGTCGGAATTTTTTCGAAGTAACGCCAATTTTTTATCTAATTTTCCTAGACCATATGGACCATTAATGCAACCCGTCATCCAAAACATTCAATACCAAATAATCGATCTAAAGATCGGCGAACTGGACTTTTGCCAGTTTCACTTTGAACCATTCAAAGCAAAATTAATCAAATTCGTATTGCACCCCAGAGAACGTTAATACCCTGCTTAGTGTTTAACCTATGAGATATTTAAGAAAAAAAGTTAATATAAAAATATAATGTTATATGTACGTATGTATCTAACTTTTTTTTCAGGAAAATCTCTAGCAGTTTACTCTACAACACATAAGATAACTTCGTGTGCAATACTTGACAATGGACTTTTTGCAATAATAACAATAGAAGATGCGCCTGATATTCTAATACTTCAATTGAAAAACTATGATAAAATAAGAATAGAATCAGAAAAATTAACTTCACAAAGTGTAGACTATATAACAAATACATTAGAAGAAGAAAATTAATGCATCAACAAAACCAAGCTATTTTTTATGTATGTAGATATATTGTTTTAGAGACTCTTATCATAGATCAAAGATAAGGACCCGAAACTACTGCTGTCGTTCGCATTATTTTTATTTCCGTACCAGCTGAAACACGCACCCAAGTAATTTTTCCGTTCATCTTCCAATTAAAAACTTGATAGAAAGGCACACAAGTCTTTTCTGTTCATCTTCCCAGTAGGAAATTTCAAAAAATTCGTGCATGAATAACCAACTTTTTCATCAATGATTGGAAGCTACACCCCATGAATTTTGTATGAAAACATCGATGAATTTTGCATGGGGCTATCATAGGCGTTCACCAAGTGATTTGCTAGGTGAATATTTGCAAGTGAAATCACGAAGTAGGGGTAATTAATTTATTCATAAGCCAATTATATGTGATGAAAAATAGCATGAACGTAAAGCTATGAAATCGCTAGATAGCTTAGAGTTGCTTATTCAGCAGGTGAAAAATGACACGAATGCGCATCTATTAATTCACTCTGTTAATGTAACGCGTTTATTCGCATATGAATTATATATGATGAAAAATGCCACGAATGTTCAATTATGAAATCACTATGTAAAGCCCGTATGATACCTTCTTGTTTTTTCCTCATTTTTATTGCATTAAATCACATGAAAGTGTCAGTATAATTATCTACTAAATTACATATTAACGACTTCTGTATGTCAATTCTTTTTTCTTTAGCCTTTGTGTTTTTGGATAACGATTCTTACTTTGGCAGTGATCTTAATAAACTTTAAAGGTAGCTCCGTATCATGAATATCGCAAAAATAATGTACCGTTAATTCAACGCCAAAGTACATTCTGCGTGAGTAATTAAACTTGGCAATATCTGTTTTTTCTTTTAATATACTTTTTTCAACGCCACCGTAGAGGTTAAATACAGTACCCGATTTTTTTTTATCGTGTGGTATCCCCAGGAGGCCTAATTCATTATTGAAAATAAGAAATCATTACGAACAAAACTAAAATAATTTTCCACTCTTAAAAACTAATAACGAATTAATAAAATTAAACTAATTGAAATAATTTTTCAGGCTCTTTTCGATTTCGCTATCAATATCTTCATTTGAGTCGTATTCTTCAGTCTCGGTGGCGTTTGAACATGCTTGCCCAAGGCAATGCCTGCATACTAAAAAGCAGCCTTGGCCAATTTTACTACAACTGAAACTTTTGTTATATATTGTTGACAAGTTGTTCCGGAGCTGGTGGCAAAAGGCGTTTAACGGATTCAAGCAAATTTTGTTCCATCTTCCATTCCCAGTCTTCAGTGCTTAACTCATTATCAAGCCACTTTTGTACCTGGGGATGGACTTTTGAAACATGCTACTATGATGAGCTGAATGAAGGTAGTATGTGGCACAATTTTACAGCTATATTACGTCTGGTTGCCTTAACGAATTAATTTAATTTATCCATTTTGCGGTTTCAAAAGTAAACGTAAATAAAACACATATAAAATATTTGTTTTCATGATATTTCTTTTTTATTATAGGTGTTCGAGATTTAAAATATATCTCTTTCGGCTGTTCTGGTCGTAATGTTTTTTAAATGAAAAAATTTCATTTCCTTTCCCGACGTTTCGACTGTGGTTGCCGTCTTCTTCAGGGGATCTTTTACTTACAAAATAAATTGAATATATTATACACATAAAAACATTCGGTGTAAAATTTTGGCAAACTTACATTTAGTAGGTATTACAGATAAACATAAATATTACAATGAAAGACAAATATAAGGCAATGTTTGAAGTTTTTTTATGATATAAAGAACACTCCGATTAAAGTTTAGGCGACTTTAAATTATCACGGATTCTGCTTGGTCACCAAAGAGCAGTAAGCCGATGAAATGTTCTGGATGTCTTGTTTACGATTCATATTGTTTTTGTCATTAATAATATGAAGCGTTTCTAGAGTATACCACTCGGAGACATGTTTCTCCCTTTCCAGGATTTCCACTCTGTCAAAATCTGGTTTGTGCCCACGCTCAATGGAGTGTAATGATAATGATGTCTTCCCAATGCTTTTTAAATTAATGTCGGATTTGTGGTTGGAAATTCGTTGACGAAGAAGTTGTTTCGTTGTACCGATATAGGAAAGATTGCAATTTCTTCCGCATTGCAACGACAGTTAATTTTATAGACTACGTCTGTGCACTTATCCTTTTCCGTTTTTGTTTTCATGTTGGTGAAAAGAGGTGCAAGTTTAATATTGGATTTGTACGCTAAGCTGACGTCATTAGTACTATTTTTTACCGTTTCTTTAAAGTTTTCTGACAGTTTAGGAACATAAACTATACTCTTATAAATACCTCTCTCTTTTTGCCGATTATCAACAGCAAGATCCCTAAAGAAGACGGCAACCACCGTCGAAACGTCGGGAAAGGAAATGAAATTGTTTCATTTAAAAAACATTACGACCAAAACAGCCGAAAGAGTTATATTTTACACCTCGAACACCTATAATAATTCAACCAATTGATCAATAACTTAATAATATTTCTTTTTATTATAAATTTAGAATGTTGACATTATTTGTGAAACAGTACATCATTTAAATGACTACCACGCGAATTGTTGCAAGCATCGATTATTTTGATGTAATTTTCGACCACATTTGGACACATATTGGGCGGTATCTCAGCCATAACTTGACGAATGTTGGTTCTCTAGTGCTTAAAAGTTAGAAGTTTATCTGCATAAACACGGTCTTTCTTACAAAAAAAAGTCCAGCGGTGTGAAATCGCATGATCTTGGTGGCCAGTTGATATCGCCGCGACGAGAAATTACGCGGCCAGGAAACGTCTCTTGCAATAAAGCCATATTCGCTCGAGTTGTGTGGCATGTGGCACCGTCTTGTTGAAACCACATATTCTCAAAGTCGTATTCTTCAATTGCAAAAAAAGTCGGTTATCATATGACCATAATGGTCCGAATTAACGGTGACAGTCGTTCCAGCGTCGTTTTCGAAGACGTAAGGTCCAATCACACATCAGGCCCAATGAGCGCCCCAAACAGCAACTTTTTGTTGATGTAAAAGCCTCTCTTCAATTACTTGGGGATTCTCAGAACCCCAAATACGACAATTTTGTTTAATAACATAATCACCGAGTGAGAAATGTGCTTCGTCGCTGAAGAAAATTTTGGTCGAAAAATCGCCGTCCACCGCCTGTGGTTCAAGCACCCATTCGACGTATCTAAGACGTTGTGAGCTGGACTTTATATGGATGTATGTGTAGATCCCAATGCAAACTACGACATAATGTTGCCGTAAAACAATCATAATGTCTGATAACGACGAGGAATCGACACATTCAGGTCTTCGGCAAAAATTTCACTTACAGCAGCGATATTTTCAGTGGTACGAGCGAAACGATGATGCACAAGCCTTACAATATATGTAACCAATCCAGTCTCTTCAAATTTCTTCACAATTTTGCCAACGGCTTGCGTAGTTGGACGATTATGTAAACCATACTCTCCTCTTAAAGCACGATATGTGGCTGTAGTAGAATCACCATTTTTGTAGTAGGTTTTAACAATTTGTATGCGTTGTGCGATAGTTGAGCGATCCATTTTCGTACATGTCAGACTTTCAACTGAAAAAAAAATTGGTTTAGCAAGTTAGTTTGATAGATGTCGAATTCCAGCCCAATACTTTTGAAACCGCAAAATGGTTAACCCTTTATTCCTATGTAGAAATATTTTAACCGTTACATCTCAGAAACGGTGGCTCTTAGGAAAATTATTAATACATTTTTCATAGATACTTTTATGATCTACAATTTTTGTCTGAGATAATTTTATGATAAAACTTACGATTTTGCAGAAAATGGCAAAAACCTATTTTTTTTACCTTTGACCTTTAATAACTCTTTTTGCAAGTATCGGAATAATGAGCAACTTCCAAAACTTCTTTTTAATTAGATATGTTTTGAACAATTTTACTCGTTCTCAGCTTTTTGATAATTTATGTACCTTCACTCTTATTTTTATGTCTAATTTTACCGGACTAAGGTTTCAGAACATTAAAAACAGATATGGGAACAGAATTTATAAATAAAGTGATGAAAAACATTTACATATCATTTGGGATAAATCATGTAACATCGACACCTTATCATCATGAAACCTAGGTTCTATAGAACGCAATAAAAGAGTGCTAAATGAATATTTGATTTCCTTTGCAAAGGAAGATAATTAGCATGAGTGGATTCGATATTTCGATTTTAGTTATAATACGACACCGTACTCTACCTTAGGGATATCACCATTTGAGTTAATATACGAAAATTAGTTAAACTACCTGCGTATTCAACTAACAATACATCAAGTCCTATATATAATATTGAAAATTACAGTTTATAATTAAAATTTAGATTAGGTCAAATGAGATTAATAAGAGTAGCTAAGAAATTATTAGATAAAAGTAAGATAAAGAGAAAGAAATTAATAGATAAACTTTCAAACCCATTAGAATTAAAGATAGGATATAATATGTTTAAAAGTAGGGAATATGAAAAAACTTGAGAGTTTATATAAAAGAGCATACGAAATAATATAATAGAGTTAAAAGGTGTAAATAGTAAAATTAAAATTAATAATGAAATAAATGAAGTACACAACAAGAGATTGAAAAATAAGCACAAAAAATAGAAATTTTGTATGAACCGAATATTTTTTTTTCTCTAAGAGAATGAGCATGTAGTGCGCATACACTATCAGGCACATTTATTTCATTCCCGGTCATTGCTTTTATAGAAAACGTTGCAATAGCCAACCGATGCACTCACATTTCATGAGAACAAACCTTATAAAACTGCAATAGAATTTTCAATGCCACTTGACGTTTCAAATTGATTTGGTCAAGTGCATCTCTATATTTTCTAAGATTCATTGCACTGCATGTTCTGTAGTGAGTATGCCTGAATAATATTTGGATACATGTGTGCATTGTGATGTGGACGATATTTTCTGAAATTTAGTTTTTGAATTTATATTATTAAATATTTAAAATGTTCATACCATTTTTTTCGTAGAAAAAATTTAAGAATTTGTATGTATAAAAATTTATCTGAAAAACGACTTTAAAAATACATTTATCCGTTTCTATTAAGAATATTTTGCATACAATGTAATCGAACATAAGAGCAAGTACGTGCGATGCAGTCGTGCATTTTATTTTTGGTGAATTTGTAAGTATCCCTCATATGCTATTCATTCTGTAAATGAGTCGGTGTTGCGTAGTGCCCTGCGCCTGCGACTTTTTTGAAAATTCGTGACCGAAAAACATTCCGTCTTAGAAGGGTACGATAGCATCTAACTGATGAGCCCAACTATTGTACCTGGGCGAAACGTATTTTGGCCTACAGGTCAAAAAATCTTCAATTTAGCTTTATTCCACACAGTCCACAAAGCCAAAAACAAAAATATATTATTATTTGCGTTTTCTTCTATTCTATAAATGAATGTATGTAACTATTCAATTTTTAATGTAAGTTAGCTATGTTCAGATTGGAACTATAAATTTACTCTTTTAAACGAAGCGGAAGAAATTTGATAAATCTCGTTTTGCATAGTAATGAACATAAATACATAGGTTTTTTTAGAGTATTTAAACAAAAAAACTTTTTTTCAGGCCTCTAATTCTAATCGCGAACGCACAAAAAGAAATATCCCACTTTAATTCCCTAAGAGAAGATAAGGATACCAATGTTCTATATCACATTGAATATAAGCAGCTTTATTAAAAAAAGTTGTCAAACTCTTATCTTTTAAAATTGCAACTTAGGCTTTAAATACACTTCAGGAAATATTCTTTAAAAAAATTACTTGTTATATACTACATTTGTTTTATTATTTACTTTTCTTGACTTTTAATTTATTAAACAACCTATCTTATAACAATAACATGAAATTAAAAAGACGAAAATGGCATCTTGTTGCGACTAGCTCTAGAAAATCTACAATGAATTTTAAATCGACATAAGATCTCTATATCACCAGTAATTAATATTGCAGCTCCAGAACAGATAGTACTGCAGTTAATTGGAAGAAACGTCTTGCCTGGCAATCAAAATGGCGACGAGATATAAAATTAATGCAATTTTTCTTTTTTTTTGCATTTCAAAAAAGAATCATATTCGGAGTGTAGTTAAAGAAAACACGAAATTATTATTATTTTTCAAAAATTATTTTATTTCACCTCTGGAAAATTAATTTTTAAATATTTTTATTATCTAACTATTTTTTAAAATTATTTTTGATGATCTAATACACAGAATTATGTAGGCGCGATGTAATTTAACGAAGTATCGTCACTACATTTCTGAAAATATTAAACGCTCACTTGAAATTCACTATCAAACAATCGAAAATCTTAATTTCTTTTCTTATTTATTTCCATAAAGATATTTATTAATTTGGTTATTGGCATCTTCGTTATTTCTATTTTACATACTATGAAACGATTCATTCATTCCTTAATAGTTTGAGAATTTCATATATTTTTATTTTGTACTACACAAACCAATACAAACAGTAATATGGCAAACGTGGTGTTTTAATAGTTCGAAACCCATGTACTACAGAGCTTAAAGTCAGTTTTGACACTGATAACAGGCTGAATAAGAGCAAAAAAGAGCTCTCAAACTCAATGAATTAGCTATATGGGAGCTTAATTTTTGCTCTTAATCCACATATAGAGCTCCTTGCTAAATAAACAGCTTTAAGATTTAACTCTTGAAGTACTATTAATGCTTTTGTACATCTAACAATGTTACTTGGGAAGAAGCTACTGCATAAAAATTTTGATCGAAATCCGTTGAGCCGTTTATGTGAAAGTCGAAAATCAAAAAAATGGTTGTATGGCATGTATCGGTAATAACAAAATGTTTAAAAAAAAATTTGACCAAAATGTAGACCATACCCAAAGTAGGGCACATAGCAATTTTAATCAAAATCGTTAGAGCTGCTTTCGAGATAAATAAAATGACAGAAAAGCTTATATGGTAAGTACCGTTATTTTTGGGGCTAAAACAACGACTCAAAAATCTATTTTGGACAATCAGCTAAAACTCTTAAATACCAATTTTGAAGAAGATCGCTGCAGCCGTTTAGCCTTTAGAGAGTTGTACAGACAGACAGACGGACAGATAAACGCAATTGGGGGACACCCATTTTGTTGGTGTTCTCCATCATCGTAATGTGAACTTTGATTAAAATCTCGCGTTCGATTTTTTGCCAAATGTAAAACTTGCCCTATGGTACCTTTATCGCAAGTAGAAATTCAGTTTACAAGGAGAACATAGTGCAATTGATGTTGTGTTTGTTGTGAATTTTGAAAATATTGAACATTTATGTTTGAAACATTCAAATTAAAAGTTTTAAAAGTGTGAAAAGTTTTTGGGTAGTAAGTTTTATTGAATATGGCTTTAATTGCTGTAGAATGATGCTTAACAGATTTTCTCTTAGAGGAGTCAAATAATTTTAATCAGCTTAGTTTTATTCAGAAATATTGTAACAAAAGTATACTTGATTGACAGGGAGTTGTAAATTAAATAAAACGTTTTGTTATCCTTGCCTTCTTTCTTCCAACTCTCTAAGTGTTTGGAATGCTGTTCTTCGGTAACTTTCGGAGGATGGAATTGAAGAAAGGTTTTTTGTTTTTTTTGGCGGTAGTGAGTCTCGCAACGCAAATGAGCTTTTAATATACTTGATATATTCCCCTGCAAGGACAAACTAATCGGGCAATCTTACGATGGTGCGGCATTTATGTCTGAGGACAGTGGTGTTAAAAAAAAGTCCTTGATGCTTTTGCAATGTCTAACGTTATTCTTTGCTATGCTCACGTTTTAAATTTAGTTTTATAGCGATCACTTGAAAATATATCGGAACTAAAGGCTTTTTTAGCAATATTAATACTATTGTCCGTTTTTTTTTAACAAATCAACTAAACGTTCAAAAATTTTGAAACAAATTGGAAACTTTTGTCGCCAATGGATCATCGCTGCCATCTGTTTACACTGAATAAACATAGTGGCTTATAAAAGATGAGTGGTTTTCGTGGAAGTAAACACAAAAGCTTCTACGATGGCAAATCCTAGGATGTCGCTTCCTCGGATTTTAACAATTATTGCTGGCATAAGCACATTCTACTTTGTGTGCCGATGGGTATCCAAGCCATGGGCCTGGTACCAACTATTGGACTCGCTGCACCTCTGGAAATTATGGTGACGAAGCAATTGCAACTTGGATGGCATGGCTTGGCTGGAGATAGACTTGTACTTGGGCAGTTAGTTGGTGTTTGTATTTAAAATTAAAAGGTTGGTTTCTTGCACTTGCGCAAGTTAGTTGAATTGGAATTTTTGTCGATTGCGGTTGGTTTGCCTTCTTGAACTTGGTTCGCGTTGATAATTGTAAATTGTAAATTCGTTCAATTAGTATAACAGACTTGACTTACTTGCAGGAATTAACATTAAATTATGTATAATAAAGATATATTACTATATTAAATTTGTGTTGGCAGAGTGCCTTTTTCTTGGACAGTTGGAGAAATTTTCAGATTTGCGACCCCCGGTGTTCGGAAGTATAAATACCCGACAAGAGGCCATAGATTTTTGTTTGTTTCGTAATACTCTTTCTGTAATTTTTGCCAAGACCTACTTTCTTTTCAATTGGTTCAAAGTAAGCAAATGGATGTCGAATTTGCAAAAAAGAGAAAGCCAAAGTTTTGAGTCTTGGCATATCTCTGACTTTCTTAATAAATTTGTATCCATTTTGGAAAGCATAAGCGATGGCCCGGAAACATAACGAAAACGAGGATTGCTCGAAATTGATTCCTAAATACGTTATAAACGTCGTTTTGTAAAAATAAATAACAATATTATATCCCAATTAAAAAATTTGCTTAAAGTTTTGTATATAACTTCTTCTCTTCGGCACCTTGATATTTTAGCACTTCATAACCATTTTAAGAACGAAATATTGCGAGAAACATTCCCGAAAATGTTTAACATAACAATAAATTTATTCTGCTTGTATTTTCTTTTTAATCCTTTTATTAATACTGATATTTCAGAATTAGCCTCATTGATGGAGAGTCATTGTTTCAATAAATAAATAAATAAATAAATAAAACAAAAACTGAATTAAAAATCATTACAATTAATATCATGCTTAAAAGCATAGACAAAACAACGAGATTTTCAAGCTCATGGACCTCGTTATATACAAAAACGTACGTAATTGTGCACTCATCCTTAAAGCATCCTTCGGGTTAACGTGTCTATGTGAACGATGAACGCGCTGCTTAAAATTAAACGTGATTAAATCGAAATACAGAAATATGTTAACGAATTAGCACTTACTAAAATGTAAGGATAGAAAAGAGAAAATTAATGTAAAGTTTGAGTAAATGGGGAGATTATGTTTGAGGTGCCGCCCTAAGCCTGTTAAGTGGCTTATTAGACAGACTGACAGACTGACAGACTGACAGACTGACAGACTGACAGACTGACAGACTGACAGACTTGCAGACTGACAGACTGACAGACTGACAGACTGACAGACTGACAGACTGACAGACTGACAGACTGACAGACTGACAGACTGACAGCCTGACAGACTGACAGACTGACAGACTGACAGACTGACAGACTGACAGACTGACAGACTGACAGACTGACAGACTGACAGACTGACAGACTGACAGACTGACAGACTGACAGACTGACAGACTGACAGACTGACAGACTGACAGACAGACTGACAGACTGACAGACTGACAGACTGACAGACTGACAGACTGACAGACTGACAGACTGACAGACTGACAGACTGACAGACTGACAGACTGACAGACTGACAGACTGACAGACTGACAGACTGACAGACTGACAGACTGACAGACTGACAGACTGACAGACTGACAGACTGACAGACTGACAGACTGACAGACTGACAGACTGACAGACTGACAGACTGACAGACTGACAGACTGACAGACTGACAGACTGACAGACTGACAGACTGACAGACTGACAGACTGACAGACTGACAGACTGACAGACTGACAGACTGACAGACTGACAGACTGACAGACTGACAGACTGACAGACTGACAGACTGACAGACTGACAGACTGACAGACTGACAGACTGACAGACTGACAGACTGACAGACTGACAGACTGACAGACTGACAGACTGACAGACTGACAGACTGACAGACTGACAGACTGACAGACTGACAGACTGACAGACTGACAGACTGACAGACTGACAGACTGACAGACTGACAGACTGACAGACTGACAGACTGACAGACTGACAGACTGACAGACTGACAGACTGACAGACTGACAGACTGACAGACTGACAGACTGACAGACTGACAGACTGACAGACTGACAGACTGACAGACTGACAGACTGACAGACTGACAGACTGACAGACTGACAGACTGACAGACTGACAGACTGACAGACTGACAGACTGACAGACTGACAGACTGACAGACTGACAGACTGACAGACTGACAGACTGACAGACTGACAGACTGACAGACTGACAGACTGACAGACTGACAGACTGACAGACTGACAGACTGACAGACTGACAGACTGACAGACTGACAGACTGACAGACTGACAGACTGACAGACTGACAGACTGACAGACTGACAGACTGACAGACTGACAGACTGACAGACTGACAGACTGACAGACTGACAGACTGACAGACTGACAGACTGACAGACTGACAGACTGACAGACTGACAGACTGACAGACTGACAGACTGACAGACTGACAGACTGACAGACTGACAGACTGACAGACTGACAGACTGACAGACTGACAGACTGACAGACTGACAGACTGACAGACTGACAGACTGACAGACTGACAGACTGACAGACTGACAGACTGACAGACTGACAGACTGACAGACTGACAGACTGACAGACTGACAGACTGACAGACTGACAGACTGACAGACTGACAGACTGACAGACTGACAGACTGACAGACTGACAGACTGACAGACTGACAGACTGACAGACTGACAGACTGACAGACTGACAGACTGACAGACTGACAGACTGACAGACTGACAGACTGACAGACTGACAGACTGACAGACTGACAGACTGACAGACTGACAGACTGACAGACTGACAGACTGACAGACTGACAGACTGACAGACTGACAGACTGACAGACTGACAGACTGACAGACTGACAGACTGACAGACTGACAGACTGACAGACTGACAGACTGACAGACTGACAGACTGACAGACTGACAGACTGACAGACTGACAGACTGACAGACTGACAGACTGACAGACTGACAGACTGACAGACTGACAGACTGACAGACTGACAGACTGACAGACTGACAGACTGACAGACTGACAGACTGACAGACTGACAGACTGACAGACTGACAGACTGACAGACTGACAGACTGACAGACTGACAGACTGACAGACTGACAGACTGACAGACTGACAGACTGACAGACTGACAGACTGACAGACTGACAGACTGACAGACTGACAGACTGACAGACTGACAGACTGACAGACTGACAGACTGACAGACTGACAGACTGTTCGTCGAAAAAGTAATCTCCGAGAGTTTCTTTCATGATTCGGGCTAGGCTGGGGCATTCACAACGGTAGTGAAATGATAACTCTTCCGCCTCTTCGTCCATACAACCACTACATGAGTCAGATGTGCTTATGCCCATTCTGGTCATGTGGGTTCCGAGTGAGTTGTGACCTGTTAGGAGAACCGTCAGGAGGGACAGTTGAGATCTGTGAAGCCCTAGCAAATATTCTGTTTTTTTCTTAGAGATATAAATTTAAAGATTACTTGAAACCCAAAAACTGTCAATACCTGCCCATCTGTCGTTTGCGGTTTTGAGAAAAATATGTTGGATTCTAAAATTTTTTATTGTAGCTTTTTTCTCTCTTTATTAAATGTTGTATTTCCAGTCCAGTTTACGATCTATAACCAAACCCATATATTTAGCCGTGTCAGTAATATGTAGTGGCGTCCCATTTATGATGGGGGCTTATATTTGGAATGTTTCGTTTCCTTATGAATAAAACTAGTTCGGTGCTTAATGAGTTAACATTTAGTTCGCAATTACTGCCCCGATTACTGGTCTTATCAAGGCCGTTCAGAAGAGTTTCACACAGTGTGTGTACGGATTTCCCTGATGCCAATAACACGATGCCATCAGCATATGCTACGACTTTGACACCCGTTGGACTTAGCTTTAGTAAGATCTGGTAAACGACCAGACGACAAAGAAGGGGAGATAGTACATCTGCATGTAATAACCTTTAAGTTTGCAGCCGCCTAACTCTCCACTAACTATCCTGGATTGAAGCATAGGCATTGTTAAAGAATATAAGGTATATAGTATATCATAAACTCATAATAAATAAAAAGTGGTATGAGGGAATGATGCAGTTTCCTTTAATCTCACTCAATTTTTTTTTACTCGGTAGAACCCGCGTAGTTCTTTTAGATTCTTAAAAAAGCCACTGGAGCAATACCAGTTGGACACCACTGACTTAAGGTATAACCAATTTGGTATGAATTGCTCAACCTTATGATTTGATACTAAGTTATGCATTGAAAGAAATAATTTCAAGTACACTTCCGAAATTTAATTTTTTGGTGAATAATTTTCCTTCGAATTAGGTTAGGTAAATGGGCTACCAGTTGATCTTGTTACCGGCACACTTAGATCAAGGTAGATCCGTTGTGATACCCCCAAGCGTTGTAACTTCGAATTGTATAACCTACAATTATTATGGATAGTCCTTATCGAACCATTTAGAGGCTTTTATGCAGTACAACAGGTTATTGCCTGAAAAACTCGAGAGCTCTTCTAAATTGTTAAGGAAATAGCTGCCCAAAAATTTGTTCCTTATATGACAAAGTGCTGGGCAATGACATAGGAAGTCAGTGGTGTCCTCTGGTCGTCGTCGTCAGTGCAGCCTCTGCATAGGTCATCATTACTAAGCCCCATTTTCTTTTCATGATAGCCCAGTAGATTATGTCCGGTGAGTATGCTTACAAGAGTTCGAAGGGAATCCTTGTTTATGTGGGGAATACTTTCTGTTTTTTTCTTTTCAATGTAAGGCCATAGTTTCCTATTGTAGCACAGGTGTCGAGTTCGTTCCATCTTTCATTGGTTTTTAAAAGAATCTTCTTTGCAATGTTTTGTTTTATGACACAGAGTGGGGTTTTAATCGACAGGTCTATTTGGGTACTATCAAGTGTTGAACCCTTCCTCGCCAGATCATCGGCTCTCTCGTTGCCCGGTTCATAACTGTGACCCGGGACCCAGCAGAGTCTAATGTTGTGCCTTGTGCCGCGAACCTTCAGCTTTTCGCGACAGCTAGTTACACGCTTTAACTTGATAACTGCAGCATCAATCGCTTTTATTGCTGCTTGGCTGTCGATAAAAAGTTGATGTCAGTATGTGGTAACTCCAGCATTGATGGGTGTCTTGAAGCATTTTTCACTGTCAGGACCTTATCCTGGAAGACACTACTGTAATCAGGTAGCCTAGCGGAACTGGCTATTTAAGGTTTTCTGAGAAAAAACCGGTACCAACACCAGTGTCCATCTTTGAGCCGTCGGTATAGATGTCGACCCATCAGTATGGAGTTCGTTGTTTACCCATACTTGCCTGTCGGGGAAACAGGTTTTAAAGGGTCTTTCAAAATCGAGTTTTGGTGACATGTAGTCAGCTTTAGGATTTGGGCCCCAGTTTTTACCAAATATCCGGTTACATTGATAGAATGCGATCATTGCTTTCTTTTCTTTTTCTTTTAAGTTTGGGCCCCAGATTAATATCTTATCTAGGATAACACACAGGTATTTGGCTTGATCCGAGATAGTAAGTTCTGATGGGATCAATTGTGGCTACTGAAAAATCTGTCATTTTCCTTCTGTTTGTAAAGAGGTCCACCTCAGTGCTTGAATGATTAACCTTCAGACCAGATTGTTTTGTCCAGTTACAAATTTTGGCTAAATCGTTTTGAAGTTATTCATTTAAAGTGGTTGAGAATTTACCCGTTGGAAGTAGAGCTAAGTCATTGGCATAGGCTACTACCTTCACCCCACTATCTTTAAGTTTAATAAGTATACTATTCATTACGAGAATCCATAAAAGTGGCGATAGAACTCCCCCTTGTGGGGTTCTTTTTTGACGCTGATACTTTTATTTGGGCTCAATCAAGTTCACTGAAGATCTGTCTATTTCTCAACATACACATAATCCAGTTTATGATTGCATTATCTACTCGACTTACTTTTTGAAATTATCTACTTATTGATATCTACTTATATATAGTTAACGATTTATGTTGTTATAAACATAAAAAGTAGTAGTAGAATGTGATTTTATTACAATTTCACAATTTAAGCATTGGCTTTTTCGTCAGCCATAAACATAAATACATATATGTACATATACATATGTACATTTATTTCTAGATTATGTATTTCATGTTATGCCTTAAAAGTAATAAATTAAATAGGATTTAATATGTTTTATAAAATTTAGCGAAAAGATGGCACTAATTTTATCTTAAATATTAACTTAAAAAGAATAATTTATTCCGTTAAGGAATCTTTTAAATTAGAGCAACTATTTACAATTTTGTACAAACTTGTATTCATCGTTCATATATTAACGGCAAGGCTACCTTCCAGCCTGTTTCATTTTGCTGCACAGATTTGTACTTGCAATGCTTTGCTGAGAATAATCTCCATTACACATAAAATCACTTATACCTCCATTTGGATTATATGCCAATGGAAATTCGTATGCAACCAGATGCAATGTCATCATCATATAATGTTGGATTCATGCTGTAGTTTTAGTTAGCATTGGGAATATTAACTGCTGAATTTGACGCATAGGGTGCTATGACTTGCGAATTAGCTCCAATTGTATTAGACTTCATCAGATCATTTTCCAATGGCATTGTTCCTGCCGTTAATTGGTACTTCCACACTGGGTGCCGTGTACTTTGCTGAGGTAAAACAAGTGTGTTCTAAAAACTGTAACTCGTTGAGTTCTATAGCAGCGAGATCCCTACATGTGAGGTTGTTCAGGATTTGCAACACTGGCAAGATCGCCATGTAATATTTGGTGGCTGCCTGTCAGGTTCTTAACTTACCTTTAATTAACAGACTTGGTCCGGCGAGTAGCCTTATAAACCTTAACCCCAAAAGCAATCCCGCTCTGTAGGGCGTCCGAATATCAAAGTGGACTAACTGGGTCTCCAACAAGATGCTTTATTAAAAAAACAGTAAGTTAGGTTAGGATTCAGAATTAGAAGCGAATAATTCGATTTCAGTTCTTTTCTTTTATACAATTCTTAAAACTTTAAATCTATTATCAATATTCAACCATTGCTTCGATTTTCAATACATTCATTCGAAGTTCCCATGATATTCACAAGCATATATATGGCCGTGGGTAAATGACCATCCAATTAAAATGTTTTGCTTATGGTGCCGAGTGAACATAGTTACTGTCATAAGCCAGCGACTGTGCTTCATTCAGATACTTTTTTTTTGTACATTTTTATCAATGCACTCAAGGTGACGATGGGCTATATGAGTATCTTAATATGGTTTGTGCATTAAAAATGTGCTAGTTGAAATATGAGTATTTCGAAATAGGCTACGGGCGCCACTATTCAAGTGCATTTTCTGCTGGATGGGAACTTCGACAGATAGGTTCCGAAGCAGGTTGAATATTGTGAAAAATTATTTAATTGGTCCCTGGTGCAATACCTTCACAACAGATCGAAATTAGCTGCTAAGCTGTTAGATTTCACGTCGCTCAACAACATCTTTAAATAATAAATGTATGTTTTTGAGTGCGGATTTTTTGTTGTTTTTAGTTATGGGTGGAATGAAAAAAACAAATGTCAAAACAGCGAAATGCTGAGATCTTAAGAATCCAAATTCATTTTATTTTGATCAATAACTCCTTAGTACTTTATTTTTCTCAAAATGTCCTAAGAACAACTTGTTAGCCAGTATAATTATCTACTAAATGACATATTAAAGACTTCTGTATGGCAATTATTTTCTCTTTATCCTTTGTGTTTTTGGATAACGATTGTTACTTTGGCGGTGCTCTTAATAAACTATAAAGGTAGCTCCGTATCTGAATATCGCAAAAATAATGTACCGATAATTCAACGCCAAAGTACACTCTGCGTGAGTAATTAAACTTGGCAATATCTGTTTTTTGTATTAATATACTTTTTTCAACGCCACCGTAGAGGTTAAATACAGTACGCGATTTTTTTTATCGTGTGGTATCCCCAGGAGGCCTAATTAATTATTGAAAATAAGAAATCATTATAAACAAAACTAAAATAATTTTCCACTCTTAAAAACAAATAACGAATTAATAAAATTAAACTAATTGAACTAATTTTTCAGGCTCTTTTCCATTTCGCCATCAATATCTTCATTTGAGTCGTATTCTTCAGTCTCGGTGACGTTTGAACATGCTTGCCCAAGGCAATGCCTGCATACTAAAAAGCAGCCTTGACCAATTTTTCTACAACTGAAACTTTTGGTACATCCTTTAGAGCAATTCCAAAATATATTGTTGACAAGTTGTTCTGGAGCTGGTGGCAAAAGGCGTTTAACGGTTCAAGTAAATTTTGTTCCATCTTCCATTCCCAGTCTTCAGTGCTTAACTCATTATCAAGCCACTTTTGTACCTGGGGATGGACTTTTAAAATATGCTGTTATGATGAGCTGAATGAAGCTAGTATATGGCACAATTTTACAGCTATATTACGTCTGGTTGCCTTAACGAATTAATTTAATTTATCCATTTTGCGGTTTCAAAAGTTAACGTATATAAAACACATATAAAATATTTGTTTTCATGATATTTCTTTTTTATTATAGGTGTTCGAGATTTAAAATATATCTCTTTCGGCTGTTTTGGTCGTAATGTTTTTTTAAATGAAACAATTTCATTTCCTTTCCCGACGTTTCGACGGTGGTTGCCGTCTTCTTCAGGGGATCTTTTACTTACAAGATAAATTGAACATAGCGGGTTTTCCAATAAGAGGTGTTATTTTGAATAGCCCGCTATTTCGGTAGCTGTCACTTTTAAAGCTGTCATTTTTTGACATTTGACAAGTAGAAACTACGCTATTAATAAAAATGGAACGATACACGCTTCAACAACGCATTGAAATTATTAAAATTCACTATAAAAATGGTGAAAATTTGGCAGAGACGGTTCGTAAAACTAAAACATTTTTGGGTCGTCGTGAAGCACCTTGTCGGACCGCAATACAGAAATTGGTGGACAAATTCGACCTGTTGGGACAAGTTAGTGATGTGAAAAATAAAACCCGTGCACGTCGCTCAAGAACAACTGAGAATATTGCTGTTGTAGCCCAAAGTGTTGAAGAAAACCCAGGTTTGTCCATTCCTCGTCGTTCTTTGGAATTAGGCATTCCACAAACGTCATTACACCGTATTTTGCCTAAAGACTTGGGTCTTAAGGCTTATAAAGTTCAGTTAACACAAGAACTCAAGCCGGCTGATCATCAACAACGTCGTGTCTTTGCTGATTGGGTCCTTGAAATGCATGAAAATGAACCGGAATTTCATCGAAAAATCATCTTGACTGATGAGGCCCATTTCCACCTCGGAGGCTACGTCAACAAGCAAAACTGTCGCATCTGGGGCTCGGAAAACCCAAGAGTTATTGTTGAAAAGCCTCTTCATCCTCAACGCGTGACTGTTTGGTGCGGTTTATGGTCCCGCGGGGTCATTGGACCTTACTTTTTCGAAAATGAGGCTGGAGCAAAAGTTACGGTCAATGGATTGCGCTATCGAGAGATGATTAATGATTTTTATGGCCTGAATTGGATGGTATTGATCTGGACAACGTTTACTTTCAACAAGACGGTGCTACGTGCCACACAAGCAATGAAACCATCGATCTTTTACGGGAAAAGTTTCCGGACCGTGTTATCTCTCGAAGAGTTGATCACAATTGGCCACCGAGATCTTGTGATTTAACACCTTGCGACTTCTTCCTTTGGGGCCACGTGAAAGATAAGGTCTACGCCAACAGCCCAGCGTCGATTCAAGACCTCAAAGATGAAATTCGTGAGGCTATCGAGGACATAGGGCAGCCACTTTGCGATTTGGTTATGAAAAATTTCATGAAAAGGATATGGTCCTGTAAGCGTGGTCTTGGCGGCCATTTGGCTGATGTTGTGTTCCATTATTAACGGAATATCTTCCTCTTTATAATGAAATAAACATCCGATCATTTATCTCCAAAAATGCCATTTTTCTTTGAATATCAAAATAACACCTCTTATTGGAAAACCCTTTATTATACACATAAAAACATACGGTGTACAATTTTGGCAAACTTACATTTAGTAGGCATTACAGATAAACATAAATAATACAATGAAAGACAAATATAAGGCAATGTTTAAATTTTTTTTTATGATATATAGAACACTTCGATTGAAGTTTAGTCGACTTTAAATTGTCACGGATTCTGCTTGGTCACCAAAGAGCAGTAAGCCGATGAAATGTTCTGGATGTCTTGTTTACGATTCATATTGTTTTTGTCATTAATAATATGAAGCGTTTCTAGAGTATACCACTTGGAGACATGTTTCTCCCTTTCCAGGATTTCCACTCTGTCAAAATCTGGTTTGTGACCACGCTCAATGGAGTGTAATGCCAATGCTGTCTTCCCAGTGCTTTTTAAATTAATGTCGGATTTGTGGTTGGAAATTCGTTGACGAAGAAGTTGTTTCGTTGTACCGATATAGGAAAGATTGCAATTTCTTCCCCATTGCAACGACAGTTAATTTTATAGACTACGTCTGTGCACTTATCCTTTTCCGTTTTTGTTTTCATGTTGGTGAAAAGAGGTGGCAGTGTCCTATTGGATTTCTACGCTAAGCTGATGTCATTAGTACTATTTTTTACCGTCTCTTTAAAGTTTTCTGACAGCTTAGGAACATAAACTATACTCTTATAAATACCTCTCTCTTTGTGCCGATTATCAACAGGAAGATCCCCTGAAGAAGACGGCAACCACCGTCGAAACGTCGGGAAAGGAAATGAAATTGTTTCACTTAAAGAAACATTACGATCAAAACAGCCGAAAGAGATATATTTTACATCTCGAACACCTATAATAATTTAACTAATTGGTTAATAACTTAACAATATTTCTTTTTTATTATAAATTTTGAATGTTGACATTATGTGTGAAACAGTACATCATTTAAATGACCACCATGCGAATTGTTGCAAACATCGATTATTTTGATGTAATTTTCGACCACATTTGGACACATATTGGGCGGTATCTCAGCCATAACTTGACGAATGTTGGTTCTCTAGTGCTTAAAAGTTAGAAGTTTATCTGCATAAACACGGTCTTTCTTACAAAAAAAAGTCCAGCGGTGTGAAATCGCATGATCTTGGTGGCCAGTTGATATCGCCGCGACGAGAAATTACGCGGCCAGGAAACGTCTCTTGCAATAAAGCCATATTCGCTCGAGTTGTGTGGCATGTGAAACCGTCTTGTTGAAACCATATATTCTCAAAGTCGTATTCTTGAATTGCAAAAAAAGTCGGTTATCATATGACCATAATACATATATGACAGTTTTTCTTTCTTTTCTTCACAGTGTACGGACGTGTTTCCAATCATCAGTTTCAATAATTCTCAAATTTTAAAATAAAACTAAAACAAAAAATTTATTTGAAATTTATTTTAAATTTTTATATGGACAGTTTGAAATAGTGAGTTATTTAATAATATAACTATAGTTCTTTTTTTTTAATTTTCAACTCTTTAATTTTTGAATTAATTGTTTAAGATCCATTTTTTTCCTCTCTATAATGTCTGCCTGCGGTTCTTGTGCGGAGTCTCTGCAAGCTGAAGGTGATTTCGCCGAGTGCTCGCTATGCAAGCGCAAATTGCACTTTTAATGCACAACAGTCTCTGAAAAATCATGGAGAACTATGGGAGTTAGAAAAGAAATCTGGAAATGTCAGTTTTGTAGGAACATACCAGATGAACAGAACAATGTAAACATTGAGCCCCCAAGATCTCAAACACCTGATCTCCAAGCCGCAAAACGTATTCGTCCAATTAATAGTCCCGATATCGATCTAGCGGCACCCGAGAACAACGGCAACGTCAACCAAGCTGTTCTTCTTGAAATACGGCAATTGAGAGAACAACTTAACCAAATCTCTGCTAGCTGTGAATTCCTTGGAAGCAAATACGACGATATTAACGCTGTGATTCATGATTAAAAATAACAACTTGGTTGCACAATTCACAAAAGAAATAAACGAACTTAAGGAAACAAATAAAAAGAAAGATATGATAATCGACAATTTGCAAACACAAATTAACAACCTTGAACAACAATCACTAAATAACAACATTCACATAAAAAACATTCCACGGACTCCACAAGAAAATATTATTGAGATTGTTAAAGGACTCGGCAAAACAATTAATTGTGAAGTCAACACAACCGATACTACAGATGTCTACAGACCAAACACAAAAAACCCAGAAAAATCTAACATAATTGTAAAATTTATTTCTAATTCATGCAAAACTAAATTTATTAAACAAGCCAGATCCACTCGTCCAATTAAACTTTCAACAATTAGAAGCAACACGACCAACTTCGCTTTAAGCTCGATGCCGGCTGAGTATGATTCAAAAATTTATGTAATCAGCTTACAAAAAATAATAGACATCTTTTGTGGTTAACGAAAGAAAAGGCGATGGCAGAAAATTGGAAATATGTGTAGGAGTGCAAGAAAAAATTTTAGCACGTAGAAATGATAACACACAGTCAATTATGATATATACAGAAAAAGACTTATGTAATATAACACGATCGCAATAGTGTTGTCAGAGCAGGGAGAACTAAATAAATAGAAATTTAAAACTATACATAAAAATGACCAGCACAAAAGAATGCAACGAAAATGTAGACAACATAGAAGTATGCAACGAAATATCGATGAACATAAATTGTAAAGTGATGTATGGTTTTAAAGACATTGATTTAAATGAATTAAAAAAATACAATAATTTCTATTTGTGTTTCAATATAAGATCCATGCGTTTACATTGGAATACTTTTTGTACAAATATAAACCATTTTATCAACGATCTAAAAATAATTATACTGGTAGAAACAAACTTATATGACGAAGAAAAAGGATTTTATCAACTAGAAGGATTCGAACAGGAGGTGTTAAATCGAAATCAAAATAGAGGTGGATGTATTATGATGTTTATAAAAATTAACTTATCTCATAAAATTATACATTCAACAACAACACGAACATATTCAAATACAATATCTAGAAGATAACATAACTACATCCGTTATTGGAATTTATAGACCACCAGGTTTCAGCAAGGCGACATTTTGTAAAGAGTTATCAGATCAAATTGGGCAAATTGAAAAAAGGCGAAAATGTAATTGTTATGGGAGATATGAATATTAACTTAAGGGCCAACAACTCGAATTATGTGAAGGGCTATTTGGACATGATGGCATCAAAAGGCTTAATGAACGTAATAACTAAATACACACGAATTGACCCTAGAAATGGGACCAAAACTGTAATCGACCATATTCTACTTAACAAAGTTAACAGCGTAATAAATGCAGCTGTAATTGATAATGGTATCACCGATCACCGAGCAATTATCATTTATGAAAAGTACGAAAAAATGAACATTAACAAAATTCCAATTTCTTCATGCATCTCGAGCTCAAGAGTTAACCAGCTTATTAGGGAAGAAAATTGGAGAAAGGTTTTGGAGGAAGAAGATGCAGAGAGTATGTACAATAGACTATATATACAAATAATCAACAAACCAGCGAAAGACAGTTAAAAGAAGACAAAACAACCCATGGATAACGACAACATTAATAGATGAATGCAAAAACAGGGATCTTCTATACAGAAGATGGAAAAATATTAGAAGAAATTTGGCGTATGAAAAAGAGTATAAAACCCTTCGTAACGAAATCAATAAACACATAGTAGTACAAAAATCAAACTATTACAAGAACAAGTTTATACAATTTAAGACTCATTCGAGGAAAACATGGGGTCTCATTAACAAAATACTAGGACGAAAGAAAACAAATATCGACGAAACATTGGAAAAACATTTTAAAACAGATATGACAACACTATCAATGGAATTGTCGGAGTTTTTCTCTTCTCAGACAGAAAAAATAATTCATAAGTGCAATATGAAAACGTCATACAACATCAATGACACAGTGGAAAATTCAATATTTTTATATGCAACTAACTTCACTGAGATTGAAAGTATTCTCAATACACTTGGAGAAAATAAAGCTCCAGGATTTGATGGAATCAGAGCAATTGATATAAAAAGCTATAAAGATGTCTTTGCTCCTATTCTATGCAAATTAATTAATTGGAGTATAAATCAATCAAAAATTCCATCTACCTTGAAAGCAGCAGTTGTAAGGCCGATTTACAAAGGAGGAGCAAAGGACCAACTAAAAAACTATAGGCCTATATCAATTCTTCCAGTTATTGAAAAATGTTTGAAAGGTATGATTGCCAACAGGTTGCAAGGTTTTGTTGACAAATATGCACTGAATTATAGAAGCCAGTACGGTTTTCAGAAGGGTACAAATACAGGAAAGTTACTTGGTGAGTTTGCGAATTGTGTCAACGAAAGCTTAGATAAAAGACATCACGCATTAGTAATCGTCATGGAGTTCAGTAAGGCGTTCGATACATTAAATCACCCAAATCTTATTGAAGCTCTAAGAAGAATTGGAGTTCGGGGCTCTATGGCGGATTGGCTGACAGAATATCTTCAAAACAGAACATTTTGCGTTAAAATCAAAGATGCTGTGAGTGAGAAAAAAGTGATGATACATGGAGTTCCGCAGGGATCTAAACTGGGTCCAATTTTGTTTGTCTTATACACTAACGAACTGCTACGACTTTTCAAACAGAGTATTCCATTCGCTTTTGCTGATGATACTGCTATTGTCGTCCGCCATAGTTCTCTTGATACGGTAACAAAGATAATTCAAGAAGAATTCAACATGGCAGTTAGATGGTGTCACGACAACGGCATGGTAATGAATGCAATAAAAACAAAAATGATGCATATCAGAAGTCCGCAGTTCAAACCAACAAATCAAAGGATTCATTTACAGAATGATGACTGCCCTAAAACGCAAAGAGAATGCATCGAATTAGTAAGCAACTACAAGTATCTGGGAGTAGTAATAGACAGTCACTTTTTATAGGAAAAACACATAGACAAATTGAGGATGGACCTAAAGAAAGCGATGTTTGCACTATCTCATCTAAAATACCACACTAACCACGATGTTTTAAAACAAGTTTATTACTCATTGATGGAATCCAGGATACGGTATGCTATACTTGCTTGGGGTAATGCAGCTAAAACCCACATTATGAAAATTCAAAAACTCCATAATGCAGCTATAAAACAAATTAACAACAACTATCGACAAACATATGATAAACTTTTTAAGCCACTACAAGTTGAAAATATTTTTAAGATGACTACCATAATAGAATACTTTGATGACAACCGATTTAAACAACCAATCCAACACCAACTCAACACGAGAAGACGTGCAAAAGGAATGTTACAGATACCAAGAAACTACAACAACTACGGAAGACGTAAACTTCAACACATTGTACCAAGTATAATGAACGGACTACCGAGAGATATTATCACTATTCAAAACTTTAAAAAAAGAACTAAAAAATTTGTTCATTAATTGTACAAATTAAAATTTTATATATAATTTATTATAATCCACACTTATTTAAAAAAAAAAAAAATTGGAACATTAAAATTGCACTTTATATAAAATCGTAAACTTTGCTTACTTTTATTTTAATATAATGGAAAAATATTCTTCTGCAGGCAAGCTTCGGCTTCGCAGATACTATTGTAAAACCATATTAAGAAAACTAAAAGCTAAAACATAATTGACGATGACAGTCGTTCCAAGTCGTCGTTTTCGAAGATGTAAGGTCCAATCACACATCAAGCCCAAAGAGCGCCCCAAACAGCGATTTTTTGTGGATGTAAAAGCCTCTCTTCAATTACTTGGGGATTCTCAGAACCCCAAATACGACAATTTTGCTTAATAACATACTCACCGAGTGAGAAATGTGCTTCGTCGCTGAAGAAGATTTTGTTCGAAAAATCGCCGTCCACCGCCTGTGGTTCAAGCACCCATTCGACGTATCTAAGACGTTGTAAATGGTCAGCTGGCTTCAGTTGTTGTGTGAGCTGGACTTTATATGGATGTATGTGTAGATCCAAATGCAAAATACGACATAATGTTGCCGTAAGACAATCCTAATGCCTGATAACGACGAGGAATCGACACATTCAGGTCTTCGGCAACAATTTCACTTACATCAGCGATATTTTCAGTGGTACGAGCGAAACGATGATGCACAGGCCTTACAGTATCTGTAACCAATCCAGTCTCTTCAAATTTCTTCACAATTTTGCCAACGGCTTGCGTAGTTGGACGATTATGTAAACCATACTCTTCTCTTAAAGCACGATATGTGGCTGTGGCAGAATCACCATTTTCGTAGTAGGTTTTAACAATTTGTATGCGCTGTGCGATAGTTGAGCGATCCATTTTCGCACATGTCAGACTTTCAACTGAAAAAAAAATTGGTTTAACAAGTTAGTTTGATAGATGTCGAATTCCAGCGCAATACTTTTGAAACCGCAAAATGTATAACGCTTTATATCCATTTTGACTAAAATTTTAACTTCGGGGCGCTATAACTCACGATCGAATTGACATACCTAAGGCGTTAATATGTCAAGTGTACTGTTGTTCTTAGAAAATTTTGAAAAAAATAAAGGCTTTGGGAGTTATTGCACAATTTAAAATAAATTAGGATTTTTAAGATGGCAGCATTTCCCTTCCGGTACAACTCCTAAAATTAGTTTTTTTTTTAATAGACCATGTTTTTTCAAAAATAACTAAAAACTAATTATACTACACCCCAATGTTTTCGACCATTTATCTCCAAACCTATCAATTGTACAAAAAAATGTTTCTTAATCTTTTTTCTGTAGAATGACATGATAATTATAATCTACAATGAGTACCTACAATTTTTTTCAAAACAAAACTCTTGTTTTCGAATAGTTCGGCAAAAACTGAATCTTACCCCCTTTCCGCCCCTTTTTGCTTTTCAAAAATTTGAGGTACTTTTTAGAAAATGCTTAGGACTTAAAAATGAAACTGTCCGCCAAAACCGAGCTTTGTCGGAATTTTTTCGAAGTAACGTCAATTTTTTATCTAATTTTCCTAGACTATATGGACCATTAATGCGACCTATCATCCAAAACATTCAATACCAAATAATCGATCTACAGATCGGCGAACTGGCCTTTTGCCAGTTTCACTTTGGACCATTCAAAGCAAAATTAATCAAATTTGTATTGTACACCAGAGAACGTTAATACCCTGCTTAGTGTTTAACCTATGAGACATTTAAGAAAAAAAGTTTATATACAAATATAATGTTATATGTACATTGTATCTATCTTTTTTTTCAGGAAAATCTCTAGCAGTTTACTCTACAACACATAAGATAACGTCGTGTGCAATACTTGACAATGGTCTTTTTGCAATAATAGCAATGGAAGATGGGCCTGATATTCTAATACTTCAATTGAAAAACTATGATAAAATAAGAATAGAATCAGAAAAATTAACTTCACAAGTGAAGACTATATAACAAACACATTAGAAGAAGAAAATTAATGCATCAACAAAACCAAGCTATTTTTTATGTATGTAGATATATTGTTTTAGAGACTCTTATCATAGATCACAGAGAAGGACCCGAAACCACTGTTGTCGTTCGCATTATTTTCATTTCCGTACCAGCTGAAAAACGCACACAAGTAATTTTTCCGTTCATTTTTCAAATAAAAACTTGATGGATAAGGAGGCTTTACATGCATCTTCATCTTCATCTGCATTGACATGTTGTGAACACCCCAATGGTCGTCCAATGACTTTGTCATACCTGTACAGTAAATTTCCGTAAAAAAAAAGAAAAAAAAAATTTAAAAAAAAAAATTTTTTTTTCAAGAAAAGTAAAAGCTAAAATGGTACGATTTTGAGGATTTTTATTGCTTAGATACGTACATATTACTGCTACCCACTTACTCCTATTACCTCAAAAAAAAAAAAAAATTCTTGGGCTTTCGGCATGGTCATGTCCAGCCGATGGAAAGAGACTCGTGTCTTCAGAGCCTGGGTGAACCATGAATCCGGATGTTGTTTTGCAGCTACTGTGCAATAGGATCTCTAAGAAAAAGGAAAAAAAAAAAATATAAAACGGCTTTAGTATGGGCCGATCGAGCCGCTGCTAGGCTCAGCAGCGAGTTAACTGCAGCGACTCGGACGGTGCGTGGACCAGGTCTATGAAATCCGATTGGGAACTCACCTGTCAGACGGTTGTCCAAGGACGACGGTATGCACATTGTAGATGTGTGATGATGCATAATGGCGGTGGGTAGACCAACTGGACCTAGAGAAACTTCCACCACGTAGGGACGTAGGTCGGAGCCGGAAGTCCGGTAGAGGCACAGGAGCCGAGGGTTGCTTGATTGCAACGGAGGTGGTGTATCTCCTCGTTTAGTTTTTATCACTTGTTTTTTTTTATTTTTTTTTGTTTTTTTTTTGCACTGGTATTAAAATGTTATGTTTTTAGTGCACTATTTTATTGTCCTTGTATAACTTTTGTTCGTGCAACTGTTTTTTTTATATTTTCACTTTTGTTAATATTTTGTTACACGCGCGTTTGTTTCGAGTTATTAGGTATTATTATTTTTTTTTACAATTAATTATTTAATGCGGTGGGAAAAATGTGCGCGAATGACTGACTGTCAGTAGTCAGATATAAACACAAGCTGACGGGAAGACAGAGCGGGACAGGCATACTCATAGGTATGAAGCTCTGAAAGGAGATGAGGTTTATAATACGAGGAAGGAGCCAGGATGATGAAATGTGAACGTTTGCTGGTTCATCTAATAGGGGAATATTTGAAAGGGAAGCATATTCTGAAACAGGACGACATGATTCAGGAAAGCTGGTGGATAAAGTGTGGACGATTCACAATGTGAGTCGAAATTTTCGAATTTTATGGGTCGCGTACCTAATAGGTTTGTTTCTCAGCTTAATAGGAAGGTAGTGAATGGTAATGTTGGGAATAGGCACCGGATTCTCATTTTCCGGTATTTGTGCGAGCCGTTGAGCTATCGGTGGCAAACCGCCAATTAGACTAACTTGTCGTAAGAACAAAGGAAATTTGCCACGGTTAGGCTAGTGATTAGCGTAGGACAGATTCTCTTTGTCATTACGATTTAAAATCAGGCGGAGTTCAGTCGTTAAAAACTTTAAAGATGATACTTGAACAGCATAATTTTCCATATAATAGATTGCGCGGGTAAAATTTGAATTCGAATGTAATAAATTTTTGCGATATCATAAGGATATTTATTTTAGAGTTTCTCTTCGGATTTGTTGGGATTAATAGTGTTTATTTCAAGAAATAAAGTGCTTTAGCGGATAAGAATCTTGTTGTTGCCAACTGAAAAGTGGATTTAGCTAGTGACGGGCACCAGGTAATAATATTAACACAATTTCGATTAAAAGTGCTATTCTGAAGGATGTCCTGTTTTTAGTGAGGAAGAATCGGCGGCTAACGACGTAGACAGTGGGTTGTTGCCGCCGCTGGTGTTTTTAACGGTCTAACCGTGGATATCCCCCTAGTGCATTTGCTCTTGGCGTATTGAAAAGTGGGAACGAGCTCGCCTTACGACTCATATTGCCAAGCTAGAACTCCTCTGGGAATAAGAAGGGGTCCGCTACCTCACTGGTGTTAAGTGGCTGCTTGCAGCACTAAAATCCAGGCCCGTGGAAGACCCGCGCGGTCAAGTAAAAACCTCCTAGTGCTCATATGCATCTATAGATATATTTACAAACCTTTTCATACTTATATAACATATAAACATATATATGCCTATACCAAAATTATTTCGGTACGAGAATACCTACAATTCGATTGGTTTTAATCGACTACCTACCAATCGCTATATACTCGTAACGACTGGTGCTTCTGGGCACGCTTATTTAATTATTCCGTACGCCGTTGGTTGGCGATCGACGCTTATAGGCAGAAGCCGTATATATATAAAAAAAAACAATATACAACATTGGCGTGATAGTGAAATTTTGTGTTATAATTAAGCGTTGATTTTCATTTATTATTATTATAGCTTTTTTGGACTTTTTTTATATACCTACATATTTGAATTGCTGGGTGGTGGGGTAAAAGTGAACGCCGATATAAGATTTTTCTTTGGGGGTGTCCGTCCCGTGCGGATTAAGTTATTCGTAATACCCTGGTAGTGATAGCAAGATTTTGCGAACCCTTAGCTACCCACAGAGAGCTCTATGTAGGTAGGATAACGGGGGTTGATGATACCTTCACTCAAAAAAGGAGGTCAGTTAGAAAGGCCGGTAGATAACTGGAAACTTAAACCTAGTGGGAGCAGAGCAGACACCGTTTCGACCGCCGGTAACCTCGCGTCGTCACTTTTAGCCGAATTACCGGGAATTTAAAGTATATATAGGTTTTTAAAGTTAAGAATTTAATTGATAGTTTTTAAAGATTAATACCAAACCCTGTTATCCATGTTAAATTTTAAATTTTTGGTATATTTTATGTAAGTTGCATTTAGTAATAAATTCAAGCTGTAAATCACGTCAAATGCTGATGAAACGCCCCGTGTTTTTATGAGCTTCCAAGGGGCTTAAAATGGTGCAATAAATTTTCTTTCAGGGGGTGCGGAAGGGCTAGCGATGGACGTACGGTAGCCTGAAGATATTATGGTTCGATCGCGATAGTAAATCCGATCTGATTTGCGACTAAGGGGAATTCGAGATTCGGGCCGAATGAATTCCAGGTGGGGTGGGTATAGGCCAAGCTGCATCATCAGCCGCAGCGTTCCTGAAGTGTGGACAATTTGGTGGTGGCTAAGTGATAGTTTTTTCTTTGGCATGATTTCTGTTTTTTTTTGGAATAGGCGAGGTCTGGCTATGGGGGCAAGATCCCCCCCTAATCCGGCGAGCTGAGTCGAGCATAGCGAGCATGCCATCGCCTCCATAGCGGACATTCTACCCCCTCTCAGTCCCATCCTACCCGCTTCCTGTCCTCTTATATTTTTACTCAATTTTTTTTTTGCAGCTTCTACTTCTACCCTACCTACCTCCACCTCCTATCCTTTTGCCTTATTTCAAATGGCGCCCATACGTACTTTTTGTGATTGTCTAGTCTTTCGTTTGGGATTTAATCGGTTTTGGACGGTTTCGAAAACAGCATTCGATCGTGACGTAAGTCGTGAACGAAATCGCTCGTGAGAATGTTCGTTCGCTTGCGACGGGACGGTAGGATGGTGTTTAAGAGACTAGAAGGAACTGATAGTTAATGTTGGATAAAAATTTGAATTTTAAATTAAATAATTATGGTGTCCGGTTGACGTCGAGGGCGGCATCCATTCGGCACGTAGGTCGTGAACAAGATTGCCTTTGAGAATGCTTGTTTACTTGCGACGGGACGAGTGGATGGTGGATGTCCGAGACGGCAACCGAGACCACAGAACGATATCGCCCTCATTGTCCGAAAAAGAGATTCTGTAAGTCTTCCTGAGGAAGGTTGTTACGTACCACTGGAATCGCGACAGAATACTCTTGATCGGATAATGAAGGTGTCATGAGAACTGAGATAGCGCGTAATCAGGGCGGAGTCGATTCGTAAGTCTTGGATTGAATTGCTCGTGAGAAAGTCCATCCAATCGCGACGAGGAAATTCGGTCCTGATGACAGCGGTTCTTTTTAGGTTCCTTTTCGCTGATAATGTTTTGTGCCCTCGTAGGTTTCCTCGTGTTTTATGTGATCCACACTTCGGGAAGTAATAATATTAAAGAAAGAGAAATAGTAAGTGAATGAAAGGATTCGCTGTCGAACCATAGAGATCGAAGGCAGAAGTTACCGAGTATTGCTGCCTGAAGCACCCCCGCTATTACATGAAATATATACACACATACCAATAGTACGCTACATGGGTATTTTTATGATTAATTTGGAAAAAGAAATACACATTTATAGTTATTATTCATAAATTTTTGTGGCAGTATAGGGTCGCTCAAGGGTGAGTGATATTACCAATTGTTCGTGGAGGTAACAAATTGTGCTATCGAGGTGGAGAGACCTAAAGTATAGCAGAATTAGTTTGTTTTGTTTTAGAAAAAAAAAAAAAGTAAATAAAAAAAAAAATATATATATAATTAATTAGAACAGCCATAGTAGGTTTAAGTTTCAAGCCGTTAGAAGTAATTGTGCATTTCTAGGTATAGATTAATAGATTAGTTAGAAATTTTTAGCATAGTGTATAGGTAGGATAGTTATATAAAACACAACAGAAAAAAAAAATCAAATAGATTAGGTTTTTTTTGTAAGTATAGGTTGTGTATTATAGTTTTTGTTTAAGTAGATATATTCGTTCTTGTTATTTGTTAGTTTAGGAGTTAAGCATAGTTTGTAGGGATAGAATAAATAGAATAGATATAAAATTAAAACAAACAAAAAATAAATAAAAAAAAAAGGGGAAACAAAATAATATAAGTAGATTAGTTTCAGTAGATTTAAGTTATATAGGCTTTAGTTATTAAGTTAGTAGATAGTGTTATTCATTGTTAGTTATTATTAGGCCTAGTTTAAGAATTTAAGAGTAGGTAGTAAATTGATATTATAGAGATAAATACATAAAAAAAATTATATATACAAGAATTAAATTTTTTTTTATAGAATTAGGTAGAATAGGTTTAGATAAGGCATAGTGTTAAGCGTAAATCCATTGTTTTGTTAGATTTGTGTTTTCTTATTGTTAGTTAAGTAGCTGAATTGTTGTGAGAAAGAAGTTTTAAAATTTTGTATTCTGTTTGTAAGTTAAGTAAACGTAGTGGCTGAATGGTCATCGTTTTTTTTTGTTCTATATTACTATAATTTTATACATTTTATTATTTTCAGTTTGAGGGCTTTTGAGTTCCGTATAACGTTAGGGGTAGGCGGAGAGTGTTAGCGTCCAACAGTCTTTTTAGTTTTCATGAAACGGCAAGAAGAGGAAATCCTCGAGGAAGAGATTAACTGCGTGAGGGAATTTGTAAAGGACCGAGTACTTACCCGGGCTCTACGCGATAGGCTTTTACAAAATTTGCCGGAAATGTCATTTGTTAAGCACCCGCCGATTAAAAAGAAAGGTACCGAACCACATTTTATGCAGACTGGTGAATTTTCCGCCGATAGCGCTCGCCGGCCGCACAGCTTGATAGGGCAAGGTTTTGATCATGATCTGAACCGCACTCTTGGTGGTCCTAGTGGGTCCGGTATTGCAACGGGCCTAACCGACGTCGAACATAGCCATGGTGACCCCCCCGGAAGTGGTACTGGATCCGACACGGTGTCCGGTCCTCCGTACAGCGATTTGACCGTAGGCGGTAATGGTTTGCCAAAGGCAACGAACCAACTAAACGCTAGTGCGGGCTCCGGAACCGCAGGTGACAGTGGGCTTCCGCGGAGCGAAAAAGTTATGGTAGATCCGGCAACGCTAGGCTCTTTAATTAGTGCGGAGGTGAGAGCGGCGATGGAACAGGCTAGGTCTGGGCAACTGGAGTTATCCAGAAGCTCCGTAGATAGGGAAGTTTCGGATACGTTGAGAGACGAGATCAGGCGACAGGTTTTGAGTCTCATGAAGGAAATGAGTACGACTCTTTATGTTACTCAACCAGGTGAAGAAGGTTTCCGACAGCCGACGGGCAATCCAGCAGTGGCACCGACGCCAGTTCCGGAACAATTTGTCGTACCTTCAAGGCATTCTCAGCTGGACCCAAGGCCAAGGTATTTTCAACCAAGGGATCCTAATCCGAGACCAGTTGGAGAATGTGGATACCCGCCGAGTGGCGGGCGACAACCGAGTCCTTTTCAGGATCCTCACAACGAGGCGAGGGTTCATAATGGTAGACGGGCTCCACTCCCAAGTAATTCAGCTCATTACTACCCACATTCTACCATGAGAATGCCCATCAAAATGGACAAGTGGGGTTTAAAATTTGATGGCAAAGCCGATTCGCTCAGCGTAGAGGATTTTGTCTTTCGAGTGGAGACCCTACAATGCCAATATGAATGCTCCTGGGCTGAGATCATGAGAGATTTTCATCTTTTACTCTCCGGTGCTGCCAGTGAGTGGTACTGGTACTACCATCGTTCCAATGGTCGACCAGACTGGCCCATGCTAAGGGATGCGTTGTTACGGCAATTTCGAAGTTCGAAGTCGGACTACGAGATCATCCGAGAAATAATGGAACGGAAACAAGGTACCTGGGAGTCAAGTGATGAGGATTTTGCGGCCATTACGAAACTTAGATCTCGGCTCAGAGTGCAGATTCCCGAAATCGAGCTGGTGAGAATCTTGAAAAGGAACCTGAATGAGCGGTTGGAAAGGTTGGTGTATCCGCAAGCCGTTTACTCCGTGGACCAGCTGAGAATGGCTTGCAAGGAGGCGGAGTATGCGTTCCCGAAGAAGGACCGGGACGGTCCGAAACAATATAGAGCTCCAACTCGTTTCGTGGCGAATGAGTTAGAGCAATTTTATGAGCCAGATATGAGGCCGTCACACGACGAACAAGTGAACGCTTTACAACACTTGGGCGTTCGCCCAAAAGTTTCAAGTGGCCAACATGAAAGCCGTCCCGGTGTTTGCTGGAACTGTAGGTTGCCAGGACATTCATTCGTGGATTGCCCGTCAACCCGGAGGAACATCTTTTGCTATCGTTGTGGGCAAGAGGGGGTAATAACGCCGAAATGTTCGCGTTGCATTTCGGAAAACCGCAACCGGAACGCGACGACTTCGCGGGAGTCGCGTTCGACTCAAACACCCCAAATGGAAAAGTAAGGAATGCCGAGTCACAAACCTGTTTCGAAGAAACGAATATTAGAATACTGGCTAGAAAAAGCAATGATAGAGTGGTAGAAAAGGAAACTGGGAATCGATTTGAAATTAAACCATTGCATGAGAGGATTAGAAACTACTACGAAACAAGAGAGACGATATTCGGAGGAAAAGTAAGCGCAGTCTCTAAAAGAATTAGTAAAGCGAGAATTCGGTATGAACTAAGGAAACAAACACGTATGAGCATTTCTTCGTCGGTTATAGATACTCATGCTGATCCCTGTCCTTATGCTAAAGTTCAAATCGCCAACAAAAGCGTGTATGGATTGTTGGATAGCGGGGCCAGTGTGAGTATTCTAGGGAAAGATTGCCTGAAATTCTTAGATGAGATTGGAGTGAAATTGCATCCCTTCAAGTCTGGGGTTAAAACAGCAGATGGTAAAAATCAGGCTATAATAGGGAAAATTAAGTTGGAGGTCAGCTATAAAAATCGCGAAGAATCAATTACGTTCTATTTGGTGCCCAATCTCGATCAGGAATTGTACTTAGGAGTGGATTTCTGGAAGGCGTTCCAAATCGCTCCGAACGTTGTGAGTGCCGTGTCGATTTTAGAGGATAACGCGGATTTGAGTAACGCACACGAACTTTCGGTGGAACAACGGTCGCGATTGGAAGCGGTGAAACAGAAGTTTCTTGATTTCGATCGCCACGGTCTCGGTAAAACAGAACTAATGGAGCACGTCATCGATACCGGAGACGCGGAGCCTGTTAAGCAGCGTCATTACCCTGTTTCTCCAGCGGTGCAGGCCTTATTATACCAGGAAATAGATAGGATGCTTCAGCTCGGCGTTATTGAGGAAAGTGAAAGCCCTTGGTGCTCGCCTGTTGTCCTTATAAAGAAGCCAGCCATAGACGGTACCATTAAGTATCGTTTTTGTCTGGATTCTCGTAAGGTAAATCCGTTAAGCAAAAAGGATGCTAACCCTCTCCCCCATATCGAAGGGCTGATCAGTCGTCTACCTAACACCTATTTTATAAGCAGTGTAGACCTGAAAGAAGCTTTTTGCCAAATACCGTTGGAGAGGCAGAGTAGAGAGAAAACTGCGTTTGCGGTACCGGGAAGACCCTTATACCAGTTCACGGGCATGCCCTTTGGGTTGTGTAATGCAGCTCAAAGGTTATGTCGGTTAATGGATAAGGTTATTCCTGCACGACTCAGGGACAACGTCTTCGTGTATTTAGATGACCTGTTAATAATCGCTCCAGATTTTGAGACACATGTCACCCTGCTGGGAGAAGTAGCCGAGTGTTTAAGAAAGGCCAACCTCACCATCAACCTTAAAAAGTCCAGGGTTTGCTTCAAGGAGCTAAAATACCTGGGTTTTATCGTTGGTGGTGGAAAGGTGAAAACGGATCCGGCAAAGGTCGAAGCGGTCGTCGATTTTCCGATGCCGAAAAATGCTCGACAGGTCCGTCGGCTGCTCGGTCTAGCAGGGTGGTATAGGCGATTTATCAGGGACTTCTCCAGTTTAACTGCGCCCTTGACAGATACGTTGAAGAAGAAGAACACGAAGTTTACTATGACGGAGGAAGCTATAGCCGTGTTCGAAAATCTGAAAAAGGCCTTAACGACAGCTCCGGTGCTTTCGCACCCAGATTTTTCGAGACGGTTTTATGTGCAGTGCGACGCGTCAGACTCTGGAATCGGCGCGGTACTCTTTCAGAAGAGCGAGGCGGGAGAAGAAAGTCCGATTTCCTACTTCTCACACAAACTGAATTCTTGCCAACGGAATTATAGTGTGACCGAGAAGGAATGTATGGCAGCAGTGATGGCAGTTAAAAAGTTTAGGCCCTATGTCGAGGGTATGGCATTTACCATCATAACGGATCACTCGAGTCTGAAATGGTTAATGACCATGAAGGATCTGAGTGGCAGGCTGGCTAGGTGGTCACTCGAATTACAGTCTTATACCTTCGACATAGAACACCGAAAAGGCTCACTGAATGTCGTGCCAGATACACTTTCTCGGGCACACTTAGATAGTTTGGACATAGGAGAAGTAGCGCCATTAGTTGATCTCGAGTCAGAAGAGTTTCACTCCGAAGAGTACAAGGATCTGATCAACACTATTCGAGATCACCAGACCGAGTTGCCGGATTTGAAAATTGTTGATTCGTTCATATATAAACGCGCGCTACCCTTAACTAGTGAAGATTCACTGTTAGAGAATACCTGGCGGCTGTGGATACCCTCAGGGTTAACAGAGAGTATAATTATGAAGGCCCATAATCCACCTCGAGCCGCGCATGGAGGTGTAGGTAAAACCTTACACCGGATACGTGAATATTTTTATTGGCCAAATATGACCGTTCAAATCCGACAATTTGTATCCCAATGTGAAATCTGTAAACAATCAAAGTCCACGAATCAAGTCCAACGTCCTCCGATATGTAACAGTTTTGAAACCGATCGTCCTTTTCAGAAAATTTATGTAGATTTTATTGGCCCTTATCCGCGATCAAAAGCAGGTAATTCGTTTGTTTTTGTTGTCTTAGATCATTTGTCTAAATATGTTTTGTTAAAGCCTCTACGTTCTGCCAACTCTGGAAGCATCATTACGTTTTTGAAAAACGACGTTTTTAATTCTTTCGGCGTACCTCAGATACTGCATTCTGATAACGGCAAGCAGTTCCTGTCGAAAGAATTTCAAAACTTTTTAGAGAAGTATGGCGTACGCCACTTCAGAACTGCGAATTATGCTCCTCAATCTAATGCTTCCGAGAGAGTCAACAGATCGTTACTAGCTCCCATACGATCCTACTTAAAAGAGGATCAACGTGATTGGGATGTAAACTTAAGTGACATCGCATGCGCGATGAGAAGTTCCGTCCATTCTGCTACAGGTGTGTCACCCTATTTTGCCCTATTCGGGACCAATATGATGACACACGGAAGTAGCTATGAGTTGGCCCTAAAACTGAATGTGGTAGAAGATGGCGAGCTGTTGACTCTCCCGAGACAGGAACGGCTGCAGATAATATGCGAGAAAATCAAAGAAGGTATTGTAAGAGCGAACGAAAAGAGTGCAAAAAATTACAACACCCGATCTCGAAATATTCGCTATGTGCCAGGGCAAGAAGTTTACAAAAGAAACTTTGTTCTCAGTGACTCCTCTAAGCGCCTTTCTTCGAAACTCTGTCCTAAATATGTAAAGTGTCGCGTGGTTAAGTCGGTAGGCAAAAGCATGTGTGAGCTAGAGAACCTAGCGGGGAAAAGCATTGGCGTCTTTCATGCGAAAGATTTAAAACAGTAGAATCTTTACGTTACAAATAACATCAATGAGGAATTCTAACCGCAGTTGAGTATAGGTACGTCTATGATTGATAATGCGATAATTTTCACTTACGAAAATAAGTTCTATGGGAACATGGGAACACCTGTAATCCCGTTTAGCATCAAGACGGAACTATGTGTATTACATGTACCTATGTCCATATGTATGTCAAGGAGTGTCTCCAATAAGAATGACCCCGCTCATAGTGAGCGAGGGTGACAACCACTAGTACCTGACCAACTGTGATATTTACTCTGAATCTTCTGTGATATTTTAGTCGTAGTATATAAGAATTACTATATGTATTTCACTCCTATGGAGTACAATAGTAAAGAGAAAACGCCATGCAATCAAAACTGTGATAATGCTTTTAGAAATCTGTGATATTAGGTTAAGGATATAGTTTAATTGTGCCACCCTGTTCGATATGTATGAGTAGACACATAAAATAAGAGGTCTAGTCACGTAACACCTGTGATAGTAACCAATCGCTTTATTTAACCACTGTGATATTTTATTGTTTAGTTAGTACGAAAGATTCTCTTTATTCCCCATCTGTGATATTTTTATCTTAATGTGCAATTGATCTGCTTTATAACATCTAAAACATTCTGCCTGATTAGCTTAGGAACCTTCAGCGCGTTCGCTGGGATTAGACAAAGTATCAAACGAACGTATAGGTATAGTCACTTATGTATGTGGTATGTCCATAACATATGATTTTCCCCGTCCCTGGAAAAGTTTGACGTTGTAGCTAATTGTAGAATTGGTACTCATCAGTTGCATTAATCGGTTTAGTTATCAGGTGTTAAGAGTTTATAAAAACAAAACAAAAAAAAAAAACCCAAAAAAAAAAAAAAAGGGAAATTATTAAAAAAGAATTTTATATTCGACACTGGTACCATAGACCAATAGACCAAATTAGATTACCAGATATCCTGTCCCTATAGGAGCAGTCAAAGATATTTAGAAAAAAAAACAATGGAATTATCCTTGAATGGTGAGAATATGACAGAATAACCTTTAAGCCGGACATTAAGTAGTACGAATATTTTCACTAGTTGATTTTATGCAGTTTCATAGTATAAAATACATTTAACTTTATGCGGAGAAGAACGACCCATTACCGGAATCAAAATAAGGGAATATTTCTAGTATCTTTAGACAAACCGATAGTATGAAATTTAAGATTTAAAATTTAGTGAAGTAGTATGTACTAGGTATTTATTTTAAAAATAAGGTATCAACTAGCATACAGGTAAATACATAATATAATGCTATATATTAATAACTTGTGTTAAGAAACTTACTCCGCAGTGAAGGTGATCGGTATAAATATCTTAAGTATATGAGGCGATGGATGTCGATCTATCCGATGGTACTGTTCACGAGGGGTAAGAAATGTGAGTTAAATAATAACAACCCATCCGGTATATGTAGGTCGTACTGCCCGGCTCGGTTTAAATGGGTTCTTCCCCACTTGTTGTTTAATGGTGTCCATTCATCACCTTCCCCCTTGCTTCCAGAGAAACATCTGGATCCGCTGTTTTGTTGTGAACACCCCAATGGTCGTCCAATGACTTTGTCATACCTGTACAGTAAATTTCCGTAAAAAAAAAGAAAAAAAAAATTTAAAAAAAAAAATTTTTTTTTAAAGAAAAGTAAAAGCTAAAATGGTACGATTTTGAGGATTTTTATTGCTTAGATACGTACATATTACTACTACCCACTTACTCCTATTACCTCAAAAAAAAATAAATTTTTGGGCTTTCGGCATGGTCATGTCCAGCCGATGGAAAGAGACTCGTGTCTTCAGAGCCTGGGTGAACCATGAATCCGGATGTTGTCTTGCAGCTACTGTGCAATAGGATCCCTAAGAAAAAGGAAAAGAAAAAAATATAAAACGGCTTTAGTATGGGCCGATCGAGCCGCTGCTAGGCTCAGCAGCGAGTTAACTGCAGCGACTCAGACGGTGCGTGGACCAGGTCTATGAAATCCGATTGGGAACTCACCTGTCAGACGGTTGTCCAAGGACGACGGTATGCACATTGTAGATGTGTGATGATGCATAATGGCGGTGGGTAGACCAACTGGACCTAGAGAAACTTCCACCACGTAGGGACGTAGGTCGGAGCCGGAAGTCCGGTAGAGGCACAGGAGCCGAGGGTTGCTTGATTGCAACGGAGGTGGTGTATCTCCTCGTTTAGTTTTTATCACTTGTTTTTTTTTATTTTTTTTTGCACTGTTATTAAAATGTTATGTTTTTAGTGCACTATTTTATTGTCCTTGTATAACTTTTGTTCGTGCAACTGTTTTTTTTATATTTTCACTTTTGTTAATATTTTGTTACACGCGCGTTTGTTTCGAGTTATTAGGTATTATTATTTTTTTTTACAATTAATTATTTAATGCGGTGGGAAAAATGTGCGCGAATGACTGACTGTCAGTAGTCAGATATAAACACAAGCTGACGGGAAGACAGAGCGGGACAGGCATACTCATAGGTATGAAGCTCTGAAAGGAGATGAGGTTTATAATACGAGGAAGGAGCCAGGATGATGAAATGTGAACGTTTGCTGGTTCATCTCATAGGGGAATATTTGAAAGGGAAGCATATTCTGAAACAGGACGACATGATTCAGGAAAGCTGGTGGATAAAGTGTGGACGATTCACAATGTGAGTCGAAATTTTCGAATTTTATGGGTCGCGTACCTAATAGGTTTGTTTCTCAGCTTAATAGGAAGGTAGTGAATGGTAATGTTGGGAATAGGCTACGGATTCTCATTTTCCGGTATTTGTGCGAGCCGTTGAGCTATCGGTGGCAAACCGCCAATTAGACTAACTTGTCGTAAGAACAAAGGAAATTTGCCACGGTTAGGCTAGTGATTAGCGTAGGACAGATTCTCTTTGTCATTACGATTTAAAATCAGGCGGAGTTCAGTCGTTAAAAACTTTAAAGATGATACTTGAACAGCATAATTTTCCATATAATAGATTGCGCGGGTAAAATTTGAATTCGAATGTAATAAATTTTTGCGATATCATAAGGATATTTATTTTAGAGTTTCTCTTCGGATTTGTTGGGATTAATAGTGTTTATTTCAAGAAATAAAGTGCTTTAGCGGATAAGAATCTTGTTGTTGCCAACTGAAAAGTGGATTTAGCTAGTGACGGGCACCAGGTAATAATATTAACACAATTTCGATTAAAAGTGCTATTCTGAAGGATGTCCTGTTTTTAGTGAGGAAGAATCGGCGGCTAACGACGTAGACAGTGGGTTGTTGCCGCCGCTGGTGTTTTTAACGGTCTAACCGTGGATATCCCCCTAGTGCATTCGCTCTTGGCGTATTGAAAAGTGGGAACGAGCTCGCCTTACGACTCATATTGCCAAGCTAGAACTCCTCTGGGAATAAGAAGGGGTCCGCTACCTCACTGGTGTTAAGTGGCTGCTTGCAGCACTAAAATCCAGGCCCGTGGAAGACCCGGGCGGTCAAGTAAAAACCTCCTAGTGCTCATATGCATCTATAGATATATTTACAAACCTTTTCATACTTATATAACATATAAACATATATATGCCTATACCAAAATTATTTCGGTACGAGAATACCTACAATTCGATTGGTTTTAATCGACTACCTACCAATCGCTATATACTCGTAACGACTGGTGCTTCTGGGCACGCTTATTTAATTATTCCGTACGCCGTTGGTTGGCGATCGACGCTTATAGGCAGAAGCCGTATATATATAAAAAAAAAACAATATACAACATTGGCGTGATAGTGAAATTTTGTGTTATAATTAAGCGTTGATTTTCATTTATTATTATTATAGCTTTTTTGGATTTTTTTTATATACCTACATATTTGAATTGCTGGGTGGTGGGGTAAAAGTGAACGCCGATATAAGATTTTTCTTTGGGGGTCGTCCGTCCCGTGCGGATTAAGTTATTCGTAATACCCTGGTAGTGATAGCAAGATTTTGCGAACCCTTAGCTACCCACAGAGAGCTCTATGTAGGTAGGATAACGGGGGTTGATGATACCTTCACTCAAAAAAGGAGGTCAGTTAGAAAGGCCGGTAGATAACTGGAAACTTAAGCCTAGCGGGAGCAGAGCAGACACCGTTTCGACCGCCGGTAACCTCGCGTCGTCACTTTTAGCCGAATTACCGGGAATTTAAAGTATATATAGGTTTTTAAAGTTAAGAATTTAATTGATAGTTTTTAAAGATTAACACCAAACCCTGTTATCCATGTTAAATTTTAAATTTTTGGTATATTTTATGTAAGTTGCATTTAGTAATAAATTCAAGCTGTAAATCACGTCAAATGCTGATGAAACGCCCCGTGTTTTTATGAGCTTCTAAGGGGCTTAAAATGGTGCAATAAATTTTCTTTCAGGGGGTGCGGAAGGGCTAGCGATGGACGTACGGTAGCCTGAAGAGGTTCGATCGCGATAGTAAATCCGATCTGATTTGCGACTAAGGGGAATTCGAGATTCGGGCCGAATGAATCCCAGGTGGGGTGGGTATAGGCCAAGCTGCATCATCAGCCGCAGCGTTCCTGAAGTGTGGACAATTTGGTGGTGGCTAAGTGATAGTTTTTTCTTTGGCATGATTTCTGTTTTTTTTGGAATAGGCGAGGTCTGGCTATGGGGCAAGATCCCCCCCTAATCCGGCGAGCTGAGTCGAGCATAGCGAGCATGCCATCGCCTCCATAGCGGACATTCTACCCCCTCTCAGTCCCATCCTACCCGCTTCCTGTCCTCTTATATTTTTACTCAATTTTTTTTGCAGCTTCTACTTCTACCCTACCTACCTCCACCTCCTATCCTTTTGCCTTATTTCAAATGGCGCCCATACGTACTTTTTGTGATTGTCTAGTCTTTCGTTTGGGATTTAATCGGTTTTGGACGGTTTCGAAAACAGCATTCGATCGTGACGTAAGTCGTGAACGAAATCGCTCGTGAGAATGTTCGTTCGCTTGCGACGGGACGGTAGGATGGTGTTTAAGAGACTAGAAGGAACTGATAGTTAATGTTGGATAAAAATTTGAATTTTAAATTAAATAATTATGGTGTCCGGTTGACGTCGAGGGCGGCATCCATTCGGCACGTAGGTCGTGAACAAGATTGCTTTTGAGAATGCTTGTTTACTTGCGATGGGACAAGAGGATGGTGGGTGTCCGAGACGGCAACCGAGACAACAGAACGATATCGCCCTCATTGTCCGAAAAAGAGATTATGTAAGTCTTCCTGAGGAAGGTTGTTACGTACCACTGGAATCGCGACAGAATACTCTTGATCGGATAATGAAGGTGTCATGAGAACTGAGATAGCGCGTAATCAGGGCGGAGTCGATTCGAAAGTCTTGGATGGAATTGCTCGTGAGAAAGTCCATCCAATCGCGACGAGGAAATTCGGTCCTAAATATTAAAGAAAGAGAAATAGTAAGTGAATGAAAGGATTCGCTGTCGAACCATAGAGATCGAAGGCAGAAGTTACCGAGTATTGCTGCCTGAAGCACCCCCGCTATTACATGAAATATATACACACATACCAATAGTACGCTACATGGGTATTTTTATGATTAATTTGGAAAAAGAAATACACATTTATAGTTATTATTCATAAATTTTTGTGGCAGTATAGGGTCGCTCAAGGGTGAGTGATATTACCAATTGTTCGTGGAGGTAACAAATTGTGCTATCGAGGTGGAGAGACCTAAAGTATAGCAGAATTAGTTTGTTTTGTTTTAGAAAAAAAAAAAGAAGTAAATAAAAAAAAAAAAAATATATATAATTAATTAGAACAGCCATAGTAGGTTTAAGTTTCAAGCCGTTAGAAGTAATTGTGCATTTCTAGGTATAGATTAATAGATTAGTTAGAAATTTTTAGCATAGTGTATAGGTAGGATAGTTATATAAAACACAACAGAAAAAAAAAATCAAATAGATTAGGTTTTTTTTGTAAGTATAGGTTGTGTAGTATAGTTTTTGTTTAAGTAGATATATTCGTTCTTGTTATTTGTTAGTTTAGGAGTTAAGCATAGTTTGTAGGGATAGAATAAATAGAATAGATATAAAATTAAAACAAAAAAAAATAAATAAAAAAAAAAGGGAAAAAAAAATAATATAAGTAGATTAGTTTCAGTAGATTTAAGTTATATAGGCTATAGTTATTAAGTTAGTAGATAGTGTCATTCATTGTTAGTTATTATTAGGGCTAGTTTAAGAATTTAAGAGTAGGTAGTAAATTGAAATTATAGAGATAAATACATAAAAAAAATTATATATACAAGAATTAAATTTTTTTTTATAGAATTAGGTAGAATAGGTTTAGATAAGGCATAGTGTTAAGCGTAAATCCATTGTCTTGTTAGATTTGTGTTTTCTTATTGTTAGTTTAGTAGCTGAATTGTTGTGAGAAAGAAGTTTTAAAATTTTGTATTCTGTTTGTAAATTAAGTAAACGTAGTGGCTGAATGGTCATCGTTTTTTTTTGTTCTATATTACTATAATTTTATACATTTTATTATTTTCAGTTTGAGGGCTTTTCAGTTCCGTATAACGTTAGGGGTAGGCGGAGAGTGTTAGCGTCCAACAGTCTTTTTAGTTTTCATGAAACGGCAAGAAGAGGAAATCCTCGAGGAAGAGATTAACTGCGTGAGGGAATTTGTAAAGGACCGAGTACTTACCCGGGCTCTACGCGATAGGCTTTTACAAAATTTGCCGGAAATGTCATTTGTTACGCACTCGCCGATTAAAAAGAAAGGTACCGAACCACATATTATGCAGACTGGTGAATTTTCCGCCGATAGCGCTCGCCGGCCGCACAGCTTGATAGGGCAAGGTTTTGATGATGATCTGAACCGCACTCTTGGTGGTCCTAGTGGATCCGGTATTGCAACGGGCCTAACCGACGTCGAACATCGCCATGGTGATCCCCCCGGAAGTGGTACTGGATCCGACACGGTGTCCGGTCCTCCGTACAGCGATTTGACCGTAGGCGGTAATGGTTTGCCAAAGGCAACGAACCAACTAAACGCTAGTGCGGGCTCCGGAACCGCAGGTGACAGTGGGCTTCCGCGGAGCGAAAAAGTTATGGTAGATCCGGCAACGCTAGGCTCTTTAATTAGTGCGGAGGTGAGAGCGGCGATGGAACAGGCTAGGTCTGAGCAACTGGAGTTATCCAGAAGCTTCGTAGATAGGGAAGTTTCGGATACGTTGAGAGACGAGATCAGGCGACAGGTTTTGAGTCTCATGAAGGAAATGAGTACGACTCTTTATGTTACTCAACCAGGTGAAGAAGGTTTCCGACAGCCGACGGGCAATCCAGCAGTGGCACCGACGCCAGTTCCGGAACAATTTGTCGTACCTTCAAGGCATTCTCAGCTGGACCCAAGGCCAAGGTATTTTCAACCAAGGGATCCTAATCCGAGACCAGTTGGAGAATGTGGATACCCGCCGAGTGGCGGGCGACAACCGAGTCCTTTTCAGGATCCTCACAACGAGGCGAGGGTTCATAATGGTAGACGGGCTCCACTCCCAAGTAATTCAGCTCATTACTACCCACATTCTACCATGAGAATGCCCATCAAAATGGACAAGTGGGGTTTAAAATTTGATGGCAAAGCCGATTCGCTCAGCGTAGAGGATTTTGTCTTTCGAGTGGAGACCCTACAATGCCAATATGAATGCTCCTGGGCTGAGATCATGAGAGATTTTCATCTTTTACTCTCCGGTGCTGCCAGTGAGTGGTACTGGTACTACCATCGTTCCAATGGTCGACCAGACTGGCCCATGCTAAGGGATGCGTTGTTACGGCAATTTCGAAGTTCGAAGTCGGACTACGAGATCATCCGAGAAATAATGGAACGGAAACAAGGTACCTGGGAGTCAAGTGATGAGGATTTTGCGGCCATTACGAAACTTAGATCTCGGCTCAGAGTGCAGATTCCCGAAATCGAGCTGGTGAGAATCTTGAAAAGGAACCTGAATGAGCGGTTGGAAAGGTTGGTGTATCCGCAAGCCGTTTACTCCGTGGACCAGCTGAGAATGGCTTGCAAGGAGGCGGAGTATGCGTTCCCGAAGAAGGACCGGGACGGTCCGAAACAATATAGAGCTCCAACTCGTTTCGTGGCGAATGAGTTAGAGCAATTTTATGAGCCAGATATGAGGCCGTCACACGACGAACAAGTGAACGCTTTACAACACTTGGGCGTTCGCCCAAAAGTTTCAAGTGGCCAACATGAAAGCCGTCCCGGTGTTTGCTGGAACTGTAGGTTGCCAGGACATTCATTCGTGGATTGCCCGTCAACCCGGAGGAACATCTTTTGCTATCGTTGTGGGCAAGAGGGGGTAATAACGCCGAAATGTTCGCGTTGCATTTCGGAAAACCGCAACCGGAACGCGACGACTTCGCGGGAGTCGCGTTCGACTCAAACACCCCAAATGGAAAAGTAAGGAATGCCGAGTCACAAACCTGTTTCGAAGAAACGAATATTAGAATACTGGCTAGAAAAAGCAATGATAGAGTGGTAGAAAAGGAAACTGGGAATCGATTTGAAATTAAACCATTGCATGAGAGGATTAGAAACTACTACGAAACAAGAGAGACGATATTCGGAGGAAAAGTAAGCGCAGTCTCTAAAAGAATTAGTAAAGCGAGAATTCGGTATGAACTAAGGAAACAAACACGTATGAGCATTTCTTCGTCGGTTATAGATACTCATGCTGATCCCTGTCCTTATGCTAAAGTTCAAATCGCCAACAAAAGCGTGTATGGATTGTTGGATAGCGGGGCCAGTGTGAGTATTCTAGGGAAAGATTGCCTGAAATTCTTAGATGAGATTGGAGTGAAATTGCATCCCTTCAAGTCTGGGGTTAAAACAGCAGATGGTAAAAATCAGGCTATAATAGGGAAAATTAAGTTGGAGGTCAGCTATAAAAATCGCGAAGAATCAATTACGTTCTATTTGGTGCCCAATCTCGATCAGGAATTGTACTTAGGAGTGGATTTCTGGAAGGCGTTCCAAATCGCTCCGAACGTTGTGAGTGCCGTGTCGATTTTAGAGGATAACGCGGATTTGAGTAACGCACACGAACTTTCGGTGGAACAACGGTCGCGATTGGAAGCGGTGAAACAGAAGTTTCTTGATTTCGATCGCCACGGTCTCGGTAAAACAGAACTAATGGAGCACGTCATCGATACCGGAGACGCGGAGCCTGTTAAGCAGCGTCATTACCCTGTTTCTCCAGCGGTGCAGGCCTTATTATACCAGGAAATAGATAGGATGCTTCAGCTCGGCGTTATTGAGGAAAGTGAAAGCCCTTGGTGCTCGCCTGTTGTCCTTATAAAGAAGCCAGCCATAGACGGTACCATTAAGTATCGTTTTTGTCTGGATTCTCGTAAGGTAAATCCGTTAAGCAAAAAGGATGCTAACCCTCTCCCCCATATCGAAGGGCTGATCAGTCGTCTACCTAACACCTATTTTATAAGCAGTGTAGACCTGAAAGAAGCTTTTTGCCAAATACCGTTGGAGAGGCAGAGTAGAGAGAAAACTGCGTTTGCGGTACCGGGAAGACCCTTATACCAGTTCACGGGCATGCCCTTTGGGTTGTGTAATGCAGCTCAAAGGTTATGTCGGTTAATGGATAAGGTTATTCCTGCACGACTCAGGGACAACGTCTTCGTGTATTTAGATGACCTGTTAATAATCGCTCCAGATTTTGAGACACATGTCACCCTGCTGGGAGAAGTAGCCGAGTGTTTAAGAAAGGCCAACCTCACCATCAACCTTAAAAAGTCCAGGGTTTGCTTCAAGGAGCTAAAATACCTGGGTTTTATCGTTGGTGGTGGAAAGGTGAAAACGGATCCGGCAAAGGTCGAAGCGGTCGTCGATTTTCCGATGCCGAAAAATGCTCGACAGGTCCGTCGGCTGCTCGGTCTAGCAGGGTGGTATAGGCGATTTATCAGGGACTTCTCCAGTTTAACTGCGCCCTTGACAGATACGTTGAAGAAGAAGAACACGAAGTTTACTATGACGGAGGAAGCTATAGCCGCGTTCGAAAATCTGAAAAAGGCCTAAACGACAGCTCCGGTGCTTTCGCACCCAGATTTTTCGAGACGGTTTTATGTGCAGTGCGACGCGTCAGACTCTGGAATCGGCGCGGTACTCTTTCAGAAGAGCGAGGCGGGAGAAGAAAGTCCGATTTCCTACTTCTCACAAAAACTGAATTCTTGCCAACGGAATTATAGTGTGACCGAGAAGGAATGTATGGCAGCAGTGATGGCAGTTAAAAAGTTTAGGCCCTATGTCGAGGGTATGGCATTTACCATCATAACGGATCACTCGAGTCTGAAATGGTTAATGACCATGAAGGATCTGAGTGGCAGGCTGGCTAGGTGGTCACTCGAATTACAGTCTTATACCTTCGACATAGAACACCGAAAAGGCTCACTGAATGTCGTGCCAGATACACTTTCTCGGGCACACTTAGATAGTTTGGACATAGGAGAAGTAGCGCCATTAGTTGATCTCGAGTCAGAAGAGTTTCACTCCGAAGAGTACAAGGATCTGATCAACACTATTCGAGATCACCAGACCGAGTTGCCGGATTTGAAAATTGTTGATTCGTTCATATATAAACGCGCGCTACCCTTAACTAGTGAAGATTCACTGTTAGAGAATACCTGGCGGCTGTGGATACCCTCAGGGTTAACAGAGAGTATAATTATGAAGGCCCATAATCCACCTCGAGCCGCGCATGGAGGTGTAGGTAAAACCTTACACCGGATACGTGAATATTTTTATTGGCCAAATATGACCGTTCAAATCCGACAATTTGTATCCCAATGTGAAATCTGTAAACAATCAAAGTCCACGAATCAAGTCCAACGTCCTCCGATATGTAACAGTTTTGAAACCGATCGTCCTTTTCAGAAAATTTATGTAGATTTTATTGGCCCTTATCCGCGATCAAAAGCAGGTAATTCGTTTGTTTTTGTTGTCTTAGATCATTTGTCTAAATATGTTTTGTTAAAGCCTCTACGTTCTGCCAACTCTGGAAGCATCATTACGTTTTTGAAAAACGACGTTTTTAATTCTTTCGGCGTACCTCAGATACTGCATTCTGATAACGGCAAGCAGTTCCTGTCGAAAGAATTTCAAAACTTTTTAGAGAAGTATGGCGTACGCCACTTCAGAACTGCGAATTATGCTCCTCAATCTAATGCTTCCGAGAGAGTCAACAGATCGTTACTAGCTCCCATACGATCCTACTTAAAAGAGGATCAACGTGATTGGGATGTAAACTTAAGTGACATCGCATGCGCGATGAGAAGTTCCGTCCATTCTGCTACAGGTGTGTCACGCTATTTTGCCCTATTCGGGACCAATATGATGACACACGGAAGTAGCTATGAGTTGGCCCTAAAACTGAATGTGGTAGAAGATGGCGAGCTGTTGACTCTCCCGAGACTGGAACGGCTGCAGATAATACGCGAGAAAATCAAAGAAGGTATTGTAAGAGCCAACGAAAAGAGTGCAAAAAATTACAACACCCGATCTCGAAATATTCGCTATGTGCCAGGGCAAGAAGTTTACAAAAGAAACTTTGTTCTCAGTGACTCCTCTAAGCGCCTTTCTTCGAAACTCTGTCCTAAATATGTAAAGTGTCGCGTGGTTAAGTCGGTAGGCAAAAGCATGTATGAGCTAGAGAACCTAGCGGGGAAAAGCATTGGCGTCTTTCATGCGAAAGATTTAAAACAGTAGAATCTTTACGTTACAAATAACATCAATGAGGAATTCTAACCGCAGTTGAGTATAGGTACGTCTATGATTGATAATGCGACAATTTTCAATTACGAAAATAAGTTCTATGGGAACATGGGAACACCTGTAATCCCGTTTAGCATCAAGACGGAACTATGTGTATTACATGTACCTATGTCCATATGTATGTCAAGGAGTGTCTCCAATAAGAATGACCCCGCTCATAGTGAGCGAGGGTGAAAACCACTAGTACCTGACCAACTGTGATATTTACTCTGAATCTTCTGTGATATTTTAGTCGTAGTATATAAGAATTACTATATGTATTTCACTCCTATGGAGTACAATAGTAAAGAGAAAACGCCATGCAATCAAAACTGTGATAATGCTTTTAGAAATCTGTGATATTAGGTTAAGGATATAGTTTAATTGTGCCACACTGTTCGATATGTATGAGTAGACACATAAAATAAGAGGTCTAGTCACGTAACACCTGTGATAGTAACCAATCGCTTTATTTAACCACTGTGATATTTTATTGTTTAGTTAGTAAGAAAGATTCTCTTTATTCCCCATCTGTGATATTTTTATCTTAATGTGCAATTGATCTGCTTTATAACATCTAAAACATTCTGCCTGATTAGCTTAGGAACCTTCAGCGCGTTCGCTGGGATTAGACAAAGTATCAAACGAACGTATAGGTATAGTCACTTATGTATGTGGTATGTCCATAACATATGATTTTCCCCGTCCCTGGAAAAGTTTGACGTTGTAGCTAATTGTAGAATTGGTACTCATCAGTTGCATTAATCGGTTTAGTTATCAGTTGTTAAGAGTTTATAAAAACAAAACAAAAAAAAAAAACCAAACAAAAAAAAAAAAGGGAAATTATTAAAAAAGAATTCTCTATTCGACACTGGTACCATAGACCAATAGACCAAATTAGATAACCAGATATCCTGTCCCTATAGGAGCAGTCAAAGCATATTTAGAAAAAAAAACAATGGAATTATCCTTGAATGGTGAGAATATGACAGAATAACCTTTAAGCCGGACATTAAGTAGTACGAATATTTTCAATAGTTGATTTTATGCAGTTTCATAGTATAAAATACATTTAACTTTATGCGGAGAAGAACGACCCATTACCGGAATCAAAATAAGGGAATATTTCTAGTATCTTTAGACAAACCGATAGTATGAAATTTAAGATTTAAAATTTAGTGAAGTAGTATGTACTAGGTATTTATTTTAAAAATATGGTATCAACTAGCATACAGGTAAATACATAATATAATGCTATATATTAATAACTTGTGTTAAGAAACTTACTCCGCAGTGAAGGTGATCGGTATAAATATCTTAAGTATATGAGGCGATGGATGTCGATCTATCCGATGGTACTGTTCACGAGGGGTAAGAAATGTGAGTTAAATAATAACAACCCATCCGGTATATGTAGGTCGTACTGCCCGGCTCGGTTTAAATGGGTTTTTCCCCACTTGTTGTTTAATGGTGTCCATTCATCACCGTCCCCCTTGCTTCCAGAGAAACATCTGGATCCGCTGTTTTGTTGTGAACACCCCAATGGTCGTCCAATGACTTTGTCATACCTGTACAGTAAATTTCCGTAAAAAAAAGAAAAAAAAAATTTAAAAAAAAAAAATTTTTTTTAAGAAAAGTAAAAGCTAAAATGGTACGATTTTGAGGATTTTTATTGCTTAGATACGTACATATTACTGCTACCCACTTACTCCTATTACCTCAAAAAAAAAAATAAATTCTTGGGCTTTCGGCATGGTCATGTCCAGCCGATGGAAAGAGACTCGTGTCTTCAGAGCCTGGGTGAACCATGAATCCGGATGTTGTTTTGCAGCTACTGTGCAATAGGATCTCTAAGAAAAAGGAAAAAAAAAAATATAAAACGGCTTTAGTATGGGCCGATCGAGCCGCTGCTAGGCTCAGCAGCGAGTTAACTGCAGCGACTCGGACGGTGCGTGGACCAGGTCTATGAAATCCGATTGGGAACTCACCTGTCAGACGGTTGTCCAAGGACGCCGGTATGCACATTGTAGATGTGTGATGATGCATAATGGCGGTGGGTAGACCAACTGGACCTAGAGAAACTTCCACCACGTAGGGACGTAGGTCGGAGCCGGAAGTCCGGTAGAGGCACAGGAGCCGAGGGTTGCTTGATTGCAACGGAGGTGGTGTATCTCCTCGTTTAGTTTTTATCACTTGTTTTTTTTTATTTTTTTTTGTTTTATATGTATATGTAGGTCGTACTGCCCGGCTCGGTTTAAATGGGTTCTTCCCCACTTGTTGTTTAATGGTGTCCATTCATCACCGTCCCCCTTGCTTCCAGAGAAACATCTGGATCCGCTGTTTTGTTGTGAACACCCCAATGGTCGTCCAATGACTTTGTCATACCTGTACAGTAAATTTCCGTAAAAAAAAGAAAAAAAAAATTTAAAAAAAAAAAATTTTTTTTAAGAAAAGTAAAAGCTAAAATGGTACGATTTTGAGGATTTTTATTGCTTAGATACGTACATATTACTGCTACCCACTTACTCCTATTACCTCAAAAAAAAAAATAAATTCTTGGGCTTTCGGCATGGTCATGTCCAGCCGATGGAAAGAGACTCGTGTCTTCAGAGCCTGGGTGAACCATGAATCCGGATGTTGTTTTGCAGCTACTGTGCAATAGGATCTCTAAGAAAAAGGAAAAAAAAAATATAAAACGGCTTTAGTATGGGCCGATCGAGCCGCTGCTAGGCTCAGCAGCGAGTTAACTGCAGCGACTCGGACGGTGCGTGGACCAGGTCTATGAAATCCGATTGGGAACTCACCTGTCAGACGGTTGTCCAAGGACGACGGTATGCACATTGTAGATGTGTGATGATGCATAATGGCGGTGGGTAGACCAACTGGACCTAGAGAAACTTCCACCACGTAGGGACGTAGGTCGGAGCCGGAAGTCCGGTAGAGGCACAGGAGCCGAGGGTTGCTTGATTGCAACGGAGGTGGTGTATCTCCTCGTTTAGTTTTTATCACTTGTTTTTTTTTATTTTTTTTTGTTTTTTTTTTGCACTGGTATTAAAATGTTATGTTTTTAGTGCACTATTTTATTGTCCTTGTATAACTTTTGTTCGTGCAACTGTTTTTTTTATATTTTCACTTTTGTTAATATTTTGTTACACGCGCGTTTGTTTCGAGTTATTAGGTATTATTATTTTTTTTTATAATTAATTATTTAATGCGGTGGGAAAAATGTGCGCGAATGACTGACTGTCAGTAGTCAGATATAAACACAAGCTGACGGGAAGACAGAGCGGGACAGGCATACTCATAGGTATGAAGCTCTGAAAGGAGATGAGGTTTATAATACGAGGAAGGAGCCAGGATGATGAAATGTGAACGTTTGCTGGTTCATCTAATAGGGGAATATTTGAAAGGGAAGCATATTCTGAAACAGGACGACATGATTCAGGAAAGCTGGTGGATAAAGTGTGGACGATTCACAATGTGAGTCGAAATTTTAGAATTTTATGGGTCGCGTACCTAATAGGTTTGTTTCTCAGCTTAATAGGAAGGTAGTGAATGGTAATGTTGGGAATAGGCTACGGATTCTCATTTTCCGGTATTTGTGCGAGCCGTTGAGCTATCGGTGGCAAACCGCCAATTAGACTAACTTGTCGTAAGAACAAAGGAAATTTGCCACGGTTAGGCTAGTGATTAGCGTAGGACAGATTCTCTTTGTCATTACGATTTAAAATCAGGCGGAGTTCAGTCGTTAAAAACTTTAAAGATGATACTTGAACAGCATAATTTTCCATATAATAGATTGCGCGGGTAAAATTTGAATTCGAATGTAATAAATTTTTGCGATATCATAAGGATATTTATTTTAGAGTTTCTCTTCGGATTTGTTGGGATTAATAGTGTTTATTTCAAGAAATAAAGTGCTTTAGCGGATAAGAATCTTGTTGTTGCCAACTGAAAAGTGGATTTAGCTAGTGACGGGCACCAGGTAATAATATTAACACAATTTCGATTAAAAGTGCTATTCTGAAGGATGTCCTGTTTTTAGTGAGGAAGAATCGGCGGCTAACGACGTAGACAGTGGGTTGTTGCCGCCGCTGGTGTTTTTAACGGTCTAACCGTGGATATCCCCCTAGTGCATTTGCTCTTGGCGTATTGAAAAGTGGGAACGAGCTCGCCTTACGACTCATATTGCCAAGCTAGAACTCCTCTGGGAATAAGAAGGGGTCCGCTACCTCACTGGTGTTAAGTGGCTGCTTGCAGCACTAAAATCCAGGCCCGTGGAAGACCCGGGCGGTCAAGTAAAAACCTCCTAGTGCTCATATGCATCTATAGATATATTTACAAACCTTTTCATACTTATATAACATATAAACATATATATGCCTATACCAAAATTATTTCGGTACGAGAATACCTACAATTCGATTGGTTTTAATCGACTACCTACCAATCGCTATATACTCGTAACGACTGGTGCTTCTGGACACGCTTATTTAATTATTCCGTACGCCGTTGGTTGTCGATCGACGCTTATAGGCAGAAGCCGTATATATATAAAAAAAAACAATATACAACATTGGCGTGATAGTGAAATTTTGTGTTATAATTAAGCGTTGATTTTCATTTATTATTATTATAGCTTTTTTGGACTTTTTTTATATACCTACATATTTGAATTGCTGGGTGGTGGGGTAAAAGTGAACGCCGATATAAGATTTTTCTTTGGGGGTGTCCGTCCCGTGCGGATTAAGTTATTCGTAATACCCTGGTAGTGATAGCAAGATTTTGCGAACCCTTAGCTACCCACAGAGAGCTCTATGTAGGTAGGATAACGGGGGTTGATGATACCTTCACTCAAAAAAGGAGGTCAGTTAGAAAGGCCGGTAGATAACTGGAAACTTAAACCTAGTGGGAGCAGAGCAGACACCGTTTCGACCGCCGGTAACCTCGCGTCGTCACTTTTAGCCGAATTACCGGGAATTTAAAGTATATATAGGTTTTTAAAGTTAAGAATTTAATTGATAGTTTTTAAAGATTAATACCAAACCCTGTTATCCATGTTAAATTTTAAATTTTTGGTATATTTTATGTAAGTTGCATTTAGTAATAAATTCAAGCTGTAAATCACGTCAAATGCTGATGAAACGCCCCGTGTTTTTATGAGCTTCCAAGGGGCTTAAAATGGTGCAATAAATTTTCTTTCAGGGGGTGCGGAAGGGCTAGCGATGGACGTACGGTAGCCTGAAGATATTATGATTCGATCGCGATAGTAAATCCGATCTGATTTGCGACTAAGGGGAATTCGAGATTCGGGCCGAATGAATTCCAGGTGGGGTGGGTATAGGCCAAGCTGCATCATCAGCCGCAGCGTTCCTGAAGTGTGGACAATTTGGTGGTGGCTAAGTGATAGTTTTTTCTTTGGCATGATTTCTGTTTTTTTTTGGAATAGGCGAGGTCTGGCTATGGGGGCAAGATCCCCCCCTAATCCGGCGAGCTGAGTCGAGCATAGCGAGCATGCCATCGCCTCCATAGCGGACATTCTACCCCCTCTCAGTCCCATCCTACCCGCTTCCTGTCCTCTTATATTTTTACTCAATTTTTTTTGCAGCTTCTACTTCTACCCTACCTACCTCCACCTCCTATCCTTTTGCCTTATTTCAGACATCTGCAAAAAAAGAGGAAACAAAATAAAAAATTCATACTTGTGCGATAGAGAGCGAAAACCAAAATGGAGATCATCTTCAGGTATGAAGATTATAGGAAGTACGAACATGAAGATTGCAGATTATAGTGAAGATGAACATGTTCATCTTCATTATAGCATTTTCATCTGCACCAAAATTTGTTCCGTTCAGATAACGAATTTTAAAGATTTTTTTACCATTTCACCTCAGTTTGCTTAAAACCAACGAAAATAGCGAACATTTTCTTCTCAAAACTATATACCTGAACGCTTAGAACGTATGATTGTGAGATGTGTCAAGAAAGTTATAGCAGAGTTCGAGTAAGTTATTATACTGTGTACCCTGTCTTACTTTAATGTTTGTTTTATATTACTGGCCCGCTCTACTTTTCTTCAAATCTGCAGATGCAGATCCATGTAAAGCCGTCTATAGGCATACAAGTCTTTTCTGTTCATCTTCCCAGTAGGAAATTTCAAAAAATTCATGCATGCATAACCAACTTTTTCATCAATGAGGGGAAGCTACACCCCATGAATTTGGTATGAAAACATCGATGAATTTTGCATGGGGCTATCATAGGCGTTCACCAAGTGATTTGCTAGGTTAATATTTACAAGTGAAATCACGAAGTAGGGGTAATTAATTTATTCATAAGCCAATTATATGTGATGCAAAATAGCATGAACGTTAAGCTGTGAAATCGCTAGATAGCTTAGAGTTGCTTATTCAGCAGGTGAAAAATGACATGAATGCGCATCCATTAATTCACTCTGTTAATGTAACTCGTTTATTCGCATATGAATTATATATGATGAAAAATGCCATGAATGTTCAAATTTGAAATCACTATGTAAAGCCCGTATGATACCTACTTGTTTTTTCCTCATTTTTATTGCATTTAATCACATGAAAGTGTCAGTATAATTATCTACTAAATTACATATTAACGACTTTTTTCTTTAGCCTTTTGTGTTTTTGGATAACGATTGTTACTTTGGCAGTGCTCTTAATAAACTATAAAGATAGGTCCGTATCTGAATATCGCAAAAATAATGTACCGATAATTCAACGCCAAAGTATACTCTGCGTGAGTAATTAAACTTGGCAATATCTGTTTTTTGTATTAATATACTTTTTTCAACGCCACCGTAGAGGTTAAATACAGTACGCGATTTTTTTTATCGTGTGGTATCCCCAGGAGGCCTAATTCATTATTGAAAATAAGAAATCATTATAAACAAAACTAAAATAATTTTCCACTCTTAAAAACAAATAACGAATTAATAAAATTAAACTAATTGAACAAATATTTCAGGCTCTTTTCCATTTCGCCATCAATATCTTCATTTGAGTCATATTCTTCAGTCTCGGTGGCGTTTGAACACGCTTGCCCAAGGCAATGCCTGAATACTAAAAAGCAGCATTGACCAATTTTTCTACAACTGAAACTTTTGTTACATCCTTTAGAGCAATACCAAAATATTTTGTTGACAAGTTGTTCCGGAGCTGGTGGCAAAAGGCGTTTAACGGTTCAAGTAAATTTTGTTCCATCTTCCATTCCCAGTCTTCAGTGCTTAACTCATTATCAAGCCACTTTTGTACCTGGGGATGGACTTTTAAAATATGCTGTTATGATGAGCTGAATGAAGGTAGTATATGGCACAATTTTACAGCTATATTACGTCTGGTTGCCTTAACGAATTAATTTAATTTATCCATTTTGCGGTTTCAAAAGTAAACGTATGTAAAACACATATAAAATATTTGTTTTCATGATATTTCTTTTTTATTATAGGTGTTCGAGATTTAAAATATATCTCTTTCGGCTGTTTTGGTCGTAATGTTTTTTTAACTGAAACAATTTCATATTTTTTCACGACGTTTCGACTGTGGTTGCCAACTTCTTCAGGGGATCTTTTACTTACAAAATAAATTGAATATATTATACACATAAAAACATTCGGTGTACAATTTTGGCAAACGTACATTTAGTAGGTATTACAGATAAACATAAATAATACAATGAAAGACAAATATAAGGCAATGTAAATTTTTTTTTTATGATATAAACAACACTTCGATTGAAGTTTAGTCGACTTTAAATTGTCACGGATTCTGCTTGGTCACCAAAGAGCAGTAAACCGATGAAATGTTCTGGATGTCTTGCTTACGATTCATATTGTTTTTGTCATTAATAATATGAAGCGTTTCTAGAGTATACCACTTGGAGACATGTTTCTCCCTTTCCAGGATTTCTACTCTGTCAAAATCTGGTTTGTGACCACGCTCAATGGAGTGTAATGCCAATGCTGTCTTGTGTGCTTTTTAAATTAATGTCGGATTTGTGGTTGGAAATTCGTTGACGAAGAAGTTGTTTCGTTGTACCGATATAAGAAAGATTGCAATTTCTTCCCCATTGCAACGACAGTTAATTTTATAGATTACGTCTGTGCACTTATCCTTTTCCGTTTTTGTTTTCATGTTGGTGAAAAGAGGTGCCAGTGTCCTATTGGATTTCTACGCTAAGATGTCATTAGTACTATTTTTTACCGTCTCTTTAAAGTTTTCTGACAGTTTAGGAACATAAACTATACTCTTATAAATACCTCTCTCTTTTTGCCGATTATCAACAGGAAGATCCCCTGAGGAAGACGGCAACCACCGTCGAAACGTCGGGAAAGGAAATGAAATTGTTTCACTTAAAGAAACATTACGACCAAACCAGCCGAAAGAGATATATTTTACATCTCGAACACCTATAATAATTCAACCAATTGATCAATAACTTAACAATATTTCTTTTTTATTATAAATTTTGAATTTTGACATTATGTGTGAAACAGTACATCATTTAAATGACCACCACGCGAATTGTTGCAGGCATCGATTATTTTGATGTAATTTTCGACCACATTTGGACACATATTGGGCGGTATCTCAGCCATAGCTTGACGAATGTTGGTTTTCTTGTGCTTAAAAGTTAGAAGTTTATCTGCATAACGGTCTTTCTTACAAAAAAAAAGTCCAGCCCTGTCAAATCGCATGATCTTGGTGGCCAATTGATATCGCCGCGACGAGAAATTACGCGGCCAGGAAATGTCTCTTTAAATAAAGCCATATTCGCTCGAGTTCTGTGGCATGTGGCACCGTCTTGTTGAAACCACATATTCTCAGTCGTATTCTTCAATAGCAAAAAAAGTCGGTTATCATATGACCATAATGCTCCGAATTGACGGTGACAGTCGTTCCAGCGTCGTTTTTGAAGAAGTAAGGTCCAATCACACCTCAGGCCCAAAGAGCGACCCAAACAGCGACGTTTTGTGGATGTAAAAGCCTCTCTTCAATTACTAGGGGATTCTCAGAACCCTAAATACGACAATTTTGTTTAATAACATACTCACCGAGTGAGAAATGTGCTTCGTCGCTGAAGAAAATTTTGTTCCGAAAATCGCCGTCCACCGCCTGTTGTTCAAGCACCCATTCGACGTATCTAAGACGTTGTGAATGGTCAGCTTGCTTCAGTTGGTGTGTGAGCTGGACTTTATATGGATGCAGGTGTAGATCCAAATGCAAAATACGACATAATGTTGCCGTAAGACAATTCTAATGCCTGAGAACAACGAGGAATCGATACATTCAGGTCTTCGGCAAGAATTTCACTTACATCAGCGATATTTTCAGTGGTACGAGCGAAACAATGATGCACAGGCCTTACAATATCTGTAACCAATCCAGCCTCCTCAAATTTCGTCAATATTTTGCCAATTGCTTGCGTAGTTGGACGATTATGTAAACCATACTCTCCTCTTAAAGCACGATAGGTGGCTGTGACAGAATCACCATTTTTGTAGTAGGTTTTAAATATTTGTGCGATAGTTAAGCAATCCATTTTCGTAAATGTCAGACTTTCAACTGAAAAAAAATTGGTTTAACAACTTAGTTTGACAGACGTCGAATTCCAGCCCTATTCTTTTGAAACCGCAAAATGGATAACCCATTATATCCATTTTGAGTAAAATTTTAACTTCGGGACGCTATAACTCACGAAAGAATTGACATACCGAAGGCGTTAATATGTCATTTTGTAGGTAAGTGTACCGTTGTTCTTAGAACACTTTGGAAAAATTAAAGGCTTTGGGAGTTATTGAACAAAATAAAATAAATTGGTATTTTTAAGATGGAAGCATTTCCCTTCCGGTACCACTCCTAAAAATTTGTTTCTTTTTTAATAGAACATGTTTTTCCATACATAACTAAAAACAAAAAATTTCTCCAATCAAAAACATAAATTTGTTAAATTTTGTTCAATATCAATTGTACTAAACCCCAATGTTTTCGACCATTTATCTCCAAATCTGTCAATTGTACAATAAAATGTTTCTTAATCTTTTTTCTGTAGAATGACATGATATAATCTACAATGTGTACCTACATTTTTTTTTTCAAAACAAAACTATTGTTTTCGAATAATTCGGCATAAACTGAATCTTACCCCCTTTCCCCCACTTTTTGCTTTACAAAAATTTTAGGTACTTTTTAGAAAATGCTTACTTTACTTTACTTTAGATGGCGCTTACAATCCAGGATAGATCACGGCCTCAACCAGCAAACCTCTCCAGCTAGCCCGGTCCCTAGCTAGCTGCCACCAGTTACGCACACCAAGTTGGTTGAGGTCGTTCGCCACTTGATCGCGCCACCTAAGATAAGGCCTTCCTCTGTCGCGTTGTCCACCGGGGTTGCATACGAAGACTCGTTGGGCTGGTGCGTCGATGTGCATGCGCTCCACGTGACCTAGCCATCTCAGTCGCTGTATTTTTAGCTTTTTGACCAGGTTGATATCGCTGTAGAGCCCGTAAAGTTCGTCGTTAAATCTTCTTCTCCACTCACCACCGATGCACACTGGGCCAAACATAACTCGAAGAATCTTTCTCCCAAAGCAACCCAGCTAGTTTTCATCCGATTTTGTCCGTGTCCATGCCTCTGCCCCATACAACAGGACTGGGATGATTAAACTTTTATATAGGGTCTCTTTAGTTCTTTGAGAGAGGGCTTTACTACTCAAACGCTTTCTTAGCCCGAAGAAACAGCGATTTGCAAGTGTGATTTTTAGTTTGATCTCCGCCCTGTTATTGTTGTGCGATGTAATAGTGGATCCAAGGTAAACAAAGTCTCTGACTACTTCGAAGTTATAACCGCCAATCGTGACGTTTTGTCCCAGTCGATGGTGTTGGACTTCTCTTCTCTATGACAGCATATACTTAATTTTAGTCTCGTTAACAGTCAAACCCATCTTCGCCGCTTCCGCTTCAATACTTGCAAATGCTCTACTGACAGCTCGCTTTGTTCTGCCTATGATGTCAATGTTATCAGCATAAGTAAGGAGTTGAACGTACTTTTGAAAAATTGTGCCTCTGGTGTTGACATTTGAGTTGCGCACAATTGCTTCCAGCACGATGTTAAAGAGTTTGCATGATAGACATCACCCTCTCTCAGACCTTTCTCGACATCAAAGTCGTCGGTGAAGTTCTTACCGACTCAGACGGAGCAGCGAGATTCCTTCATTGTCATTCTGCACAAGCGGACAAGGTGGCAGGGACGCCGAGATGTGACAAGGCTCTGTATAACTCGTCTCTATCAACGCTATCATAGGCGGTTTTAAAGTCGATGAAGATATGGTGCGTATCGACTTGGAATTCTTGGGTTTTTTCCAGGATCTGCCGGAGTGTAAAAATCTGATCGTTAGTTGATTTTCCTCGCCTAAAGCCACACTGATAAAATCCGATCAGGTCGTTGGTAAAAGATTCTAGGCGGATACACAAAATAGCCGATATAATTTTGTATGCGATGTTGAGGAGACTTATACCTCTGTAGTTGGCGCAGTTCAGAGCATCTCCCCTTTTGTGGATAGGGCACACTATGGCGAGCTTCCATTCACTGGGCATACTTTCCTCCGACCAGATTCTAGAAATAAGTTGGTGTATGCTCCTGACCAAGTCATCTCCCGCTGCCTTAAAGAGTTCAGCTGGCAGGCCATCTGAACCCGCGGCCTTGTGCGACTTAAGTTTGGATATCGCCGTTCTTACTTCTTGTAGGTCAGGTGGACGGATATTTTGACCATCATCATCCAAGTTGAATGGGTTGCTCTGCATAGCAACGGATGGTTGGCAGTCTTCGTCGCTTAGCAGCGTGGAAAAGTGTTCCTTCCAAATTCTCAACACCGTCTGCGTATCTCCTACGACATTACCATTTTTATCACGGCAGGCTTATATTATAGGCTAGAATCCTTGAGTAGATCGTTTCACCCTTTGATAGAACTTTCCAGCGTTACCCCTGCTGTAGCATCCCTCAATATACTCCACCGCTTGCTTTTCGTGCTCCCTCTTCTTCCTTCTTAGGAGTCGGTGTTCCTCTCTTCTTTTTTGCACATAGACCTCGCGGGCTGCTCTCTCACCAGTTCTGGTCCTAGCTGGCAGCATTGACTCATATGCTTCGTATTTGGCTGCATGTGCCTGCCGACAGTCCCCATCGAACCAGAGGTTTCGCTTTGGTTGTCGATTGAATCCCAGCACATCAGAGGCGGCACTTCTAATGGCTAGCTGGCAATGATTCCACTGTTTGTCTATAGTTGGTGCTGCTGGTGCGTTTTCTGAGAGATTGAGATCACCAGTCTCTGGTGATAAAAATTTACCGACGCTGAACTTTCTCCTAATATCCTCTCTTCGCTGAGGTGCCAAGGATATCCGCATCCGGACTGTAGATACTTACAGGTAGTGGTCCGAGTCTATGTTGGCCCCTCGGAAAGTTCGGACATCCAGGATACTGGATGCATGCCTGGCGTCTATCGCGACATGATCAATTTGGTTAACAGTGCCTTGATCTGGAGACCCCCGCCACGGAGGGGCTTACGGTGACTAGCCTTACCCCCAGGAGGGGATAGGACTTAAAAATGAAACTGTCCGCCAAAACTCAGAGCTTTGTCGGAATTTTATCGAAGTAACGTCAATTTTGTATACTTTTTCTAGACTATATGGACCATAAATGCAACCTGTCATCCAAAACATTCAATACCAAATAATCGATCTAAAGATCGGCGAAGTTATGATCTGACCTTTTGCCAATTTCACTTTGGACCATTCAAAGCAAAATTAATCAAATTTGTATTGTACCCCAGAGAACGTTAATACCCTGCTTAGTGTTTAACCTATGAGACATTTAAGAAAAAAAGTTTATATACAAATATAATGTTATATGTACATTGTATCTATCTTTTTTTTCAGGAAAATCTCTAGCAGTTTACTCTACAACACATAAGATAACTTCGTGTGCAATACTTGACAATGGACTTTTTGCAATAATAGCAATGGAAAATGCACCTGATATTCTAATACTTCAATTGAAAAACTATGATAAAATAAGAATAGAATCAGAAAAATTAACTTCACAAAGTGTAGACTATATAACAAGCACATTAGAACAAGAAAATTAGTGCCTCAACAAAACCAAGCTATTTTTTATGTACGTACATACAATATTATATTTACGTATGTATCTAACTTTTTTTTTTCAGGAAAATCTCTAGCAGTTTACTCTACAACACATAAGATAACTTCGTGTGCAATACTTGACAATGGACTTTTGCAATAAGAGCAATGGAAGATGCGCCTGATATTCTAATACTTCAATTAAAAAACTATGATAAAATAAGAATAGAATCAGAAAAATTAACTTCACAATGTGTAGACTATATAACAAACACATTAAAAGAAGAAAATTAATGCCTCAACAAAGCCAAGCTTTTCTTTATGTACGTACATATAATGTTATATGTACGTATGTATCTAACTTCTTTTTTCAGGAAAATCTATAGCAGTTTATTTTACAACACATAAGATAACTTCGTGTGCAATACTTGACAATGGACTTTTTGCAATAATAGCAATGGAAGATGCGCCTGATATTCTAATACTTCAATTGAAAAACTATGATAAAATAAGAATAGAATCAGAAAAATTAACTTCACAAAGTGTAGACTATATAACAAACACATTAAAAGAAGAAAATGAATGCCTCAAGAAAATCAAGCTATGTTTTTATGTATGTAGATATATTGTTTTAGCGACTCTTACTATAGATCAAAGGTAAGGACCCGAAACCACTGCTGTCATTGGCATTATTCTCATTTCCGTAACATCTTCCAATTGACTAATTGACAAGAAGGCACACAAGAAGCTTTTCCGTTCATCTTCCCAGTAGGAAATTTCAATGTGTGGAAGCTACACCCCATGAATTTGGTATGAAAACATCGATGAATTTTGCATGGGGCTATTATAGGCGGTCACCAAGTGATTTTCTAGGTGAATATTTACAAGTGAAATGACGAAGTAGGGGTAATTAGTTTATTCATAATCCAATTATATGTGATGAAAAATATCATGAACGTTAAGGTATGATAGCTTAGAGTTGCTTATTCAACAGGTGAAAAATGACATGAATGCTCATCCATTAATTCACTCTGTTAATGTAACTCGTTAATTCGCATATGAATTATATATGATAAAAAATGCCATGAACGTTCAATAATGAAATCACTATGTAAAGCCCGTATGATACCTACTGGTTTTTTCCTCATTTTAATGCATTAAATCACATGAAAGTGTCAGTTCTCTGTGAAAGAGGAAAAATGTTTTTTTTTTTACCGAAACAGAAACATTATGTATATGTATGGTATGCACAAAAACATAATTTTTTAAATTTAATTTTTTAATTCGACGATTCAATAATATAAACATTCAATTAAGAAGAAATACGCTAAAAATAATTATAAAATGTAGTCTTGATAAAATCAAGAAATACCCACCAGTCGCCAAATATGCTAAGGCTAATAATTGTAACCTTTCAGCTAAGTCAATACAATTTCTGGACAATAAAAAACACTGATAAAAAAATTAACTTCTTTTGATGTGATGATAATCAAAGCGAACAAAACTGGATACTCTGGTTCATATGTTTTTGAACTTTCTCAAAAAAAAACCACGAACTCATGTTATCACCAGGGAAGACTGAGGACTGAGTGTATTTCTCGGGGCAGGTAGAAAAAACGCAATGTTCGTCGGTTTTCTCATGGCAGAGAATACCTTTTTTTTATTTTTTTTTTAAGGCTTTTTTGGTTTCATTTATTTTTTGTTCTAGGGAAGAAAACAGAACAACCACCGCAGAGCACCAAACATCATTTGCGAACCCATTAAGATATGCATTACTCTTCATCAGAGGAATCATCGTTTATGATTTTGTAACTAAAATTATAGTGAATTGTAAGCATTCCATTCATTTGAATTTAGTCACCTGATGAAAAAATGCGCAACCGTTTTCTTATGAAATCATTACAAACTACTAATCGATGGAAATAGGCAATGAATCCATTGATGAATTCACCAAAAAATATCAGTGATATCGAAATTTCCTACTGGGTCCTAAAGACACATAGCTCGATAACACATCTCTAATGATTTGTTTTTGTTCTGTTTTACGAGCTCCCAATTATTCATATACAGAGTGCCGAATGTACAAACACAACAATGTAGCAAATGGATTTCAGGGGTGATTTTTAATATGACTTATCTGTGAATCTTATAAGTATGTAAAGTGTTTTATGGCTTATTTTGAAATAAGTTTAAAGGAAAAAAAACTCTTGCCAAACGTATGGCATAGGTATGTAGATGAAGTGTTTTTTTTTTAATTTTTTTCTTATTATCTATTTTTAATAATTTTTAATTATTATATAAGTTATATAAGTTAAGATTAATAATTTAATCTTAACTTATAACTATCTTAAAGCTAGACAAAAATGTTTAAAACTAGCCTTATTATCAATAACTTACAACTAATTTACTGGCACTTTACGGGCGCTCTAAACTAATATATATCTCTTAATACTAATGTCTTTCGACCTTAAAACTATTTTAATTCATACCAATTATTTTATTTTTATGACCAAGAAAATTTTTTAACAAAAAACTTAATTTTTACTTATAGACTACCTAAAGCTAAAATAAAAATAATTAAATCTAGATACAACTAACTGTAGATGAAGTGTTTGCGGTAGTAAGTAAATCGGAAGTTGAAAGTGTTTTTAATGTTTTAAATGTTCAATTTGATTAAATAAAATTTACACATGAAATTGAAAATGAAAGTAAATTACCTCTCCTTAGTTTTGAATTAAGAAAAATGTGTGAGTCAATTGAAATAGCTATTTACTGAACACCAGCCACCACATTTAGAATAATAACAAATAATTCAAATTGTTGCATACAACTATAACACAAATATGCAGCTTTTCATTCCATGGTAAACCGAATGTGCAGTTTGATTAGCAATGAATTACATGAAAGAATGTAAACCAAAAAACAAATCGCTAAACTAAACGTGTATAAGGACGTTTTGATAGATCAAATTATAAAAAAAGCATACTTACGGCAAAAATACAAAAACATAAATATTCGACTTTATTTTTACAAAATTATAACATTGACGAACAAAGCATACGTGTCGCGATATCGTAGGTACAGGTCGTAATGAATAAATTGAAAACTAAATCTCGTGAATACGTAATGGAAATTGTTTACTCAAACCAAAATAAGCTTTATAATTTACTGGAATCAACAAAAGACAAATCCGATAATTTAAATAGATCAGGAATAAACGTGATTAAGTACAGTGAATGTGAAAGTGTTTATTATGGCCAAACAAAAATAAATATCCTAAAATCTTACAGATCGACACTAGCTGCACAAGCATTAAATAATGACCATATAAGTGTTGACATCAATAATATGCAACTTGTGAAGCCAATGATAGATGAACGAAAACTTGATGCATACAAGAGTTTTTATGTACAAAAAGATAGAAACTCTATGAACCTAGGCAATGGGAACATAGAGTCGATCTTGTTCTTTCATATAGCATAATAGCACATCATATACCTCCCATGACAAAGTACATCACGCACACATGTTGAATTTTGATTTTGGTCGTAATGCAGAGGATGGAATCATAACATTCCAAAATGCATTCAAATACTCCTTTCAACTCGGTTTTATTTTTTGTATTTAATTCAAATATTGGATTTGTTGTAAATAATAATAATAATCGCGTTAGAAGTAAAACACGTGTGAAATCAAGAAAAGGTGTTTGACAAACATCATTTTCTTTGTTTATTGTCGGATTTCACGTTGCTCAAGAACAACTTTAAATAATAAATGTATGTTTTTTATTGGTATTGTAACCTAAACCAAGTAAAGGAATTTATTTTAATTTAATTGAATGAAGACTTGAAGATTTTCACGAGGTTTAATGACAGCTGCCAATCGATGACAGCTTCCAAGTTGACAGCCTTCTATAGGGTGTGTCCGGTTGCCACATTCCTCCCGCTTTTAACTTGTTTCCGTATCGCTTTGGTGTTCTTACTACTCTGCCGCCGCAACGAGTAACCCTGTCCTTATCAAATATTCCCACAGTTGTGGGGATGGTGGTATAAGGTTTTGGGGATATATCGTGTTTTTCGTATTACATCAGATGTCCCAAATAAGCTATTTCCTAGCTTGTATATTAACCACAGAAGGCCTTATGCAAGTCATTTTGGCGCACATTCTGCAAGCTATGACTTTCATTTGAACATCCATCACAAGCTATATGGAAATAAATAGCTTGTATATGGAAACAATTAGCATGTTAAGACCACTGAAAATAGTTTAAAAAATGGTTGCTTATATATTTAATTTTATTAATATCTGGATTTTGATCGACATTTGGGACTTCTGAACTGCTTTTCCTGCTTATCTGAAATGTATAGAATTTAATTTTAAAAATTTCAATTTACTTACATGATTTTTCCGGTATTTGAACTCAGGACCTTTCGATCGCCGTCCGAGCACTCTGCAACTACTCCACCTAATGATATACGAGTGGAATATCCAAATTTTGATGAATTGATACACCGCATGCTTTCACGTTATAAAAATTATTTTGCGTTCGCCCAATGAATGTCATTGTGCGGTGGCGATTGGTAAATTTCCATTCTTTGGATTTCTTAAAAAAATAATATTCGAATCTTTATATTTTATAGTCTTGTGTAATTAATTAAATATGGTAGGTATGTGTACAGTGTGTAAAAACAAGTTTTACAAATAATTTTCACAAGATTTAGGTACATACAACGTAAATATCTTAAAATTATTTAAATCGCAAATGCTCTTTATTTTACAGCTTTTATTATTCCTTATTATACTTTCATTGCATTTACAATTTCGAACAAAAAGTATTTTATGTTAATATTCATATTGCATTAACTCCACCGTCATAAAAAATTGTGTGTCAATATGATTCGAATTTTGGCTTACAATAGTGTTTAAGCTTTCTAGGAGCTTCTGCGTAAAAAATTAAAAAAAAATCATATTAACTGTTTCCCATAAGATCGACAACCAAAATAAATGGTTCTACTAGATGTACCAAAAATAACAATTTTTTTCCAAAAAAAATATTAAAAGGTACCTTTCCCTTCATTAATGAACTGATTTTTTGGCCAAAAAAGAAATGTGTGGGAGCTATACTGTTAGCTGTCGCCTTAAAAAAAAAGTGAAAAAAACGTGTGGGCATATTACCGAAAAACAATATGTACTAAGTTTGAAGTAAGTCCATCGTACCGTTTAGGCTGCAGACTCGAGCACAGACAGACAGACGGAATTGCGGGAACCACTGTTTGGTGTTCTCTATGATCATAATGTCATGTTTGATTGTTAGAATTTTTTTTTATTTTTACCAATACATAACTTGGCTTACAGTACCTATAATCGCAAGTAAAAATGTGATAATAAATACTTATTCAAAACTTTAGTATGGGCCGATCGAGCCGCTGCTAGGCTCAGCAGCGAGTTAACTGCAGCGACTCGGACGGTGCGTGGACCAGGTCTATGAAATCCGATTGGGAACTCACCTGTCAGACGGTTGTCCAAGGACGACGGTATGCAAATTGTAGATGTGTGATGATGCATAATGGCGGTGGGTAGACCAACTGGACCTAGAGAAACTTCCACCACGTAGGGACGTAGGTCGGAGCCGGAAGTCCGGTAGAGGCACAGGAGCCGAGGGTTGCTTGATTGCAACGGAGGTGGGGTATCTCCTCGTTTAGTTTTTATCACTTGTTTTTTTTTTATTTTTTTTTGTTTTTTTTTTGCACTGGCATTAAAATGTTATGTTTTTAGTGCACTATTTTATTGTCCTTGTATAACTTTTGTTCGTGCAACTGTTTTTTTTATATTTTCACTTTTGTTAATATTTTGTTACACGCGCGTTTGTTTCGAGTTATTAGGTATTATTATTTTTTTTTACAATTAATTATTTAATGCGGTGGGAAAAATGTGCGCGAATGACTGACTGTCAGTAGTCAGATATAAACACAAGCTGACGGGAAGACAGAGCGGGACAGGCATAGTCATAGGTATGAAGCTCTGAAAGGAGATGAGGTTTATAATACGAGGAAGGAGCCAGGATGATGAAATGTGAACGTTTGCTGGTTCATCTAATAGGGGAATATTTGAAAGGGAAGTATATTCTGAAACAGGACGACATGATTCAGGAAAGCTGGTGGATAAAGTGTGGACGATTCACAATGTGAGTCGAAATTTTCGAATTTTATGGGTCGCGTACCTAATAGGTTTGTTTCTCAGCTTAATAGGAAGGTAGTGAATGGTAATGTTGGGAATAGGCTACGGATTCTCATTTTCCGGTATTTGTGCGAGCCGTTGAGCTATCGGTGGCAAACCGCCAATTAGACTAACTTGTCGTAAGAACAAAGGAAATTTGCCACGGTTAGGCTAGTGATTACCGTAGGACAGATTCTCTTTGTCATTACGATTTAAAATCAGGCGGAGTTCAGTCGTTAAAAACTTTAAAGGTGATACTTGAACAGCATAGTTTTCCATATAATAGATTGCGCGGGTAAAATTTGAATTCGAATGTAATAAATTTTTGCGATATCATAAGGATATTTATTTTAGAGTTTCTCTTCGGATTTGTTGGGATTAATAGTGTTTATTTCAAGAAATAAAGTGCTTTAGCGGATAAGAATCTTGTTGTTGCCAACTGAAAAGTGGATTTAGCTAGTGACGGGCACCAGGTAATAATATTAACACAATTTCGATTAAAAGTGCTATTCTGAAGGATGTCCTGTTTTTAGTGAGGAAGAATCGGCGGCTAACGACGTAGACAGTGGGTTGTTGCCGCCGCTGGTGTTTTTAACGGTCTAACCGTGGATATCCCCCTAGTGCATTTGCTCTTGGCGTATTGAAAAGTGGGAACGAGCTCGCCTTACGACTCATATTGCCAAGCTAGAACTCCTCTGGGAATAAGAAGGGGTCCGCTACCTCACTGGTGTTAAGTGGCTGCTTGCAGCACTAAAATCCAGGCCCGTGGAAGACCCGGGCGGTCAAGTAAAAACCTCCTAGTGCTCATATGCATCTATAGATATATTTACAAACCTTTTCATACTTATATAACATATAAACATATATATGCCTATACCAAAATTATTTCGGTACGAGAATACCTACAATTCGATTGGTTTTAATCGACTACCTACCAATCGCTATATACTCGTAACGACTGGTGCTTCTGGGCACGCTTATTTAATTATTCCGTACGCCGTTGGTTGGCGATCGACGCTTATAGGCAGAAGCCGTATATATATATAAAAAAAAACAATATACAACATTGGCGTGATAGTGAAATTTTGTGTTATAATTAAGCGTTGATTTTCATTTATTATTATTATAGCTTTTTTGGATTTTTTTTATATACCTACATATTTGAATTGCTGGGTTGTGGGGTAAAAGTGAACGCCGATATAAGATTTTACTTTGGGGGTGTCCGTCCCGTGCGGATTAAGTTATTCGTAATACCCTGGTAGTGATAGCAAGATTTTGCGAACCCTTAGCTACCCACAGAGAGCTCTATGTAGGTAGGATAACGGGGGTTGATGATACCTTCACTCAAAAAAGGAGGTCAGTTAGAAAGGCCGGTAGATAACTGGAAACTTAAACCTAGCGGGAGCAGAGCAGACACCGTTTCGACCGCCGGTAACCTCGCGTCGTCACTTTTAGCCGAATTACCGGGAATTTAAAGTATATATAGGTTTTTAAAGTTAAGAATTTAATTGATAGTTTTTAAAGATTAATACCAAACCCTGTTATCCATGTTAAATTTTAAATTTTTGGTATATTTTATGTAAGTTGCATTTAGTAATAAATTCAAGCTGTAAATCACGTCAAATGCTGATGAAACGCCCCGTGTTTTTATGAGCTTCCAAGGGGCTTAAAATGGTGCAATAAATTTTCTTTAAGGGGGTGCGGAAGGGCTAGCGATGGACGTACGGTAGCCTGAAGATATTATGGTTCGATCGCGATAGTAAATCCGATCTGATTTGCGACTAAGGGGAATTCGAGATTCGGGCCGAATGAATTCCAGGTGGGGTGGGTATAGGCCAAGCTGCATCATCAGCCGCAGCGTTCCTGAAGTGTGGACAATTTGGTGGTGGCTAAGTGATAGTTTTTTCTTTGGCATGATTTCTGTTTTTTTTGGAATAGGCGAGGTCTGGCTATGGGGGCAAGATCCCCCCCTAATCCGGCGAGCTGAGTCGAGCATAGCGAGCATGCCATCGCCTCCATAGCGGACATTCTACCCCCTCTCAGTCCCATCCTACCCGCTTCCTGTCCTCTTATATTTTTACTCAATTTTTTTTTTGCAGCTTCTACTTCTACCCTACCTACCTCCACCTCCTATCCTTTTGCCTTATTTCAAATGGCGCCCATACGTACTTTTTGTGATTGTCTAGTCTTTCGTTTGGGATTTAATCGGTTTTGGACGGTTTCGAAAACAGCATTCGATCGTGACGTAAGTCGTGAACGAAATCGCTCGTGAGAATGTTCGTTCGCTTGCGACGGGACGGTAGGATGGTGTTTAAGAGACTAGAAGGAACTGATAGTGAATGTTGGATAAAAATTTGAATTTTAAATTAAATAATTATGGTGTCCGGTTGACGTCGAGGGCGGCATCCATTCGGCACGTAGGTCGTGAACAAGATTGCCTTTGAGAATGCTTGTTTACTTGCGACGGGACGAGTGGATGGTGGATGTCCGAGACGGCAACCGAGACCACAGAACGATATCGCCCTCATTGTCCGAAAAAGAGATTCTGTAAGTCTTCCTGAGGAAGGTTGTTACGTACCACTGGAATCGCGACAGAATACTCTTGATCGGATAATGAAGGTGTCATGAGAACTGAGATAGCGCGTAATCAGGGCGGAGTCGATTCGTAAGTCTTGGATTGAATTGCTCGTGAGAAAGTCCATCCAATCGCGACGAGGAAATTCGGTCCTGATGACAGCGGTTCTTTTTAGGTTCCTTTTCGCTGATAATGTTTTGTGCCCTCGTAGGTTTCCTCGTGTTTTATGTGATCCACACTTCGGGAAGTAATAATATTAAAGAAAGAGAAATAGTAAGTGAATGAAAGGATTCGCTGTCGAACCATAGAGATCGAAGGCAGAAGTTACCGAGTATTGCTGCCTGAAGCACCCCCGCTATTACATGAAATATATACACACATACCAATAGTACGCTACATGGGTATTTTTATGATTAATTTGGAAAAAGAAATACACATTTATAGTTATTATTCATAAATTTTTGTGGCAGTATAGGGTCGCTCAAGGGTGAGTGATATTACCAATTGTTCGTGGAGGTAACAAATTGTGCTATCGAGGTGGAGAGACCTAAAGTATAGCAGAATTAGTTTGTTTTGTTTTAGAAAAAAAAAAAAAGTAAATAAAAAAAAAATATATATATATAATTAATTAGAACAGCCATAGTAGGTTTAAGTTTCAAGCCGTTAGAAGTAATTGTGCATTTCTAGGTATAGATTAATAGATTAGTTAGAAATTTTTAGCATAGTGTATAGGTAGGATAGTTATATAAAACACAACAGAAAAAAAAAATCAAATAGATTAGGTTTTTTTTGTAAGTATAGGTTGTGTAGTATAGTTTTTGTTTAAGTAGATATATTCGTTCTTGTTATTTGTTAGTTTAGGAGTTAAGCATAGTTTGTAGGGATAGAATAAATAGAATAGATATAAAATTAAAACAAACAAAAAATAAATAAAAAAAAAAGGGGAAACAAAATAATATAAGTAGATTAGTTTCAGTAGATTTAAGTTATATAGGCTTTAGTTATTAAGTTAGTAGATAGTGTTATTCATTGTTAGTTATTATTAGGCCTAGTTTAAGAATTTAAGAGTAGGTAGTAAATTGATATTATAGAGATAAATACATAAAAAAAATTATATATACAAGAATTAAATTTTTTTTTATAGAATTAGGTAGAATAGGTTTAGATAAGGCATAGTGTTAAGCGTAAATCCATTGTTTTGTTAGATTTGTGTTTTCTTATTGTTAGTTAAGTAGCTGAATTGTTGTGAGAAAGAAGTTTTAAAATTTTGTATTCTGTTTGTAAGTTAAGTAAACGTAGTGGCTGAATGGTCATCGTTTTTTTTTGTTCTATATTACTATAATTTTATACATTTTATTATTTTCAGTTTGAGGGCTTTTGAGTTCCGTATAACGTTAGGGGTAGGCGGAGAGTGTTAGCGTCCAACAGTCTTTTTAGTTTTCATGAAAGGGCAAGAAGAGGAAATCCTCGAGGAAGAGATTAACTGCGTGAGGGAATTTGTAAAGGACCGAGTACTTACCCGGGCTCTACGCGATAGGCTTTTACAAAATTTGCCGGAAATGTCATTTGTTAAGCACTCGCCGATTAAAAAGAAAGGTACCGAACCACATATTATGCAGACTGGTGAATTTTCCGCCGATAGCGCTCGCCGGCCGCACAGCTTGATAGGGCAAGGTTTTGATGATGATCTGAACCGCACTCTTGGTGGTCCTAGTGGGTCCGGTATTGCAACGGGCCTAACCGACGTCGAACATAGCCATGGTGACCCCCCCGGAAGTGGTACTGGATCCGACACGGTGTCCGGTCCTCCGTACAGCGATTTGACCGTAGGCGGTAATGGTTTGCCAAAGGCAACGAACCAACTAAACGCTAGTGCGGGCTCCGGAACCGCAGGTGACAGTGGGCTTCCGCGGAGCGAAAAAGTTATGGTAGATCCGGCAACGCTAGGCTCTTTAATTAGTGCGGAGGTGAGAGCGGCGATGGAACAGGCTAGGTCTGAGCAACTGGAGTTATCCAGAAGCTCCGTAGATAGGGAAGTTTCGGATACGTTGAGAGACGAGATCAGGCGACAGGTTTTGAGTCTCATGAAGGAAATGAGTACGACTCTTTATGTTACTCAACCAGGTGAAGAAGGTTTCCGACAGCCGACGGGCAATCCAGCAGTGGCACCGACGCCAGTTCCGGAACAATTTGTCGTACCTTCAAGGCATTCTCAGCTGGACCCAAGGCCAAGGTATTTTCAACCAAGGGATCCTAATCCGAGACCAGTTGGAGAATGTGGATACCCGCCGAGTGGCGGGCGACAACCGAGTCCTTTTCAGGATCCTCACAACGAGGCGAGGGTTCATAATGGTAGACGGGCTCCACTCCCAAGTAATTCAGCTCATTACTACCCACATTCTACCATGAGAATGCCCATCAAAATGGACAAGTGGGGTTTAAAATTTGATGGCAAAGCCGATTCGCTCAGCGTAGAGGATTTTGTCTTTCGAGTGGAGACCCTACAATGCCAATATGAATGCTCCTGGGCTGAGATCATGAGAGATTTTCATCTTTTACTCTCCGGTGCTGCCAGTGAGTGGTACTGGTACTACCATCGTTCCAATGGTCGACCAGACTGGCCCATGCTAAGGGATGCGTTGTTACGGCAATTTCGAAGTTCGAAGTCGGACTACGAGATCATCCGAGAAATAATGGAACGGAAACAAGGTACCTGGGAGTCAAGTGATGAGTATTTTGCGGCCATTACGAAACTTAGATCTCGGCTCAGAGTGCAGATTCCCGAAATCGAGCTTGTGAGAATCTTGAAAAGGAACCTGAATGAGCGGTTGGAAAGGTTGGTGTATCCACAAGCCGTTTACTCCGTGGACCAGCTGAGAATGGCTTGCAAGGAGGCGGAGTATGCGTTCCCGAAGAAGGACCGGGACGGTCCGAAACAATATAGAGCTCCAACTCGTTTCGTGGCGAATGAGTTAGAGCAATTTTATGAGCCAGATATGAGGCCGTCACACGACGAACAAGTGAACGCTTTACATCACTTGGGCGTTCGCCCAAAAGTTTCAAGTGGCCAACATGAAAGCCGTCCCGGTGTTTGCTGGAACTGTAGGTTGCCAGGACATTCTTTCGTGGATTGCCCGTCAACCCGGAGGAACATCTTTTGCTATCGTTGTGGGCAAGAGGGGGTAATAACGCCGAAATGTTCGCGTTGCATTTCGGAAAACCGCAACCGGAACGCGACGACTTCGGGGGAGTCGCGTTCGACTCAAACACCCCAAATGGAAAAGTAAGGAATGCCGAGTCACAAACCTGTTTCGAAGAAACGAATATTAGAATACTGGCTAGAAAAAGCAATGATAGAGTGGTAGAAAAGGAAACTGGGAATCGATTTGAAATTAAACCATTGCATGAGAGGATTAGAAACTACTACGAAACAAGAGAGACGATATTCGGAGGAAAAGTAAGCGCAGTCTCTAAAAGAATTAGTAAAGCGAGAATTCGGTATGAACTAAGGAAACAAACACGTATGAGCATTTCTTCGTCGGTTATAGATACTCATGCTGATCCCCGTCCTTATGCTAAAGTTCAAATCGCCAACAAAAGCGTGTATGGATTGTTGAATAGCGGGGCCAGTGTGAGTATTCTAGGGAAAGATTGCCTGAAATTCTTAGATGAGATTGGAGTGAAATTGCATCCCTTCAAGTCTGGGGTTAAAACAGCAGATGGTAAAAATCAGGCTATAATAGGGAAAATTAAGTTGGAGGTCAGCTATAAAAATCGCGAAGAATCAATTACGTTCTATTTGGTGCCCAATCTCGATCAGGAATTGTACTTAGGAGTGGATTTCTGGAAGGCGTTCCAAATCGCTCCGAACGTTGTGAGTGCCGTGTCGATTTTAGAGGATAACGCGGATTTGAGTAACGCACACGAACTTTCGGTGGAACAACGGTCGCGATTGGAAGCGGTGAAACAGAAGTTTCTTGATTTCGATCGCCACGGTCTCGGTAAAACAGAACTAATGGAGCACGTCATCGATACCGGAGACGCGGAGCCTGTTAAGCAGCGTCATTACCCTGTTTCTCCAGCGGTGCAGGCCTTATTATACCAGGAAATAGATAGGATGCTTCAGCTCGGCGTTATTGAGGAAAGTGAAAGCCCTTGGTGCTCGCCTGTTGTCCTTATAAAGAAGCCAGCCATAGACGGTACCATTAAGTATCGTTTTTGTCTGGATTCTCGTAAGGTAAATCCGTTAAGCAAAAAGGATGCTAACCCTCTCCCCCATATCGAAGGGCTGATCAGTCGTCTACCTAACACCTATTTTATAAGCAGTGTAGACCTGAAAGAAGCTTTTTGCCAAATACCGTTGGAGAGGCAGAGTAGAGAGAAAACTGCGTTTGCGGTACCGGGAAGACCCTTATACCAGTTCACGGGCATGCCCTTTGGGTTGTGTAATGCAGCTCAAAGGTTATGTCGGTTAATGGATAAGGTTATTCCTGCACGACTCAGGGACAACGTCTTCGTGTATTTAGATGACCTGTTAATAATCGCTCCAGATTTTGAGACACATGTCACCCTGCTGGGAGAAGTAGCCGAGTGTTTAAGAAAGGCCAACCTCACCATCAACCTTAAAAAGTCCAGGTTTTGCTTCAAGGAGCTAAAATACCTGGGTTTTATCGTTGGTGGTGGAAAGGTGAAAACGGATCCGGCAAAGGTCGAAGCGGTCGTCGATTTTCCGATGCCGAAAAATGCTCGACAGGTCCGTCGGCTGCTCGGTCTAGCAGGGTGGTATAGGCGATTTATCAGGGACTTCTCCAGTTTAACCGCGCCCTTGACAGATACGTTGAAGAAGAAGAACACGAAGTTTACTATGACGGAGGAAGCTATAGCCGTGTTCGAAAATCTGAAAAAGGCCTTAACGACAGCTCCGGTTCTTTCGCACCCAGATTTTTCGAGACGGTTTTATGTGCAGTGCGACGCGTCAGACTCTGGAATCGGCGCGGTACTCTTTCAGAAGAGCGAGGCGGGAGAAGAAAGTCCGATTTCCTACTTCTCACACAAACTGAATTCTTGCCAACGGAATTATAGTGTGACCGAGAAGGAATGTATGGCAGCAGTGATGGCAGTTAAAAAGTTTAGGCCCTATGTCGAGGGTATGGCATTTACCATCATAACGGATCACTCGAGTCTGAAATGGTTAATGACCATGAAGGATCTGAGTGGCAGGCTGGCTAGGTGATCACTCGAATTACAGTCTTATACCTTCGACATAGAACACCGAAAAGGCTCACTGAATGTCGTGCCAGATACACTTTCTCGGGCACACTTAGATAGTTTGGACATAGGAGAAGTAGCGCCATTAGTTGATCTCGAGTCAGAAGAGTTTCACTCCGAAGAGTACAAGGATCTGATCAACACTATTCGAGATCACCAGACCGAGTTGCCGGATTTGAAAATTGTTGATTCGTTCATATATAAACGCGCGCTACCCTTAACTAGTGAAGATTCACTGTTAGAGAATACCTGGCGGCTGTGGATACCCTCAGGGTTAACAGAGAGTATAATTATGAAGGCCCATAATCCACCTCGAGCCGCGCATGGAGGTGTAGGTAAAACCTTACACCGGATACGTGAATATTTTTATTGGCCAAATATGACCGTTCAAATCCGACAATTTGTATCCCAATGTGAAATCTGTAAACAATCAAAGTCCACGAATCAAGTCCAACGTCCTCCGATATGTAACAGTTTTGAAACCGATCGTCCTTTTCAGAAAATTTATGTAGATTTTATTGGCCCTTATCCGCGATCAAAAGCAGGTAATTCGTTTGTTTTTGTTGTCTTAGATCATTTGTCTAAATATGTTTTGTTAAAGCCTCTACGTTCTGCCAACTCTGGAAGCATCATTACGTTTTTGAAAAACGACGTTTTTAATTCTTTCGGCGTACCTCAGATACTGCATTCTGATAACGGCAAGCAGTTCCTGTCGAAAGAATTTCAAAACTTTTTAGAGAAGTATGGCGTACGCCACTTCAGAACTGCGAATTATGCTCCTCAATCTAATGCTTCCGAGAGAGTCAACAGATCGTTACTAGCTCCCATACGATCCTACTTAAAAGAGGATCAACGTGATTGGGATGTAAACTTAAGTGACATCGCATGCGCGATGAGAAGTTCCGTCCATTCTGCTACAGGTGTGTCACCCTATTTTGCCCTATTCGGGACCAATATGATGACACACGGAAGTAGCTATGAGTTGGCCCTAAAACTGAATGTGGTAGAAGATGGCGAGCTGTTGACTCTCCCGAGACAGGAACGGCTGCAGATAATATGCGAGAAAATCAAAGAAGGTATTGTAAGAGCGAACGAAAAGAGTGCAAAAAATTACAACACCCGATCTCGAAATATTCGCTATGTGCCAGGGCAAGAAGTTTACAAAAGAAACTTTGTTCTCAGTGACTCCTCTAAGCGCCTTTCTTCGAAACTTTGTCCTAAATATGTAAAGTGTCGCGTGGTTAAGTCGGTAGGCAAAAGCATGTATGAGCTAGAGAACCTAGCGGGGAAAAGCATTGGCGTCTTTCATGCGAAAGATTTAAAACAGTAGAATCTTTACGTTACAAATAACATCAATGAGGAATTCTAACCGCAGTTGAGTATAGGTACGTCTATGATTGATAATGCGATAATTTTCACTTACGAAAATAAGTTCTATGGGAACATGGGAACACCTGTAATCCCGTTTAGCATCAAGACGGAACTATGTGTATTACATGTACCTATGTCCATATGTATGTCAAGGAGTGTCTCCAATAAGAATGACCCCGCTCATAGTGAGCGAGGGTGACAACCACTAGTACCTGACCAACTGTGATATTTACTCTGAATCTTCTGTGATATTTTAGTCGTAGTATATAAGAATTACTATATGTATTTCACTCCTATGGAGTACAATAGTAAAGAGAAAACGCCATGCAATCAAAACTGTGATAATGCTTTTAGAAATCTGTGATATTAGGTTAAGGATATAGTTTAATTGTGCCACCCTGTTCGATATGTATGAGTAGACACATAAAATAAGAGGTCTAGTCACGTAACACCTGTGATAGTAACCAATCGCTTTATTTAACCACTGTGATATTTTATTGTTTAGTTAGTACGAAAGATTCTCTTTATTCCCCATCTGTGATATTTTTATCTTAATGTGCAATTGATCTGCTTTATAACATCTAAAACATTCTGCCTGATTAGCTTAGGAACCTTCAGCGCGTTCGCTGGGATTAGACAAAGTATCAAACGAACGTATAGGTATAGTCACTTATGTATGTGGTATGTCCATAACATATGATTTTCCCCGTCCCTGGAAAAGTTTGACGTTGTAGCTAATTGTAGAATTGGTACTCATCAGTTGCATTAATCGGTTTAGTTATCAGGTGTTAAGAGTTTATAAAAACAAAAAAAAAAAAAAAAACAAAAAAAAAAAAAAGGGAAATTATTAAAAAAGAATTTTATATTCGACACTGGTACCATAGACCAATAGACCAAATTAGATTACCAGATATCCTGTCCCTATAGGAGCAGTCAAAGATATTTAGAAAAAAAAACAATGGAATTATCCTTGAATGGTGAGAATATGACAGAATAACCTTTAAGCCGGACATTAAGTAGTACGAATATTTTCACTAGTTGATTTTATGCAGTTTCATAGTATAAAATACATTTAACTTTATGCGGAGAAGAACGACCCATTACCGGAATCAAAATAAGGGAATATTTCTAGTATCTTTAGACAAACCGATAGTATGAAATTTAAGATTTAAAATTTAGTGAAGTAGTATGTACTAGGTATTTATTTTAAAAATATGGTATCAACTAGCATACAGGTAAATACATAATATAATGCTATATATTAATAACTTGTGTTAAGAAACTTACTCCGCAGTGAAGGTGATCGGTATAAATATCTTAAGTATATGAGGCGATGGATGTCGATCTATCCGATGGTACTGTTCACGAGGGGTAAGAAATGTGAGTTAAATAATAACAACCCATCCGGTATATGTAGGTCGTACTGCCCGGCTCGGTTTAAATGGGTTCTTCCCCACTTGTTGTTTAATGGTGTCCATTCATCACCTTCCCCCTTGCTTCCAGAGAAACATCTGGATCCGCTGTTTTGTTGTGAACACCCCAATGGTCGTCCAATGACTTTGTCATACCTGTACAGTAAATTTCCGTAAAAAAAAGAAAAAAAAAATTAAAAAAAAAAATTTTTTTTTAAAGAAAAGTAAAAGCTAAAATGGTACGATTTTGAGGATTTTTATTGCTTAGATACGTACATATTACTGCTACCCACTTACTCCTATTACCTCAAAAAAAAATAAATTTTTGGGCTTTCGGCATGGTCATGTCCAGCCGATGGAAAGAGACTCGTGTCTTCAGAGCCTGGGTGAACCATGAATCCGGATGTTGTCTTGCAGCTACTGTGCAATAGGATCCCTAAGAAAAAGGAAAAGAAAAAAATATAAAACGGCTTTAGTATGGGCCGATCGAGCCGCTGCTAGGCTCAGCAGCGAGTTAACTGCAGCGACTCGGACGGTGCGTGGACCAGGTCTATGAAATCCGATTGGGAACTCACCTGTCAGACGGTTGTCCAAGGACGACGGTATGCACATTGTAGATGTGTGATGATGCATAATGGCGGTGGGTAGACCAACTGGACCTAGAGAAACTTCCACCACGTAGGGACGTAGGTCGGAGCCGGAAGTCCGGTAGAGGCACAGGAGCCGAGGGTTGCTTGATTGCAACGGAGGTGGTGTATCTCCTCGTTTAGTTTTTATCACTTGTTTTTTTTTATTTTTTTTTGCACTGTTATTAAAATGTTATGTTTTTAGTGCACTATTTTATTGTCCTTGTATAACTTTTGTTCGTGCAACTGTTTTTTTTATATTTTCACTTTTGTTAATATTTTGTTACACGCGCGTTTGTTTCGAGTTATTAGGTATTATTATTTTTTTTTTACAATTAATTATTTAATGCGGTGGGAAAAATGTGCGCGAATGACTGACTGTCAGTAGTCAGATATAAGCACAAGCTGACGGGAAGACAGAGCGGGACAGGCATACTCATAGGTATGAAGCTCTGAAAGGAGATGAGGTTTATAATACGAGGAAGGAGCCAGGATGATGAAATGTGAACGTTTGCTGGTTCATCTCATAGGGGAATATTTGAAAGGGAAGCATATTCTGAAACAGGACGACATGATTCAGGAAAGCTGGTGGATAAAGTGTGGACGATTCACAATGTGAGTCGAAATTTTCGAATTTTATGGGTCGCGTACCTAATAGGTTTGTTTCTCAGCTTAATAGGAAGGTAGTGAATGGTAATGTTGGGAATAGGCTACGGATTCTCATTTTCCGGTATTTGTGCGAGCCGTTGAGCTATCGGTGGCAAACCGCCAATTAGACTAACTTGTCGTAAGAACAAAGGAAATTTGCCACGGTTAGGCTAGTGATTACCGTAGGACAGATTCTCTTTGTCATTACGATTTAAAATCAGGCGGAGTTCAGTCGTTAAAAACTTTAAAGGTGATACTTGAACAGCATAATTTTCCATATAATAGATTGCGCGGGTAAAATTTGAATTCGAATGTAATAAATTTTTGCGATATCATAAGGATATTTATTTTAGAGTTTCTCTTCGGATTTGTTGGGATTAATAGTGTTTATTTCAAGAAATAAAGTGCTTTAGCGGATAAGAATCTTGTTGTTGCCAACTGAAAAGTGGATTTAGCTAGTGACGGGCACCAGGTAATAATATTAACACAATTTCGATTAAAAGTGCTATTCTGAAGGATGTCCTGTTTTTAGTGAGGAAGAATCGGCGGCTAACGACGTAGACAGTGGGTTGTTGCCGCCGCTGGTGTTTTTAACGGTCTAACCGTGGATATCCCCCTAGTGCATTTGCTCTTGGCGTATTGAAAAGTGGGAACGAGCTCGCCTTACGACTCATATTGCCAAGCTAGAACTCCTCTGGGAATAAGAAGGGGTCCGCTACCTCACTGGTGTTAAGTGGCTGCTTGCAGCACTAAAATCCAGGCCCGTGGAAGACCCGGGCGGTCAAGTAAAAACCTCCTAGTGCTCATATGCATCTATAGATATATTTACAAACCTTTTCATACTTATATAACATATAAACATATATATGCCTATACCAAAATTATTTCGGTACGAGAATACCTACAATTCGATTGGTTTTAATCGACTACCTACCAATCGCTATATACTCGTAACGACTGGTGCTTCTGGGCACGCTTATTTAATTATTCCGTACGCCGTTGGTTGGCGATCGACGCTTATAGGCAGAAGCCGTATATATATAAAAAAAAAAACAATATACAACATTGGCGTGATAGTGAAATTTTGTGTTATAATTAAGCGTTGATTTTCATTTATTATTATTATAGCTTTTTTGGATTTTTTTTATATACCTACATATTTGAATTGCTGGGTGGTGGGGTAAAAGTGAACGCCGATATAAGATTTTTCTTTGGGGGTCGTCCGTCCCGTGCGGATTAAGTTATTCGTAATACCCTGGTAGTGATAGCAAGATTTTGCGAACCCTTAGCTACCCACAGAGAGCTCTATGTAGGTAGGATAACGGGGGTTGATGATACCTTCACTCAAAAAAGGAGGTCAGTTAGAAAGGCCGGTAGATAACTGGAAACTTAAGCCTAGCGGGAGCAGAGCAGACACCGTTTCGACCGCCGGTAACCTCGCGTCGTCACTTTTAGCCGAATTACCGGGAATTTAAAGTATATATAGGTTTTTAAAGTTAAGAATTTAATTGATAGTTTTTAAAGATTAATACCAAACCCTGTTATCCATGTTAAATTTTAAATTTTTGGTATATTTTATGTAAGTTGCATTTAGTAATAAATTCAAGCTGTAAATCACGTCAAATGCTGATGAAACGCCCCGTGTTTTTATGAGCTTCCAAGGGGCTTAAAATGGTGCAATAAATTTTCTTTCAGGGGGTGCGGAAGGGCTAGCGATGGACGTACGGTAGCCTGAAGATATTATGGTTCGATCGCGATAGTAAATCCGATCTGATTTGCGACTAAGGGGAATTCGAGATTCGGGCCGAATGAATTCCAGGTGGGGTGGGTATAGGTCAAGCTGCATCATCAGCCGCAGCGTTCCTGAAGTGTGGACAATTTGGTGGTGGCTAAGTGATAGTTTTTTCTTTGGCATGATTTCTGTTTTTTTTTTGGAATAGGCGAGGTCTGGCTATGGGGGCAAGATCCCCCCCTAATCCGGCGAGCTGAGTCGAGCATAGCGAGCATGCCATCGCCTCCATAGCGGACATTCTACCCCCTCTCAGTCCCATCCTACCCGCTTCCTGTCCTCTTATATTTTTACTCAATTTTTTTTTTGCAGCTTCTACTTCTACCCTACCTACCTCCACCTCCTATCCTTTTGCCTTATTTCAGACATCTGCAAAAAAAGAGGAAACAAAATAAAAAATTCATACTTGTGCGATAGAGAGCGAAAACCAAAATGGAGATCATCTTCAGGTATGAAGATTATAGGAAGTACGAACATGAAGATTGCAGATTATAGTGAAGATGAACATGTTCATCTTCATTATAGCATTTTCATCTGCACCATAATTTGTTCCGTTCAGATAACGAATTTTAAAGATTTTTTTACCATTTCACCTCAGTTTGCTTAAAACCAACGAAAATAGCGAACATTTTCTTCTCAAAACTATATACCTGAACGCTTAGAACGTATGATTGTGAGATGTGTCAAGAAAGTTATAGCAGAGTTCGAGTAAGTTATTATACTGTGTACCCTGTCTTACTTTAATGTTTGTTTTATATTACTGGCCCGCTCTACTTTTCTTCAAATCTGCAGATGCAGATCCATGTAAAGCCGTCTATAGGCACACAAGTCTTTTCTGTTCATCTTCCCAGTAGGAAATTTCAAAAAATTCATGCATGAATAACCAACTTTTTCATCAATGAGGGGAAGCTACACCCCATGAATTTGGTATGAAAACATCGATGAATTTTGCATGGGGCTATCATAGGCGTTCACCAAGTGATTTGCTAGGTTAATATTTACAAGTGAAATCACGAAGTAGGGGTAATTAATTTATTCATAAGCCAATTATATGTGATGCAAAATAGCATGAACGTTATGCTGTGAAATCGCTAGATAGCTTAGAGTTGCTTATTCAGCAGGTGAAAAATGACATGAATGCGCATCCGTTAATTCACTCTGTTAATGTAACTCGTTTATTCGCATATGAATTATATATGATGAAAAATGCCATGAATGTTCAAATTTGAAATCACTATGTAAAGCCCGTATGATACCTACTTGTTTTTTCCTCATTTTTATTGCATTTAATCACATGAAAGTGTCAGTATAATTATCTACTAAATTACATATTAACGACTTCTGTATGTCAATTCTTTTTTCTTTAGCCTTTTGTGTTTTTGGATAACGATTGTTACTTTGGCAGTGCTCTTAATAAACTATAAAGGTAGGTCCGTATCTGAATATCGCAAAAATAATGTACCGATAATTCAACGCCAAAGTACACTCTGCGTGAGTAATTAAACTTGGCAATATCTGTTTTTTGTATTAATATACTTTTTTCAACGCCACCGTAGAGGTTAAATACAGTACGCGATTTTTTTTATCGTGTGGTATCCCCAGGAGGCCTAATTCATTATTGAAAATAAGAAATCATTATAAACAAAACTAAAATAATTTCCCACTCTTAAAAACAAATAACGAATTAATAAAATTAAACTAATTGAACAAATATTTCAGGCTCTTTTCCATTTCGCCATCAATATCTTCATTTGAGTCATATTCTTCAGTCTCGGTGGCGTTTGAACACGCTTGCCCAAGGCAATGCCTGAATACTAAAAAGCAGCATTGACCAATCAATTTTTCTACAACTGAAACTTTTGTTACATCCTTTAGAGCAATTCCAAAATATATTGTTGACAAGTTGTTCCGGAGCTGGTGGCAAAAGGCGTTTAACGGTTCAAGTAAATTTGGTTCCATCTTCCATTCCCAGTCTTCAGTGCTTAACTCATTATCAAGCCACTTTTGTACCTGGGGATGGACTTTTAAAATATGCTGTTATGATGAGCTGAATGAAGGTAGTATATGGCACAATTTTACAGCTATATTACGTCTGGTTGCCTTAACGAATTAATTTAATTTATCCATTTTGCGGTTTCAAAAGTAAACGTATGTAAAACACATATAAAATATTTGTTTTCATGATATTTCTTTTTTATTATAGGTGTTCGAGATTTAAAATATATCTCTTTCGGCTGTTTTGGTCGTAATGTTTTTTTAACTGAAACAATTTCATATTTTTTCACGACGTTTCGACTGTTGTTGCCAACTTCTTCAGGGGATCTTTTACTTACAAAATAAATTGAATATATTATACACATAAAAACATTCGGTGTACAATTTTGGCAAACGTACATTTAGTAGGTATTACAGATAAACATAAATAATACAATGAAAGACAAATATAAGGCAATGTAAATTTTTTTTTTTATGATATAAAGAACACTTCGATTGAAGTTTAGTCGACTTTAAATTGTCACGGATTCTGCTTGGTCACCAAAGAGCAGTAAACCGATGAAATGTTCTGGATGTCTTGTTTACGATTCATATTGTTTTTGTCATTAATAATATGAAGCGTTTCTAGAGTATACCACTTGGAGACATGTTTCTCCCTTTCCAGGATTTCTACTCTGTCAAAATCTGGTTTGTGACCACGCTCAATGGAGTGTAATGCCAATGCTGTCTTCCCAGTGCTTTTTAAATTAATGTCGGATTTGTGGTTGGAAATTCGTTGACGAAGAAGTTGTTTCGTTGTACCGATATAAGAAAGATTGCAATTTCTTCCCCATTGCAACGACATTTAATTTTATAGATTACGTCTGTGCACTTATCCTTTTCCGTTTTTGTTTTCATGTTGGTGAAAAGAGGTGCCAGTGTCCTATTGGATTTCTACGCTAAGATGTCATTAGTACTATTTTTTACCGTCTCTTTAAAGTTTTCTGACAGTTTAGGAACATAAACTATACTCTTATAAATACCTCTCTCTTTTTGCCGATTATCAACAGGAAGATCCCCTGAGGAAGACGGCAACCACCGTCGAAACGTCGGGAAAGGAAATGAAATTGTTTCACTTAAAGAAACATTACGACCAAACCAGCCGAAAGAGATATATTTTACATCTCGAACACCTATAATAATTCAACCAATTGATCAATAACTTAACAATATTTCATTTTTATTATAGATTTTGAATTTTGACATTATGTGTGAAACAGTACATCATTTAAATGACCACCACGCGAATTGTTGCAAGCATCGATTATTTTGATGTAATTTTCGACCACATTTGGACACATATTGGGCGGTATCTCAGCCATAACTTGACGAATGTTGGTTTTCTTGTGCTTAAAAGTTAGAAGTTTATCTGCATAAACACGGTCTTTCTTACAAAAAAAAAGTCCAGCCCTGTCAAATCGCATGATCTTGGTGGCCAATTGATATCGCCGCGACGAGAAATTACGCGGCCAGGAAATGTCTCTTTAAATAAAGCCATATTCGCTCGAGTTCTGTGGCATGTGGCACCGTCTTGTTGAAACCACATATTCTCAGTCGTATTCTTCAATAGCAAAAAAAGTCGGTTATTATATGACCATAATGCTCCGAATTGACGGTGACAGTCGTTCCAGCGTCGTTTTTGAAGAAGTAAGGTCCAATCACACCTCAGGCCTAAAGAGCGACCCAAACAGCGACGTTTTGTGGATGTAAAAGCCTCTCTTCAATTACTAGGGGATTCTCAGAACCCTAAATACGACAATTTTGTTTAATAACATACTCACCGAGTGAGAAATGTGCTTCGTCGCTGAAGAAAATTTTGTTCCGAAAATCGCCGTCCACCGCCTGTTGTTCAAGCACCCATTCGACGTATCTAAGACGATGTGAATGGTCAGCTGGCTTCAGTTGGTGTGTGAGCTGGACTTTATATGGATGCAGGTGTAGATCCAAATGCAAAATACGACATAATGTTGCCGTAAGACAATTCTAATGCCTGAGAACAACGAGGAATCGACACATTCAGGTCTTCGGCAAGAATTTCACTTACATCAGCGATATTTTCAGTAGTACGAGCGAAACAATGATGCACAGGCCTTACAATATCTGTAACCAATCCAGCCTCCTCAAATTTCGTCAATATTTTGCCAATTGCTTGCGTAGTTCGGCGATTATGTAAACCATACTCTTCTCTTAAAGCACGATAGGTGGCTGTGACAGAATCACCATTTTTGTAGTAGGTTTTAAATATTTGTGCGATAGTTAAGCAATCCATTTTCGTAAATGTCAGACTTTCAACTGAAAAAAAATTGGTTTAACAACTTAGTTTGACAGATGTCGAATTCCAGCCCTATTCTTTTGAAACCGCAAAATGGATAACCCATTATATCCATTTTGAGTAAAATTTTAACTTTGGGACGCTATAACTCACGAAAGTATTGACATACCGAAGGCGTTAATATGTCATTTTGTAGGTAAGTGTACTGTTGTTCTTAGAACATTTTGGAAAAAGTAAAGGCTTTGAGAGTTATTGAACAAAATAAAATAAATTGGTATTTTTAAGATGGAAGCATTTCCCTTCCGGTACCACTCCTAAAAATTTGTTTCTTTTTTAATAGAACATGTTTTTCCATACATAATTAAAAACAAAAAATTTCTCCAATCAAAAACATAAATTTGTTAAATTTTGTTCAATATCAATTGTACTAAACCCCAATGTTTTCGACCATTTATCTCCAAATCTGTCAATTGTACAATAAAATGTTTCTTAATCTTTTTTCTGTAGAATGACATGATATAATCTACAATGTGTACCTACATTTTTTTTTCAAAACAAAACTATTGTTTTCGAATAATTCGGCATAAACTGAATCTTACCCCCTTTCCCCCACTTTTTGCTTTACAAAAATTTGAGGTACTTTTTAGAAAATGCTTACATTACTTTACTTTAGATGGCGCTTACAATCCAGGATAGATCACGGCCTCAACCAGCAAACCTCTCCAGCTAGCCCGGTCCCTAGCTAGCTGCCACCAGTTACGCACACCAAGTTGGTTGAGGTCGTTCGCCACTTGATCGCGCCACCTAAGATAAGGCCTTCCTCTGTCGCGTTGTCCACCGGGGTTGCATACGAAGACTCGTTGGGCTGGTGCGTCGATGTGCATGCGCTCCACGTGACCTAGCCATCTCAGTCGCTGTATTTTTAGCTTTTTGACCAGGTTGATATCGCTGTAGAGCCCGTAAAGTTCGTCGTTAAATCTTCTTCTCCACTCACCACCGATGCACACTGGGCCAAACATAACTCGAAGAATCTTTCTCCCAAAGCAACCCAGCTAGTTTTCATCCGATTTTGTCCGTGTCCATGCCTCTGCCCCATACAACAGGACTGGTATGATTAAACTTTTATATAGGGTCTCTTTAGTTCTTTGAGAGAGGGCTTTACTACTCAAACGCTTTCTTAGCCCGAAGAAACAGCGATTTGCAAGTGTGATTTTTAGTTTGATCTCCGCCCTGTTATTGTTGTGCGATGTAATAGTGGATCCAAGGTAAACAAAGTCTCTGACTACTTCGAAGTTATAACCGCCAATCGTGACGTTTTGTCCCAGTCGATGGTGTTGGACTTCTCTTCTCTATGACAGCATATACTTAATTTTCGTCTCGTTAACAGTCAAACCCATCTTCGCCGCTTCCGCTTCAATACTTGCAAATGCTCTACCGACAGCTCGCTTTGTTCTGCCTATGATGTCAATGTTATCAGAATAAGTAAGGAGTTGAACGTACTTTTGAAAAATTGTGCCTCTGGTGTTGACATTTGAGTTGCGCACAATTGCTTCCAGCACGATGTTAAAGAGTTTGCATGATAGACATCACCCTCTCTCAGACCTTTCTCGACATCAAAGTCGTCGGTGAAGTTCTTACCGACTCAGACGGAGCAGCGAGATTCCTTCATTGTCATTCTGCACAAGCGGACAAGGTGGCAGGGACGCCGAGATGTGACAAGGCTCTGTATAACTCGTCTCTATCAACGCTATCATAGGCGGTTTTAAAGTCGATGAAGATATGGTGCGTATCGACTTTGAATTCTTGGGTTTTTTCCAGGATCTGCCGGAGTGTAAAAATCTGATCGTAAGTTGATTTTCCTCGCCTAAAGCCACACTGATAAAATCCGATCAGGTCGTTGGTAAAAGATTCTAGGCGGATACACAAAATAGCCGATATAATTTTGTATGCGATGTTGAGGAGACTTATACCTCTGTAGTTGGCGCAGTTCAGAGCATCTCCCCTTTTGTAGATAGGGAACACTATGGCGAGCTTCCATTCACTGGGCATACTTTCCTCCGACCAGATTCTAGAAATAAGTTGGTGTATGCTCCTGACCAAGTCATCTCCCGCTGCCTTAAAGAGTTCAGCTGGCAGGCCATCTGAACCCGCGGCCTTGTGCGACTTAAGTTTGGATATCGCCGTTCTTACTTCTTGTAGGTCAGGTGGACGGATATTTTGACCATCATCATCCAAGTTGAATGGGTTGCTCTGCATAGCAACGGATGGTTGGCAGTATTCGTCGCTTAGCAGCGTGGAAAAGTGTTCCTTCCAAATTCTCAACACCGTCTGCGTATCTCCTACGACATTACCATTTTTATCAGGGCAGGCTTATATTATAGGCTAGAATCCTTGAGTAGATCGTTTCACCCTTTGATAGAACTTTCCAGCGTTACCCCTGCTGTAGCATCCCTCAATATACTCCACCGCTTGCTTTTCGTGCTCCCTCTTCTTCCTTCTTAGGAGTCGGTGTTCCTCTCTTCTTTTTTGCACATAGACCTCGCGGGCTGCTCTCTCACCAGTTCTGGTCCTAGCTGGCAGCATTGACTCATATGCTTCGTATTTGGCTGCATGTGCCTGCCGACAGTCCCCATCGAACCAGAGGTTTCACTTTGGTTGTCGACTGAATCCCAGCACATCAGAGGCGGCAATTCTAATGGCTAGCTGGCAATGATTCCACTGTTTGTCTATAGTTGGTGCTGCTGGTGCGTTTTCTGAGAGATTGAGATCACCAGTCTCTGGTGATAAAAATTTACCGACGCTGAACTTTCTCCTAATATCCTCTCTTCGCTGAGGTGCCAAGGATATCCGCATCCGGACTGTAGATACTTACAGGTAGTGGTCCGAGTCTATGTTGGCCCCTCGGAAAGTTCGGACATCCAGGATACTGGATGCATGCCTGGCGTCTATCGCGACATGATCAATTTGGTTAACAGTGCCTTGATCTGGAGACCCCCGCCACGGAGGGGCTTACGGTGACTAGCCTTACTCCCAGGAGGGGATAGGACTTAAAAATGAAACTGTCCGCCAAAACTCAGAGCTTTGTCGGAATTTTATCGAAGTAACGTCAATTTTGTATTTACTTTTTCTAGACTATATGGACCATAAATGCAACCTGTCATCCAAAACATTCAATACCAAATAATCGATCTAAAGATCGGCGAAGTTATGATCTGACCTTTTGCCAATTTCACTTTGGACCATTCAAAGCAAAATTAATCAAATTTGTATTGTACCCCAGAGAACGTTAATACCCTGCTTAGTGTTTAACCTATGAGACATTTAAGAAAAAAAGTTTATATACAAATATAATGTTATATGTACATTGTATCTATCTTTTTTTTCAGGAAAATCTCTAGCAGTTTACTCTACAACACATAAGATAACTTCGTGTGCAATACTTGACAATGGACTTTTTGCAATAATAGCAATGGAAAATGCACCTGATATTCTAATACTTCAATTGAAAAACTATGATAAAATAAGAATAGAATCAGAAAAATTAACTTCACAAAGTGTAGACTATATAACAAGCACATTAGAAGAAGAAAATTAGTGCCTCAACAAAACCAAGCTATTTTTTATGTACGTACATACAATGTTATATTTACGTATGTATCTAACTTTTTTTTTCAGGAAAATCTCTAGCAGTTTACTCTACAACACATAAGATAACTTCGTGTGCAATACTTGACAATGGACTTTTGCAATAAGAGCAATGGAAGATGCGCCTGATATTCTAATACTTCAATTAAAAAACTATGATAAAATAAGAATAGAATCAGAAAAATTAACTTCACAATGTGTAGACTATATAACAAACACATTAAAAGAAGAAAATTAATGCCTCAACAAAGCCAAGCTTTTCTTTATGTACGTACATATAATGTTATATGTACGTATGTATCTAACTTCTTTTTTCAGGAAAATCTATAGCAGTTTATTTTACAACACATAAGATAACTTCGTGTGCAATACTTGACAATGGACTTTTTGCAATAATAGCAATGGAAGATGCGCCTGATATTCTAATACTTCAATTGAAAAACTATGATAAAATAAGAATAGAATCAGAAAAATTAACTTCACAAAGTGTAGACTATATAACAAACACATTAAAAGAAGAAAATGAATGCCTCAAGAAAATCAAGCTATGTTTTTATGTATGTAGATATATTGTTTTAGCGACTCTTACTATAGATCAAAGGTAAGGACCCGAAACCACTGCTGTCATTGGCATTATTCTCATTTCCGTAACATCTTCCAATTGACAAATTGATAAGAAGGCACACAAGAAGCTTTTCTGTTCATCTTCCCAGTAGGAAATTTCAATGTGTGGAAGCTACACCCCATGAATTTGGTATGAAAACATCGATGAATTTTGCATGGGGCTATTATAGGCGGTCACCAAGTGATTTTCTAGGTGAATATTTACAAGTGAAATGACGAAGTAGGGGTAATTAGTTTATTCATAATCCAATTATATGTGATGAAAAATATCATGAACGTTAAGGTATGATAGCTTAGAGTTGCTTATTCAGCAGGTGAAAAATGACATGAATGCTCATCCATTAATTCACTCTGTTAATGTAACTCGTTAATTCGCATATGAATTATATATGATAAAAAATGCCATGAACGTTCAATAATGAAATCACTATGTAAAGCCCGTATGATACCTACTGGTTTTTTCCTCATTTTAATGCATTAAATCACATGAAAGTGTCAGTTCTCTGTGAAAGAGGAAAAATGTTTTTTTTTTTACCGAAACAGAAACATTATGTATATGTATGGTATGCACAAAAACATAATTTTTTTAATTTAATTTTTTAATTCGACGATTCAATAATATAAACATTCAATTAAGAAGAAATACGCTAAAAATAATTATAAAATGTAGTCTTGATAAAATCAAGAAATACCCACCAGTCGCCAAATATGCTAAGGCTAATAATTGTAACCTTTCAGCTAAGTCAATACAATTTCTGGACAATAAAAAACACTGATAAAAAAATTAACTTCTTTTGATGTGATGATAATCAAAGCGAACAAAACTGGGTACTCTGGTTCATATGTTTTTTAACTTTCTCAAAAAAAACCACGAACTCATGTTATCACCAGGGAAGACTGAGGACTGAGTGTATTTCTCGGGGCAGGTAGAAAAAACGCAATGTTCGTCGGTTTTCTCATGGCAGAGAATACCTTTTTTTTATTTTTTTTTAAGGCTTTTTTGTTTTCATTTATTTTTTGTTCTAGGGAAGAAAACAGAACAACCACCGCAGAGCACCAAACATCATTTGCGAACCCATTAAGATATGCATTACTCTTCATCAGAGGAATCATCGTTTATGATTTTGTAACTAAAATTATAGTGAATTGTAAGCATTCCATTCATTTGAATTTAGTCACCTGATGAAAAAATGCGCAACCGTTTTCTTATGAAATCATTACAAACTACTAATCGATGGAAATAGGCAATGAATCCATTGATGAATTCACCAAAAAATATCAGTGATATCGAAATTTCCTACTGGGTCCTAAAGACACATAGCTCGATAACACATCTCTAATGATTTGTTTTTGTTCTGTTTTACGAGCTCCCAATTATTCATATACAGAGTGCCGAATGTACAAACACAACAATGTAGCAAATGGATTTCAGGGGTGATTTTTAATATGACTTATCTGTGAATCTTATAAGTATGTAAAGTGTTTTATGGCTTATTTTGAAATAAGTTTAAAGGAAAAAAAACTCTTGCCAAACGTATGGCATAGGTATGTAGATGAAGTGTTTTTTTTTTAAATTTTTTTCTTATTATCTATTTTTAATAATTTTTAATTATTATATAAGTTATATAAGTTAAGATTAATAATTTAATCTTAACTTATAACTATCTTAAAGCTAGACAAAAATGTTTAAAACTAGCCTTATTATCAATAACTTACAACTAATTTACTGGCACTTTACGGGCGCTCTAAACTAATATATATCTCTTAATACTAATGTCTTTCGACCTTAAAACTATTTTAATTCATACCAATTATTTTGTTTTTAAGACCAAGAAAATTTTTTAACAAAAAACTTAATTTTTACTTATAGACTACCTAAAGCTAAAATAAAAATAATTAAATCTAGATACAACTAACTGTAGATGAAGTGTTTGCGGTAGTAAATAAATCGGAAGTTGAAAGTGTTTTTAATGTTTTAAATGTTCAATTTGATTAAATAAAATTTACCCATGAAATTGAAAATGAAAGTAAATTACCTCTCCTTAGTTTTGAATTAAGAAAAATGTGTAAGTCAATTGAAATAGCTATTTACTGAACATCAGCCACCACATTTAGAATAATAACAAATAATTCAAATTGTTGCATACAACTACAACACAAATATGCAGCTCTTCATTCCATGGTAAACCGAATGTGCAGTTTGATTAGCAATGAATTACATGAAAGAATGTAAACCAAAAAACAAATCGCTAAACTAAACGTGTATAAGGACGTTTTGATAGATCAAATTATAAAAAAGCATACTTACGGCAAAAATACAAAAACATAAATATTCGACTTTATTTTTACAAAATTATAACATTGACGAACAAAGCATACGTGTCGCGATATCGTATGTACAGGTCGTAATGAATAAATTGAAAACTAAATCTCGTGAATACGTAATGGAAATTGTTTACTCAAACCAAAATAAGCTTTATAATTTACTGGAATCAACAAAAGACAAATCCGATAATTTAAATAGATCAGGAATAAACGTGATTAAGTACAGTGAATGTGAAAGTGTTTATTATGGCCAAACAAAAATAAATATCCTAAAATCTTACAGATCGACACTAGCTGCACAAGCATTAAATAATGACCATATAAGTGTTGACATCAATAATATGTAACTTGTGAAGCCAATGATAGATGAATGAAAACTTGATGCATACAAGAGTTTTTATGTACAAAAAGATATAAACTCTATGAACCTAGGCAATGGGAACATAGAGTCGATCTTGTTCTTTCATATAGCATAATAGCACATCATATACCACCCATGACAAAGTACATCAAGCACACATGTTGAATTTTGATTTTGGTCGTAATGCAGAGGATGGAATCATAACATTCCAAAATGCATTCAAATACTCCTTTTAACTCGGTTTTATTTTTTGTATTTAATTCAAATATTGGATTTGTTGTAAATAATAATAATAATCGCGTTAGAAGTAAAACACGTGTGAAATCAAGAAAAGGTGTTTGACAAACATCATTTTCTTTGTATATTGTCGGATTTCACGTTGCTCAAGAACAACTTTAAATAATAAATGTATGTTTTTTATTGGTATTGTAACCTAAACCAAGTAGGAATTTATTTTAATTTAATTGAATGAAGATTTGAAGATTTTCACGAGGTTTAATGACAGCTGCCAATCGATGACAGCTTCCAAGTTGACAGCCTTCTATAGGGTGTGTCCGATTGCCACATTCCTCCCGCTTTTAACTTGTTTCCATATCGCTTTGGTGTTCTTACGCCTCTGCCGCCGCAACGAGTAACCCTGTCCTTATCAAATATTCCCACAGTTGTGGGGATGGTGGTATAAGGTTTTGGGGATATATCGTGTTTTTCGTATTACATCAGATGTCCCAAATAAGCTATTTCCTAGCTTGTATATTAACCACAGAAGGCCTTATGCAAGTCATTTTGGCGCACATTCTGCAAGCTATGACTTTCATTTGAACATCCATCACAAGCTATATGGAAATAAATAGCTTGTATATGGAAACAATTAGCATGTTAAGACCACTGAAAATAGTTTAAAAAATGGTTGCTTATATATTTAATTTTATTAATATCTGGATTTTGATCGACATTTGGGACTTATTGAACTGCTTTTCCTGCTTATCTGAAATGTATAGAATTTAATTTAATTTTAAAAATTTCAATTTACTTACATGATTTTTCCGGTATTTGAACTCAGGACCTTTCGATCGCCGTCCGAGCACTCTGCCACTACTCCACCTAATGATATACGAGTGGAATATCCAAATTTTGATGAATTGATACACCGCATGCTTTCACGTTATAAAAATTATTTTGCGTTCGCCCAATGAATGTCATTGTGCGGTGGCGATTGGTAAAATTCCATTCTTTGGATTTCTTAAAAAAATAATATTCGAATCTTTATATTTTATAGTCTTGTGTAATTAATTAAATATGGTAGGTATGTGTACAGTGTGTAAAAACAAGTTTTACAAATAATTTTCACAAGATTTAGGTACATACAACGTAAATATCTTAAAATTATTTAAATCGCAAATGCTCTTTATTTTACAGCTTTTATTATTCCTTATTATACTTTCATTGCATTTACAATTTCGAACAAAAAGTATTTTATGTTAATATTCATATTGCATTAACTCCACCGTCATAAAAAATTGTGTGTCAATATGATTCGAATTTTGGCTTACAATAGTGTTTAAGCTTTCTAGGAGCTTCTGCGTAAAAAATTTAAAAAAAAAATCATATTAACTGTTTCCCATAAGATCGACAACCAAAATAAATGGTTCTACTAGATGTACCAAAAATAACAATTTTTTTCCAAAAAAAATATTAAAAGGTACCTTTCCCTTCATTAATGAACTGATTTTTTGGCCAAAAAGAAATGTGTGGGAGCTATACTGTTAGCTGTCGCCTTAAAAAAAAAGTGAAAAAAACGTGTGGGCATATTACCGAAAAACAATATGTACTAAGTTTGAAGTAAGTCCATCGTACCGTTTAGGCTGCAGACTCGAGCACAGACAGACAGACGGAATTGCGGGAACCACTGTTTGGTGTTCTCTATGATCATAATGTCATGTTTGATTGTTAGAATTTTTTTTTATTTTTACCAATACATAACTTGGCTTACAGTACCTATAATCGCAAGTAAGAATGTGATAACAAATACTTATTCAAAACTAATGGTGGAATTTCCATGAAATAAAAATTAATTTACAATATACAAACCATACAAATGCACGTTGTGCTTGCATAAGATGGCTATATAAAAGCTTTCTGCAAGTACACGTGCCTTAGCTTGCATAAGATGGCTATATACAAGCTACCTACAAATGTATGTGCTATAGCTTGCATAAGATGGCTATATACAAGCTATAGCTTGTTTAAGATGGCTATATAGAAAGAAATAAGTAAACAATTAAATAGAGCAATAGCTAGTTGTGTAAAAACCAGAATAAAGTTGAATTTTTTGTTAAGGTGAGTCGTCTTTGCTTAAGATCTTTAAAATATCGCAAAATGCCAATGCAACGCTCGCCCTTGCAAAATACACAAAACAACAAAGAATTTCGGCGGTCTCCCACACATACTAATAATACTACCACGAACTCTTCAAAGCCAGTCCCTAAAAGAAAATGTCTGGATATTTCCCCAACAAATAATAGTGAAAATTCCATCGAAACGATTGCTGGTCAAAATATGTCGGTTGGGAGCATGCAAATTATGGATTTGCGAAAAATTATATACGCGACAGTTGGAAGTTTATTAGATGCAAGATTCCGAGAAATGCCAACAAAATCTGACATTGAGGGAATCGGTAATACTCTAAAAAGTCTGCAAGACAACAACAAATCCCTGTATGTAATACTCTCGAGCGCCAAGTAGAAAGGTTAGAGCGCAATGCGACTGAAAATAATATTATTGCCCATATACCAAATCATATCTGTTCCGATGCGGCAGAAAAGGCAAAATCTATTTGCTTGGATCTTCTTAAATCGATTAATGAAACATTAACTATGTCAACCAAAGTTATGCATGCTAATGAGGCAGTTTCTAATGTAATTGTTAAAATGAAAAACAATAATGACGTCGGCCGCGCACTGATAGCGGCATCGTCACTTAAAGGTTCTGGTATCACAGTTCACAGAGACTACCCACAGGCAGCAAGAGAAAGGAGGAGACATCTAATGAAACTTAAATCGGATATTGCGAACAAAAACAAACATATTAAAATGCTTTTGAAAGGAGAATCACTAAAGGTTGGTGATTATGCATTTTATTTTGATAGAAATAATATTTTAACATGTCAAACGGGAAATGTGACGGAGATTCTTCAACAGCTGCTAAACATAAATAACGACGTGATAGCTGCTACAGGTGCATCGACAGGTGGTGCCAATTTCGATCACCCAAATAGAAGGTACAACAGAGAACATCAAACTGTTGAGGGAGTGTTCACACCGAACTTTTAGTTTTAGCGCCGCCTGCCAAAATAATTTTAATGTTAGTAATTTCAAGAAAACTTTAAAAATGTTGTCCTATAATGTATCAGGCTTAGCAAATAAGGATTTATATATAGATTTTAATAATTTTGTTAACAGACATGATTTTATTTTTTTATATGAAACTTTTTTGACTGAAAAGAGCTTCAGTTTCTATGAGGTAAAATTTAAAAACTACGAATTTATTTGGGTACCTGCTATTAGAATTAATTCAAGAGGGAGAACGCGCGGCGGATGCCTTTTTGGATATGAAAGAAACCTGCAATGTATAGATTGTCTATTTAAAATTAAAACTGGACTAAATGTGTTGGACTTAAAATTCGATAACTTAAATTTCAGGCTAATTCCACTTTACATCAACTGCAACAACTGGGAACGAGATTTTGAACAGCTTCATGAGGTTGTAATGTGTGAAGATATGACAAATACGTTGATTATAGGTGACTGCAATGCTAGAATCGGGAACGAATCGGGATTAGTTAATTTGGTAGCAGGGATAAATCGCAAATCGAAACATACCATCTGCAACGCAAAGGGATATACGATTCTTGACCTTTGCAATACTTTTGAGCTACACATACTAAATGGTACAAGTTCGTCTGATGAGGATGGTAGCTATACTTTCATTGGTCGGCAAGGATCTTCAGTAATCGATTTAAGTCTTATTGGAGGAGATTGGAATTCGTACGTGAAAGATCTTGAAGTCGTACAAGAAGCATATTCTAACCATTTGCCAGTTGTAGTGACATTTGAGATGGCAACGGCTTGTAATGCTGATAATAGGGAAATGAAGCTTCTACCGCAACTTAAATGGAAACCAAAACGTTAAACTATTTATAGGCGGAAACTGGATGCTAATTTGAGTTCGCAACATAGTTTAGACTTTGAACAACTGGTGGAAGTAATTAAGCTTTCGTACCCATCGCCTAGTAATGACGTATCTATTCACCCGAGTTTTCAAAAACCTTGGTTTGATAGGGACTGCGAGAAAGCAAGAAAGTTATCTTTCAAATGGCTTTAACTTTTACGAAGTTCAAATGACGAGACATATAGAATCAGCTACATCCAGGCAAATATACGCAACTGATTTTTGGAGGACTCTGAAGAATATAAACAACGTGGTACACACAATTGGTTCAAAGCTAAGCCCCGATGTATTACGAGTGCACTTCAACAACTTGCTCAATCCTGAGGTTTCGTTTAACAACAATATACAATATGCAGCTCCAGCTTATTATAATGACATCTTAGATTCAGTTATTACGGTTTCAGAGGTTGGAGAAGCACTGAAATCGCTAAAAGACGGCAAAGCTCCAGGATCAGATCGTGTACCGGTGGAGTTCTATAAAAATGGGTCATTAATTCTTATTAAAGTCATCCCTTTGCTTTTTAATAAAGTATTAGATTCTGGTGTTATCCCTAAGGAATTTAAAGATGCCCTTATCTTCCCTATTTATAAGAAAGAAGACAAAACAGACCCAGGAAACTACCGCGGTATCTCGTTTCTCAATTCATCATATAAAATCTTTACAAGGATTTTGCAGAAAAGGCTCACTTCGTGGATCGATTCAAATCATCTGCTCAAAGAATATGAAGCAGGCTTTAGAACTGGATACTCCACAGTCGACCGTATTTTTGTACTAAAAATCATTGCCGATTCATTTCTGATGAGAAACAAGAAACTATATACCTTTTTCGTGGACTTCAAGGCAGCGTTTGATACTGTGAACCGAAGATCGTTGCTATATAAGCTTTTCGAGATGGGACTGTCCAGAAAATTCGGAATGGTAATCCAAAACTTGTACGATGATACTTTTGCAGTTGTTTGGAATGGTGATGGCGTATCAGAGTCCTTTCCAACTAAATTTGGTGTAAGACAAAGATGTACGTTGAGTCCAACTTTGTTCTCATTATTCATCGATGACATAACGGATTTCTTACCAGGAGGTATACAATATGCGGGTGTTGATGTAAAAGCGCTATTGTTCGCGGATGATATTGTCCTGTTAGCTTATTCACCGATTGCATTGCAGCTTATGATAAATAGGCTTTCGGACTACTGCTGTAAGTGGAATCTGGAGGTCAATCTTTCTAAATCCAAGGTTATGATTTTCAAGAATGGTGGTGGTAGGCTTTGCAGTGATGAACAATGGGTTTTTAACGGGGAGAGAGTTGAAGTGGTTAAGGAGTATAAATACCTTGGTGTCATTTTAACGCAAGGTTTGAATATGGAAAAGCACCTTAAAGAGAAACTAGCGAAGGCCAAAACTGCTATCAACTTAACATGGTGAAGGTGTTTTACAAACAAAAATATAGCTCACAGTAGTAAATTCAGAATCTTCGGGGCAGCGCCAGAATCTACCTTGTTGTACGCGGCGCAAGTTTTGGGGTGGAAAACAATATGATACAGTTGAGAAACTACAGAGGTATTATGTTAAAAGAAGTTTTCATCTCCCACCCAACACGCCTAATTATGCAATAATGGTGGAAACTGGTTTGTCTCCGCTCTTCATTAAATCGTTAAAGCTTCAGGTGGACTGGATTCCTAAAGTGATGAAGATGACAAATGAAGGACTACCAAAGAAAGCCGCATTAAAAACAATAAGAGGCAGAAGCGGTTGGTATGGGGAGTGGTTAGAGCTGGCAAACTCGTGTGGAATGGAGCTTTATATTGATGTGGAGCAACAAGCGACTTGGAAACCATTACTGTATAAGCTTATCGAAAATTTGGACTTACAAGCCAGAGAGAATTGTCTAAGTGAGGCCTCAATTTCTGTACACAGGACAATATACAGTTCACTCAATAATAATTTGAACAACTGTAATTATTTTCGAGATGAATACAGGGTACAACAGATTTCGATGATGGTAAGACTGCGAGTTGAACTTCTTAGCTTGAACTACATTCCGCACAGAGATGACCTTCCAATTTTGTGCACCATCTGCAATATGCGAGAGAGAGAAGATGTAATTCACTTCATAGGACGATGCCCAATGTTACGAGAAACTAGAAGATACTATTTCGGAAATGCTTTCTTACCAGAGGACCAAGTAAAGTCAATTTTAAACCAAATGAATGTCAGCAAAATATTTAATTACTGTAGTATAGCGTTGAAATACAGCGATAGAATTTTAAATGAAAGTTTCTAAATGTTTAATATTTATATATTTATAAAATTATGAGGCTTATTTTTAGTCAATCGGCAGACGGCAGAGCCATGCTTTATTATACAACTGTAATTTTTATAATAATAAAATAAAATAATAAAAAATAAAATATAAGCTTTCTACAAATGCACGTGTTAAATCTGGCATAAGATGTCTATATACAAGCTAAATTGTTAGTTGGGGTGGTTCTTGTTCACATTTGCAACTTATATCTGCTGATGGAATTGAGAGTGATGAAGAGTGTGTAGGTAGTGTTTCTCTTTTTACTGCAACTTCAGGTTATTCTTCGGCTGCAGAGTCTCCATTACGTATGGCTTGTTATTTGGAACGCGCTGTTTTATTTCATCAACATGTCGACGGCCTACTCTGTTGTTTAAGATTTAACCACACGTGACACCGAGCTCGTGATTTATAGTGGCCTCCAATCATGTGGGGCTAGATCTCTTATCCCAAAGCGTCGAAATACTTCTTTTGTCTCGAACAGAAGGAGGGGTTAATTGACCATCATCTAGATTTGCATTGTCTAAAACCGTTTTTAGTCGGCGCCCCATAAGAAGCTCTGCTGGAGTTAACAAGTGTTGCATTTCGGCTGAAGCAAAACCTGTTCCGTTATCAGAAATAATCCTTTGGGGTTGGCCATGTGTTGCTATAATCTCCAGAAGTTTATTTTTTACTTGTGCTGACGTCATATTTCATACTATCTTAACTTCGAGGCACTTAGACATTGAGTGGACTACCACCAAAAAAGTGTGCCTCTGGATAGGCCCTGCAAAATACCTATGAAGCGTTCTCCACGACTTTTCGCTTGGAGGAATGAATTGTCGTGCGGCTGTTGGTATATTTCGGGAAGCTGTTTGACAAGGAGTACATTTTTGAACTATGAGCTATACAGAAGTTCCAAAATAGGTGTTTTGGAATTTGGGTGACACCTGGCAAAACAAGTCTATTTCCCCACAACACTCAATCCTTGTGGATCGACAGCTCTGTCTAACGTCACACATATGGACCAAATTCTTCCTAATTCTCCCACTCTTTGGGCCAACTATGCACCTTAAAACTCGTGACATTGTTGGATCTTTCAATGTGTCAGCCGCAATCTGCTCTGCTTTATTTGGTGCATTACTGCTCTCAAACATAAGGATGTTTGACGGCCCTTTTTCTGGTGCACCAGTTTTAAAATATTGTGCCAGTCGGCTTACGCAATCAGGGTAAGCATTCTTAAATCCTGGCCGATACATCACATTGTAATCGTAGGCCGACAACAATAAACACCAACGAAGCATTCATGGCGACACCATTTGTGGAATCTGCTTTTGCCTATTGAATATCCCAAGCAAAGTCTTATGGTCCGTCAGAATACAAACTTCTCTTGCAGCCACATACTGATGAAAATGCTTAATTCCGAAAATAACCGCCAACGCTTCTTTGTCCAACTGAGCATAATTGCGCTCGTGATCTCCCAGTGTGCGAGAGGCGAAAGCGATTGATCGTTCCACTTCTGGGCTTCCACATCTGTGCGATAAAATCGCGCCAGCTCCGTGCGGTGACGCATCACAAGACGAGAAGTGTGGTTTAGCGGTGTCATAGTGAATAAGCAGTGTTTCGGAATCGAGCAGAGGCTTGAGCTCATGGAAAGCAGTTTAGTGCTCGATCGTCCACTCCCATTTAACATTCTTGTCTAGTAAACGGTAAAGTTTTTTTTTGCAATGGTAGTCTTCTGAGGTAAAAAGGCATTATTAAAATTGAGAAATCCTAGGATAGATTGTAACATTTGTTTATTTTCTTACCTTGATCTTTTCTTTGTTTGGTGAGATACCCCTACTGATGTGGAATCCTAAAAAATCAATTTCTCGTGTTGCAAAAATACATTTCGGCTTTTGAACCGTCAAGTTCGCTTCTGATAGTTTCACTAAAACTGATTCTAAACTACGCATATGGTCACTTCCTCTTTCCCTGAAATAAATATATCGTCGAGATATGCCTTAACACTATTTATACCAGCTAACAGGGTGGACATATATTTTTGAAAAAAGCCAGGAACCACCGAGATTCCAAAGCGCAAACTCCGAACCCGATACAACCCCTTGTGAGTATTAAGCGTTAGAAGTTCGTCAGAGAAATCATCTACCACCAGCTGTTGATACGCTTGCTGTTAGTCCAGCTTTGTAAATAATTGACCACCTGCAATCACGGCCATTACCTCCGAAAAGAGCGAAAGAGGATACAAATTAGTTTTAATAATTATATTTACGGTGATGCGGTAATCACCGCAGATCCTAATCGATCCTTCAACCATAGACACTGGTACTATCGGCATAGGCCATTTTGAGAACAGCACCGGTTGCAGTATTTCTTGTTTGACAAGTTTTGCTAGTTCTTTTTCAACAGCTGGTTTTCATGCAATAGGACATTGCCTATGCTTCAGAAATATAGGTTTTATAATTTTCACTAAAAATGTTCTGAAATTTTTTCATTGCCCTCACGCACACTTCCATTTCCAACTCCATAGCACAGACTGCTTGAAACGTGATTCCCAAACACGAAAACCAATCTCTGTCCAGCAACCATCTCCCACCACCTGCAATATCGAGAACTGACAAGCAAATTTCTTTATTATTGTGGATAATATTCACCATAGTTGACTCAAAAAACCTCCAATTTCTCTTTTGACCAGCAACATATTATCGAGGTTAGCGAAGTTGCAATACTCTGACAATCTCCTCAGATCTGCTATAGCCTTGTCACTCATTTGGCTTCATTTATAGAATATGAACCGCTGAACAATTTCATTTAGCTTCGGGTAGAAATGGTGATCTACCTTCTTCATAATTTCATAAAATGAGACATCTTCTGGTGTCAGTGGAGTAAGAAAGGATCGTATTGTTTCATAAGTGGACTCCCCGACGCACTCTCATTGAATTTTCGTTGATTATACCGTTCGCCTCGAAGTAAAACTCCATGCCCTCTTTACAGTTGTTCCACACCATTGGTGGTTGACATTGTTCCAACTACCCGAACGAATGCATACCTACGTTGTTCACATTGGATATTAGGCTTTCATTCATAGCTATATGATTCCTTTGTATCCTCGCAACCAAAATTTTGTAACTTAAGCGAAGTAGAAGAAACGAATTCGATTTATTTTAATTTAAGTCTTTTATTTCATTGATTTTTAATGAAGATTTTATATGAGGTTTACTGACAGCTTCAAATCGATGACAGCTTCTTAGTTGAAAGCCTTCTACAGGTTATGTCCGATTACCACAATTGGAGATTTTTTTTTGTTTTTAGTTATTTTTGAATTAAAAAAAAACAAATTTTAAGAAAGTGAAATGCTGGCATCTTAAGAATCCTAATTTATTTTGTTCAAGAACTCCTAAAACCTTTATTTTTCTAAAAAAATATCCAAAGAACAACAAAATCACATATAAACGACTTCTGTATATCAATTCGTTCTTCGAATCAATCCGATCCATAATTTAATTGTTCGTCAAAATGGGAGCCGGAAGGACTTTTTCTACGATATCTTCCTTTTTTCTTTATCCTTTGTATTTTTGGATAACGATTGTTATTTTTTGGTAGTGCTCTTAATAACCTTTAAAACTAGATCCGTATCATGAATATCAGACAAATGGTGTACAGTTAATCCAACGCAAAAGTACACTCTGCGTGAGTAAGTAAACTTAGCAATATCTGTTTTTCGTATTAATATAATTTTTTCAACACCAACGAAGAGGGGAAATACTGGTCTCTGTTTTGTATCCTGTGGTTGCCCTGGTAGGCCTAATCCACTGTTGAAAAAGAAAAATTATGGCAAGCAAAACTAAAACCATTTTCCAATCTTAAAAATTAAAAACTAATAAAAAAAATTATAAAATTAAACTAATTGAACTAATTTTTCAGATGCTTTTCCATTTCGTCATCATTATCTTACATTTATCATTGGAGTGGTGTTCATCAGTGTCGTTGGCGTTTGACTATGGTTGCCGACAGCAATGCGCGCATATTAAAGAGCAGCGTCGACCAATTTTTCTACAACTGACACTTTTGTTACATCCTTTAGAGCAATTCCAAAATATATTGTTAACAAGTTGTTCCGAAGCTGGTGGGATGAGGATTTTAACGGGTGCAAGTAATTTGTTTGCCATCTTCAATTCCCAGTATTCAGGGCTTAAACCATTATCAACCCACTTTTGTACCTGGGGATCGACTTTCAAAACATTCTGTTATGATGAGCATAGGTCATATGTGAATCAATTTTACAGCTATATTAAGTCTGTTTGCCTTAACGAATTACTTCTATCGTAATATCAATTTTGACGAAAAATTTGGCTTCGGTATGCTATAACTTATAGACAAAAGACAACCTTTTTGTTTGATGATTCAAGAGCAACTATATAGACTCGCTTGTCTAATATTTGATCTTCAAACACATAAACTTGAAAATCTATTAATTCTGAATCAAGCACTCTACCTTGTTCAGAAGTGAGCTAACCAAAATCAAGATCAATTAAAACACACTGACTTTTGTTAAATTAATGAATTTATTGCTATATTTACATAGGTTTTTATACTTAATTGCTACTGATATTATCTGCTTACTAGTATAAATTTACTTATTAACTTATTATAAAATAATACTATGAAAAAGAACCAGAACAACAAATCTGGCACAATTATAATTACACTATACAATAAATAGGTACCAACTATCTGGAACACAAAAAAGAAAAACAAATAAAAATATCTGGAACACCAACCACTGATTCATCATCAGAAATGCGATACAGTTGAACCAGTGACGCCACTTCTAAATAACAATTGACTGCATCGTCAGCTGGTTGGCCCATGTTATGAATGCGATGATATGAACATTCTCCCCCGCGTTGAACGACAGTTCAACTACTTATGTAATTGTGACAATGAAATCTGACTCTGGTTTTGGTAATCGAGGTTGAGGAATTGGGTTGATAGCGATGCCGGCTGAATTCGATTTTCGTTTCCAGTTGAGGTAAATGATGAGTATGATCGTTAATAGCAAGGCTAAATATCCCATTGCAGAATTATGGAACGTTTGAATTTGAACGTTATGAGGTAATTCGAGAATTTCTTGATCGGTTATTAATTGTGTAGGTCAGTGAGGTTTTTAAGTTCTGGTATTGCATGCTATTGAACTTCTGAAGTAATGGCTCATGATGTATTGGTGTTGATATTTCGGAAATGTTGCCGAAGCTGGTATAGGACGTCTTTAAATTTGTGGAAAATGCGTTATGTCCTTCGATAGTGTAGTGCTACTATGCCGGAAACTTCTAAGCTCATTTGTTGGGTAGTTCTTTCGCAAATGGCAGTGAGTCGAAATGGAGTTTTTGTGAAATATAGCCATTGATTTTTATGTTGCATCTGGATCCAAGTGGAGTTTTTTTTTCATTTCCTTAAGGAACATGTAGGTCGCGTTTCGCTGTTAAAGAGACCCACTTCGCAGCAGCACACTTCTACCCCCTTACTGTATATAGCTTGTAAGTTGAAACATAAGAACTGTTCTGATCTTCAATTGATTTAAGATTCCATGTCAGACGATTTTATTGGCAGGTATTGGTCGCGATGTGTATTTGCCGCCAGAATTGGAGAACAGAGATCAATTGTTATTATGGTATTGTTGAATACGCCAGGTATGGGAGTCATCTTGAACAGTACGTAATATTCCTGGATTAGTTCTGGCAGTGAAATCGAGAATATTGCCTTTCTATCTCTTACTCCTCCTTTAATTATCATTAGTTAGTATAACTGTACTATATCCTTTTCATCTGCAGGTTGGTCTAAAAATTATGGTAGATGAGCCTTGATAGTTCCTATTTTGTCTTTGAGTTGGCGCGCTGACATTAACCGTGAAATTACTTTACTAAGGTAAGTGTTTGTCAATACATCAAATAATTTTGATTGCATTCTTTGAATATTGATCATCATTAAAATGAGTTCTGAGGAAAGTGATATAAAAATCTGGAATATTTTGATTTTGTGACTATCTTCTCCATTATCACGTATTCTCGATGTTATTTCTCTTAATTGGTTATTGATTTGGTCAAACCTATTGGTGATGATATCTTCGTTTTACCTTACCACATTGATTGTTGTATCTGTGACTGAAGATTGATTTCGCAGTAAAAGAAGTAAGTGGCCTTCATTTTATTTTACTTGATCTATTGTCGTTGTCATTTGGGTAGCCTACTTAGAGTCCAATAGTCCTAACAGAGAGCTTCCTATGTTTCCGATGAAATAAGCTGCTCCTCCTTTAGTTCTCTTGGTTGGAATAATAGAGTTTTCCGATTCCAGTTCATTTTGATTATGTTGAAATTGATTAAAGTTGTTTACACATATACTTCATTGCTGCATTTGTTGACACAAGTGATTCAAAGTCAATATTCCGTTTGCAAATGATGTATATTCCTTTAGTAATGGATATAAATTGTAATGAATGATGAACTTCAATTTACTTGTTGCTAGCTTTACTGTTACACTTCCTTCGAAATATATTCCGAGGTTTGATCTAAACGTGTTGATATGCATTTCATTGGCCATAGCTAATGGGATTACTAGGAGAATTGTTAACAATGAATTGATACCAAGGGTATTGGATGTTTTTCTTTTTTTTTTTTTTTTTTTTTTATAACTTTGCACGCGCTCAAGGGATTATGAATACCCTTTATATGTTTTTCTTAACACAGCGCGGCATCTGGTGAAGAATAGAAAGAAGGATAGGAAAGATGTGTGACGCGATGTTCTGAGACTAGAGCTGGTTGTTGTCTCAGATTTACCTCCAGGGATGGCGGCTGAACTAATGCGGAGGGAATTACCGTGTCTTATTTATGTATGTCCCTTATAATTCGCATTATTTTATTTAGTTCTTTGTCATATTTTATGGGTATGCTAGTTTACTCAATCACATGTTGTTAGTGTTATGCCTAAACAGTATGTAATGAGCAACGCAGCAACTTATTTTATGACAATTTTGAGAATTGGTTTTTAATGGAATATAAGAAGACATAGACAACGGCAGGAATCGAACCTGCAACCACGAGGTTGACAGGCGAGCACACAACTATCGCGCCACGGCCACCCCCGTCTTTTAGTTGGTATCTCAATAACTGGTTCGGATGGATTATTCTTGTTTTCTGCTTGTTCGTCTTCATTTCTCAATATGCCATCATCGTAAATTGAATGTTTTGATCTTTCACTTTTTGTTTTTGGATAATCTTCGTTTAAGTGTTAGAAACGTGTTGATTGCTAGTCGTTGGATTTTCCGAGAGCGAATCGACCATAAATGCCCTTTTGTGTATTTTGTGCGAAATGGGCTTCACATATCGCTTCATTTCGTGATAAGTTGCTACAGTGTGTTGGTACTCTTCCAGACTCCATAATCGCTCAATCATGGGGTGGAGGTCGTTGTCATCATAAGTAGAGATGCCACCTGCTGCTGTATTTGATCTTGTTTCAGATAAATTTTCTGTTATTACCCACCCAAGAACTGTGTTTTGTAGTATAGCCAGATGATCTGGTAAGCGTATCTGACCATTGGAAAGTAGTTGATAATAGGACTCTGCACTAAGAAGAATATCAATTCTGTTTGGTCGATTGAAGAATGGGTCTATCAATGGTATATTCTTTGGAATTGCCCTTGACCAAATGTTGACATTTTAAGATGGCTGTGGAGATATGATGTGTGGCAAAACAAAAGCTTCTGAATGTGTATTAAAGCCACTTGTTCTTGATTGCTAGTTTCCTTTCTAGGTGCTCTGTTATTTGACTCAATTGTGAAACGGAACCCAACACTGCTTTACATTCGAACCTTTTCCCATTGTTTGTAATCAGCTCTACGACGGCTGTACTAAAAAATATGTACTGGATTTTTAGATGCTGAGAGTGTTACTGAGGAACTTACAGTTGCTTGAAGCATTGTATTGCTATCCCCTTCTATTTTAGTGTCATGCTTGTTAATTGTGATCCCCTGCTATGGTTCTCAAGATGTAAGAGCGTTTTGTGTTCTTGGTTGCATTTGGAGCAACCTCTTGATATGCAATTTTTAACGCATTGGCAAATTCTTAAGCAATTAATGCAATTTTTAAGTTTCTGAATCAGTTGAATGCGTGCTGGTGTCTGTAATTGTAAAATTTGAATGCAGGCAAATAAAGGATGTGTTCTAGATTGACATGTCTTACAAGTTCCCTTACGGTTTGGTACCACAGATGCACACACTCGAGGGGTCGGATCCTTCTTTTTCTGTCCTTCTGCGTCCAATTATTGAAATTGATTTTCCAAGAAAGATAAAAATTCCTTTATTGACTGCAATTCTTTTGGTTTAGCAAGGGATGACTCGTAAGGATTTCTTGTGCCTTGATCAAGTAACTGTAATAGAATGGGGTCCCAAGTTGCCGTGTCCACACCAATGTTGCATAGAGCCATTAAACACTCGTGTGTGGTGTCGCTTAGATTCTTGATGGCTGTAGCTGATGGCTGTGGTTGTGTATAGTTAGGTTACCCCATTATTTTTTGCAAAAGTGTAGAAGTAAGAACTCTGCTGTAGTTGCATGGCTCTTGGAGAGTGGTCCATGCCGTTTTGTAGTTATATTCGGTCAAGGATAGATGACGAATCAGATTCTCAGCTTCTCTACTTAGATGTGTTTTAAGGTACCACATATTGTGTATGTTAAGGATAGATTGCTTATCTGCCATTTGTGAAAATAAGTCGATGAAGTGCCACCATTTAATTAATATAATCGTGTGGGGTAGCCGTGGCGTGATAGTTGTGTGATCGCCTGTCAACCTCGTAGTCGCAGGTTCGATTCCTGCCATTGTCTTTATTTTCCATTAAAAACTTATTTTAAAAACTGTCATAAAATGAGTTGCTGCTTACTCATTACATGATGTTCAGGCATAAAACTAACAACATGTGATTGAGTAAACTCGTGTACCCATAAATATGACACGGTAATTTTCTCCGCATTAGTTCGGCTCCCTTCCCTGGAGATAAATATGAGACAACAACCACCTCGCGCCACACATCTTTCCTGCCCCTCTTTCTCTTCTTTCACATGACGCTGTGTTAAAAACATATAAAGGGTAATCATAATACTCTGAGCGCGTGAAAGCTTATAAAAATAATCGCCACCGAATTTAGGAATAGTGACCTTTGGTAAATGTAGTGCGTTGCTTTTAACGATATCCATTTTATGATTGTTTTAGTCTTCTGGCTGTATTTTCATTGATAATGTAACCAAGGCTTGTTGGACCTTTTGTTCCACATTGATAAAGTCTATATGTTTATAACCTTCTACTGTTGGGTCATCACTTAATTCCTATATGAAGTAGTTGATGGATTCATTCTACTGCCATATTTGTTTTAAGGCTCATTATCATGATTTGATAATCCATCGAGTAGTCTCTCCAGAGAGCACATGATTGCTCTTTGTCCTCAAATAGCATTAGCCATTTTCGATGGTTCCTGTGATAAGCTTCTTGCTGATGGTGCAGGCGGGTCTTTAAGATGCAATTTAACATGTTTATCAAAAGACATAATAGTTTCCGCAAAACATATGGTATACTGTTGGACCAATGTTGTGAATTCCTTGAAATAATTTTTGGTGAAATATTCATCGTTACTATCAATGTGCGCAAGTCCGTTGATCTTCTGGTCACCCTGTTCAAAATTCTTCCAATGCTCTTAAAGCCGTAGAAGCCTTTCTTCAAAGTACACACTTGTGGTCTTTAGGGCTGGCAACGAGACGAGACCAGGCGAGATTTTTGTTAGTCTCGTCTCGCCCTCGTCAAAATCGAAGAAATGTCAGTCTCGTCTCGATTTCGGTCCCGGTCTAGCCTAATCAACTCTCGTCTCGGTTTTAATAAAAATAAATTTTAATGTGGAATCTTGTCTCGGTCTCGGTCTTGGTATGATTCTTAGTCTTGGTTTGTTTTCGTGTTTTTTGGTAGTAAAAAGATGTAAGATAAGACGCATTGTTCAGACTGCAAAGACAGAGTACAGTATCTCAGCAGTTTTTTGGTAAGAAAAATGGCGTGTGGAGTCTTTTTGCGAAGAAAATGTATAGAACAAATAGGTAAGTCTGTTTTGTCTTTTGAGTTAATTGGAAGTAACATTTTGGAATAATGGTGTAAATTAAAATGTTTCATAACAAAAACAAATAAAATATTTAAAAAAAAATACCTAAATACAGCGCTCGTTTTAAAATAAACTAACTGGTTTTGTCAAGCCATGAACTGCCGAAAATTTGAAACAACAACATATTAGCGGACTCAGTGCAAGTCAGCAGACTTGCCTATTGGGCCGGAGGGAAATTTATGCTTTTTATAATTACTGGCTGCCCTACTTTTAAGCCTTCCTTTTACCTACGCCACTTCTTTCTCTCTTGCAACGTTGCAAGATACTCTTCTCGCCACCTTTGACAGAAATGCTCTATCATAATTTGCCTCTCTCCAAAAAGCCTTGCTCCTCTTGCTCTTGAATCTTCAGCCGTTGAAAACACTGGTGGCAGCACAATTGGCTCACCAATTAAAAAATGACTTGCTGCCAAAGCCTTCATGTCAGATGGATCATCGCTTAGTGGATGTATTGTTGCCCGTTGAGCATGATCGACTATGGCTGGATGACCCATCTCGTATTCCTAGCTGGCTCAATTTAAGGGCCCTCCTACTCGTAATATACCCTCGCCGTAAAACACTGGTTTGAGAGCTTCAATTTTGCTATTCTCGGAAAGCTGTCTTCTTCTCTGGAGTACCGCTATATCCTTGCCATATACCTCTGCTTGATCTTTCTTAATGAGATATTTTATGCCTTGCATTCTCTCCTCAGCCGTATGTGTCATTAATACTGTGGTGATACTGTACCTAGCTCGGTTACTACTTCGCCTAACTTACGTTCCCTGGCCTTAGCCTTAAGCCGATTTAAATAATGGTATACATATGCTAGCACCCCTATTGCCTTTTCCAATCTCGAAGAATACTCTTCTATTGGAATGCTGGCTTGCCGTTCAGGTACCCATATACCTAAAATTTCCCTTGCCTATGTGACACATACTTGCATTTCGCTTGCCGCAATTGGTAAACATCACCACCTATCGAGTTAACTGGCCAATTAGCTTCTTACTCAACTAGCCAGGATGGCGCATGTAGCCATAGCTTGCTTCCAATAAGCACTACCGGTGATAGATCCCTACTCAGTAAATCAGCAGGATTTTCCGTGGTCCCGACATGCCGCCAATTTTTAGCGCAGTTATTCATCTGAATTGATGATACCCTATTGCCAACATACGTCTTCATATGACGAGCGAGTTTTTGTAGCCAGTGCAAAACCACCATCGAGTCTATCCAGAGCACATACCTTACGTTTGTCCAATCATTTGCCTTAAGCAACTCTACCAATAGCCTACCTAAAGCTCTCTGCGGCCGCTAACTCTAAACGAGAGATAGTTATTGTTTTAAGAGGATCTACACTTGACTTGGAAGCGATTAAACTGCTTGTAACCTTGCCATTGGACTGTTCTACCCATGCAAATAACACAGCCCCATAGGCCATCGTAGAAGCGTCAGAAAAACCATGCACTTCCACCCTTGCCGCCTTGCATGTTCCTAATCATCTAGCTATCCGAAATTTTTCTAACAGTTTTATATCTTGCCACAAGCCTCGCCATCGATTGTTTATTTCAGCCGCCACTTCTTGGTCCCAGCTTATACCTGCTCGCCATAAATCTTGAATCAGAATTTTGCCGATAATAATTACTGGTGCGGTAGAGCCATTGGGGTGATAAAGCTGTGTGACATAGCTAAGCAGATTCCTTTTTATAACTCTGTGCGTGATTTCTGGTGATTTAACTTCGAACGTGAATTGGTCTAATTCAACTAACCATTTTAGATCCAATACAGTAGCGTGTTCTTTGTTATCGAAAATCATTTCTTCACCCCTTGCCGATTTTAGCTTGCTGGCTAGCCATTGGCTGTTCCATTTCTATTTGCAGAGCTCGAAGCCGGCTGTTTGTCACACACTGTCCAATCGCCTTGCCGTGTATATCGCCTCTAATTCGTTATCACTTCCCGAAACGCAATCATCCATGTAAATGCCGTTACAAATGATTTGCTCTATATCCGAATGTGTTCCCCTTGCATCTCGTCCACATTGGATCGAAGGTCGCACTGCATTGTATGCCGAAGATGTCATGCCGTAAGGTACAACCGTCAGCCAAAATTCTTGCAACTTTTCTTTTGGAGATTCGCGACAGAAAATTCTCTGGTAATCCCATTGATCCCTGGCCAATTTAACTTGCCGAAACATCATTTTGATGTCTGCGCTTAAAGCTATCCTGTGCCGTCTGAAATGAGTTACTATTTCAAATAAATTTCGTTGAAGCTTCTCACCTAGCTTTGTATTTCATTGAGTGAGATACCCTTATCCGTCTTGCAACTACAATCGAACACCACTCTGAATTTCCTTGTTACACAATGATGTGGTATGTAGTATACTAAATTCCCTTGCCGAACTCGTGGAGGCTTGTCTGCCTTGACCATGTGCCTAAGGCTATCATTTTCTTGCATAAAGCTCTCATAGCTTGCTGTCTTTCTAACCGCCTTTCGAGCATAACAAATCTTTTCAAGGCTATCGCCCTTGAATGCCTATATCCTGAATGCCGTGTTTCATAAGAATCGTAACAATGAAGCGTCCCTTTTTGTGACGCCTGGCCGTATTTGTGAAATTGTCTTCCACAGCTTGCTCTTCTGCTGATCTTACCTTGCAACCTCCCACCTGATCCATTTCCCAAAGCTGTCTCACTAAGTTGTCTAATTTTTTACCTCAACACATCTCAGTGTACGTGCGTTTTCATCTTGCCGTTCTAATATACATAATGAGCCAAATGCAAATAAGACTATGCCAAAACTTGTGCTGCCATTGCCCCGATCATACGTGGTACCGAATATCGCAAAAACTTTACCTCTAGCAGAATGTCCACTGAAGCTCGCCGCTACTAGGAAGGATCGGCGAATGAATTTGCGGAGTTACTAATGACCAGCTCGCTTCTTTTGGTATTACCCAAAAATCCTCTTCAATGCATGTTCCAGAATTGTACCATGGTACTATTCCAACCCTCGCCTGCTTACGAATTTGAACCGTATTACATTCTATGCCGATGACCTTTCTCATAGCTTGCCGTGTATGTAAATTGAAACCTTGCACGGTTTTGTATGGAATTAAATTGGCCTAAGCCCCCGAATCTAACAAGGCTCGCACTGGGCAGACCAATCGACCTTCTACTTTCAACCTAATCGAAATTGTTGGAATTAAAGCTAGCTCGTCAATAGAAGAAGAATGTGAATTAAAAATCTTTATTTTTTATATCCCTTTCCACTTTCAGCCGTTTGACTGGGACATTTAATTGTCAATCCCCCTTTTGTTTAACCTCTGTCCTTACCGACATAGCCGATAGAGGCATCCGGTGACTTGGGAACAATAAACTGTTGTGCATCAACTTGAACGGCCACCTAGGGCAAGGCGTCTTGAAGCAGGAGTCTGCGCTGTGCCTTTGCTTGAAACATTTTTCACATAATACATGCATGCGCACGAAACGCACCCTTGCCGATTGATCCAGAGCCCTAAACTGCTTGCAGTGGTACAATTGATGCCCCTCGCCGCATAGATCGCATTTGTGCTGCATGCTTGCTGACCTGTTTTCCCTATTTGCTTATAGATTCATCGGCTTGTCTCTCTCCTGCTGATGTTGCCTTGCCGTGCCGCCTGGCTACATTCCTCGGTCGCTACTGAATTTATGAAAATGTTGCCTTGCCTCTGTCCTTGCCGCTGCTCCACTCATAATTATTGCTGCCCTTGCCTGATGACTGCTCGCTGGTTGTGCATATGCTACTGCTTGCCGATTCAGGAATGCCAGCATCTACTTTGCCGTCGGAGTTTCAGACTGACGTTGTAGATCCCATTGGCGTGCTGTGTCCGCATCCCGCTCATGCAACATGTGCACAATTATCATGTCCCAGTGCTCGACTGGGACCCCTTGCGCTTTAAGCTGCCGCATTGTCTCACGGGTCACGTTTGACAGCCGCTGAGTGTGTTCTGACCGAGGAACAGCTGGCAGACCTTGCAGATTAAATAACTGTCTTAGTAGCTGGCGACATGTCTGGTATTTTTTGTCGTACAGCTCATTGACCCTGGCCCAGGCCTCTAAATAATTGCTGTCAGTCAGCTGCCATTCCCCCATTGTTTGTGCGGCCTTGCCAGTGAGGAATTTACTTAAATGTTTAAACGATAAACTAATAATGTAAAGACCGGAAACCTCTGCTTTCATTTGACATTTGCCTACAAGCTGAAACATGCACACAAGTAACTTTTCTGTTCCTCTTACAATAGACACTTTGATAAAAACGCACACAAGAATCTTTTCTGCTCCTCTTCCTATAGACACATAGACAACACAGCACTAGTAAATTATTTTTGTTTTGTTTTTCGATTTCCCATCTATCCATGGATAGAGTTTCGAAGCTACAAATACAACAATGTAAACAAATGGGTTTTGGAAACGTACGAAAGTTTCCAATTTTATTATGGCTTATTTGTGGTTGAAACTTAAAGGCTGGTGGTACTTGCTTATTGGAATGGACCGCTGCCACAAAACGGTCTTTAAACCCTCGCCATTTGGTGAGGGAGCCATCGAACTCCCACCCACGTGTTCCTGACTTCCTCCTGCTGTGGTATCTGAATGGACACCTCAATTGGCTATCCCCTCGTCCCTGGCTCGCCACTTGCACGTTGCCGTAATTTCACTTGCTGTTTCAGAAGCCCAATATGCTTCTGGAATTACCCTTGGTATTAAGGTAAAGTTCCTCTGCCTCCACTTGCCACTCCTCTACGCCTTCTACGTCATTTGCCTTGCGGATATCCATTTCATATGGTTCGCAGTCATCTGCGCTCATATATCTTCCAGCCGCACCTGGAGGTCCTCGCCGTCTCTATTTTCTTGTTGCTCGCCGACTTGCTCTATATATTTTGCAATTCTTTTCATCGCCCTGAGGCATGCCTCATGAATTTTATTGTTTGCCATTCCCTATATATATATAAAAAAAGACAAATAAATAGGGAGGAATTTGAGGTAAACGTATGTAAACCTGATTTAAGCCTGTGCCGTAACGTTTGCCGAAAATGTGCTGTAATTCTCTTTCCCAAAAATCAAATGTGTGTACTCGCCATATAACAAATCAAATGTAAATTGCTTCCCTATGCCATACTATATAATTGGACACTTGCCTGTTTTTTATCAAATTGGACTACGTAGTTGCCGTACAAAAATGTGTATATATCACCGATATACTACTATGCCGTTTGTGATTAAATTCTTGCCAAATAATTAATTTTTCTCTCGGCCTTGGTCTTCATCAAAAGATTTTCTCTTTAAAAAATCTTACCTCGCTATATAAATGAGATCTTAGTTGCCGCACTCAACGATCTTTTCCTCGCCCTTGGGTGTGTATATATTGCCATAATAATATACTGCCTCGCCGACTTGCTCTAGTCATGACAGCTCGCCCAGCTTGATAAAGCTTTCGTAATGTTCATCGAATCTCATGAAAATTCGAAAAATGTTTGTTTTTGCTTGCCGTCGACGCCGTAGCCACTCCCTTGCGATTTTGCCTTGCTGTTAGGCTAATAAATTAATTTGTAGACTCTAAAGATTTAAAAGAAGCTTGCCGTATACTTGCCGCTGGCTACGATTTATTACCCCTAACCATGCGCATTGTTACTCCCTAGCATACCTAATGCTTCGTCTGTACCGTGTTAACGCAACGCAAAAAGTACCTATTTCAAAATAAACGCAAAAAATTTCAAAATAATAAAATATAATTCCCTACGATGATACTTGTGACACCCTGTACTTAATTTGTGTACGACGAATTCAGGGACCCCCTTCACTTCATTCTCTAGCCCACACGCACGCTTATATAAATATACCTAGCAAAACAGGAACGAAAAAAATACCCATACATCACAAGCATCACAGTCACAGCACAGACCGAAGCGACGCAAAAGAAACAAAACAACAACAAAAATGGAAAAAACTGATGAAGACCACGCCGCGCCGTCGCCGTTGCTCTCACACAAAAGATATACATATCTACCTCGCACCATGTATAATTTTCTTCGCGCTTGCCGCCTAAACGATCAAATTTCGTTTAGCACAACAATGTCCACAATATAACTTCTTTGCACCATTCGCTCAAATAAAAATAAAAAATTTAAAGAACATTAAAAATCACTTACAGATATTAACAATGTCGCAAATACAAATACTAGCCAAACTTTTAATGCTCTTATTTCCAAAAAAAAATGTAATTCTTGGCGATCCGTCTTGCTTGCCTGACACTTTAGAAATAAAGAAAAAATGAAAAAACAAGCAACCATGTCGCTTGCCATCCTACCCCTTCCATTTTTTCTTCATATTTGCTCGCTGTGTATGTATGCGGTATTTTGTTGCTTGCCGAGTTACTCATACTGGCTGTGGAATAAATATAATTTGTTTTTTCGCCCATCGCACTATATGCATACGTAAAGCTAAAGGGGATATTTGGAATTTATTTTCCTCCACCAATTTAAATTTACCAATGGCTGGTTGAAACGTGCCGAGGCTTGTTTGCAGAAAACACAAGAAAAAGGAAATATATATATACTTTACCATAAGGCAGCTTGCCGTGTCTGATCGTAGCATTTGATGCTTTTATGGAACCACTATGTGGCCGGAATACCTTGCCGAATTTATTACTCGCACTTTTGTAAAATGAATTTAAACAAAGCTGGCACAAAAAGCTAGCGATTTTGATATGGTCTGTAGCTTGTCTCTTTTTTTAAAGACTTATTTCTTAGCTAGCGGTATATATTCTACTACTATTATTAGGTCGCTGGTTTTTTTTTATTATTCAATATTAGCTGACGGACCCTTTTTTTTTATATATTTATAACTCGCTGACTTTTTGTATAGCTCGCGGACTCTTTTTTTTATATATATAACTCGCGGACTTTTTCACAATAGGTCGCTTGCCGCTATCCGGGTCGTATGGACCAAATGTATAAACCCGAACTACCCCGAAACCAGAAAACGTATTTATTTTAATACAAATGAAACACAATGATTTTAATTGGGAAAAAGCAGGCGAAAAAACCCAATGTTTATTATTATTTTTTATACTAAGGCGACTGGCCGTTGCCCTCGGCATCGGCAACGGCCAGTCGGCTTAGAAGGCTGAATACAAATTAATATAAATTCCTATTGCACAAAAGGAAGACGCAATTTCTTTTGTATGCGCTTTCGTATAGGTAAAATACAAATACAGTAAAAATGAATAATATAAGCTGATACAGGTAATATGCGAAGTTGCCGTCTTGTTAGTATTAGTGCTTTGAAAACGCGTACCCTTGCGTTCGATACAGATAGTGACTTTTTTTAATCATGTAAAAACAATTTTTTAACGGCTGCGTTTTCTTTTTTCTGTGCTGCATGTGCTGTCTCTCAGGCCGGTAACTACTCTCTTGGCGCACTTAAAAAAATTTTTTTGTAATTAAATTGTTTAAATGCACCATTTTTATTAGTAAATGTTTATTAACATGAGTTTACAGGTCAAAGAACATGTTTTTATTGAAATTAATTTTTAAAAATTCTTCTAATCCATTAAGGAATTGTCAAGACATGAACTGTACAGCCAAGACACAAAAATGCCCTGATACTAAACGACAGATACTTGTTGGCAATACAGATATCAAGTGGAGTCGGCCAGTAAAAGGCTAACCTTCTGTAATTATAATGTACCTATAGAAAAATAAACTACATGCATATATACCTATACATAGGTATATATAAGGTTTGTTGGAAACGGCTCTAAAGAATTGGGGGACATTTTTACTGTTTTGTCATATGAATGAGAAAAAAATATGTGTATGGTTAAATTCACCAAGTGCCACGACCACTTAAAAAAACATAATTATTTACCTATTTTATTTAAATTTTACCTATTTCTAACCGATTTGTAAAATATATTTTAAATTTAAATTTACAGTAAAAGAGTATGCAAAAATGTCTACAAATATTACTAGGTATTGGAAAACAAGCAATTTTTACTACAGGAAAGTAATAACATAACATTTGCATGTCAAATTTGAAAGTTCTATAGCTCTGTCTTCAAATAAACAGACAGAACCACAATTATCGAAATATGCAATGAAATTAAAACAACTTTTTGTTACGATTTCATATTTAGACGATAACTTTAAATGTGACATTTATAAGCTGCTTATGAAAGCGCACATATTGTGCGAATTTAGTTTTCAAAGATATGTGATAACGTACAAAATAGGCTGCAAAGTAATATTATCAGAATCAGACACCCATTGAAGAGCCGTATTTCCAAGATGAAATTTGTCGAAGTTTTTTAATCCATTTAAATTGGAGGCATCCTTTAATAGATTTTGACAGTTCATGACTTGACAGGTAGGCAACATACTATATTTTGACATTTGGATAATATATTTTTTTTCAAAAAATCACTCAAAAGCTTTAAATCAAATTTTTAGGGAGCCAAAAATAAAATCGGAAACATTTCAAATGTTTTGAGGTAAGATATGAATTTTGCAGAGGTTTTTTACCATTAAAATCGGAGCTAGCCTTTGACAGTTTATAGCCTAGAAATTTGACAGTTTATAGCTCAGCAGTTAGGCAACGAACTGTATTTTGACTTTTTGATAAAAATTTTTTCCAAATGTCACTTAAAAGGCTTAAAATCAACTTTTCCGGAGGGGGAAACAAAGTCGGAAAAATGAGCGATTTCTATACCAACCACATGCATACATAAATCGTACATATTCTTTTCTGGATTTTTGCAGAGCGCCTATCTCTGTATAACTATGTATATATATATATGTGTGGTTTGATATTTAACTGCTTATAAAATAGATATTTTGCAAAAAATTGTCAAGATTATAAAAATTGAACATGAGAAGGTACTAAAAAATACTTAAATAAAAATTTTGTCTAGCTAAAGCTGTAACCAAACCACCGAGACCACCGAAGCCACCGCGACTCTCGTCTCGTTGACGAGACCGAGACTAGTCTCGGAATCGTTGCCAGCCGTAGTGGTTTTTCGATCAGATGAATCTTTTTTGTAGTTGGAGATGATGCCCTGGGTTTCTTCACCGCTGGCTACTTGGGTCACCACGCACTCTTCGAATGCTGTCATCGTTGTAGTTATGTATATCAGCCAAAGATGTGTAAGTATATGAGGATAAGATGAATTTTAGATATGTAGATAGGTATATCTATGTTCAATCAATCAATTGATTAAGATGATGCTAAGTTCTTGATATGTATATCTGTGTATGATGAATCAATTGATTACGACGATGATAAAGTTCTGGATATGTATTTCTATGGATGATGAATCAATTGATTATGACGGCGATAAGTTAAAGGTATGTATATCTGTGAATCGTCGGTTGATGAGGAACTCAATCAGTGGTTCAAATGATCAGTTAAATCACGTCGGGGTCACCAAAATATATAGACTTATTTGTCTAATAATTGATTTAAAAGCTCATAAATTTGAAAATCTATTAATTCTGAATCAAGCACTTTACCTTGTTCAGAAGTGAGCTAACCAAAATCAAGATCAATTAAAACACTGACTTTTGTTAAATTAATTAATTTATTGCTATAATTTTATGGGTTTTTATACTTAATTGCTACTGATTTTAATTGCTTACTACTATGAATTTAATTATTAACTAATTATAAAATATTACTTTGAAAAAAAACGAGAACAACATATCTGGCACAATTATAATTACAACCATAAGCTAATAAATTAAAGACCCGACACCTCTGCTTTCATTTGACATTTGCGTACAAGCTGAAACACGCACACAAGTAACTTTTCTGTTCCTCTTCTAATAGACTCATTGATAAAAACACACACAAGACTATTTTCTGTTCCTCTTCCTATAGACCCATAGCCAACAAGGCCCTAGTAATTTGTTTTTCGATTTCCCATCTATTCACGGATAGGGTTTCAAAGCTACAAATACAAGAATGTAAACAAATGGATTTTGGGGGGTGAAACGTACGAAGGTTTCCGATCTTAGTATGGATTATTTGTGATTAAAACATACAATAAATAGGTACCAACTATCTGGAACTCAAAGAAGAAAAACAAATAATAAATATCTGGAACGCCAACCACTGATTCATCATCGGAAATGCGATACAGTGACGTAGTGACGCCACTTCTAAATAACAATTGACTGCTTAGTCAGCTGGTTGGCCCATGCTATGAGTGCAATGATAGAACCCTTTCCAACAAGGAAATTTTATTCTTATTTTTATTAATAATAACGCAACTGAATGAGAGTTGTTTTGTCACCTGAAAGAGGGAACTATCAGCCAGTATCTCAGATAACTTAGTACGGAAAAGGCGAACCATCTTACAAATTCAAAGCCAAAGAGCGCAACCACAATTATTCTGTGCACTATGGAAAGTCTTTTTATTTTTTTCGTTGAAGTATGTTGTTGGTTCCAAGCCGCCAACCAAAGTATACTCGTAGATAAATCAAATAAGGTTTGCTTAGATAGTGTATAAGCCCGAACTACCCCGAAACCAGAAAACTTATTTATTTTAATACTAATGAAACCCAATGATCTTAATTGGGAAAAGCAGAAAAAAACCCAATGTTATTTATTATTTTTTATACTAAGCAAACTGGCCGATGCCGAGTGACGGCTGAAGACAAATTAATATAAATTCCTATTGCACAAAGGAAAACGCAATTTCTTTTGTATGCACTTTCGTATAGGTAAAATATAAATATAGTTATAATGAATAATAAAGCTGATACAGGGAATATGCGAAGTTGCCATCTTGTTAGTATTAGTGCCTTGAAAACTCGTACGCTTGCGTTCGATATAGTCCCGACAAAAAGGAACTTTTTCGCTGGGTCTTCGCCCAATTGTCGCCTCTTGCCGCTGATTGGTCCTTGCTCTCCATGCGAATTTTGCTTGCCGTAAAGCATATCGCTCACTCCCTTGCTGACACATTGTAGCACTTCTCCTTGCACTTCATCAGATAACTTGCCTTGCCTGTAACGAAACTAAAGATTGGATTAGAGAAATTATACTTGATAGACTTCGCTAAATAACTTGCTCTAGTTTGCACAACTTTGGCGATCTTCCTCTAACCCTCTATTTAGTTGGTAATATACATATTTTTTGAACAGGCCGTGCTAATTGTCCTGCCTCTGTCCGTAGAATTACGGATCTACCTATGCGGTCCTTACTATCGATTTGCTCGCTGATCCTCCACATGGCCTATTGGGCCGGAGGGAAATTTTCGCTTTTTATAATTACTAGCTGCCTAGCTGCCTACTAGGGCCTGCATAGTCGACCCCAGTATGTAAGAAAGGCTTTCCAGCTCGCACCCTATACGCTGGAAACTCTGACTTTAGCTGCTGTGCTAATCGGTAATTGTAACATGCACAAATTGTACATTTGTAAAGATAATTTCGAAGCTCGCTCAGTAATCGTGGTATCCAGTATTGCTGGTGAATGAACTGCACCATTATTTGTGTGGCTCCATGCTTTGCTGCCCGATGAGCATGATGGATCACCAACCATGCCAATCTCCAACTTGCCTGTACTATGGCTGGATTACCCATTTCGTATTCCTCGCTGGCTCGATGTAGGCGCCCTCCTACTAGTAATATACCCTCGCCATCAAACACTGTTTTGAGAGCCTCAATTTTGCTATTCTCGGACAACTGTCTTCTTTTCTGGAGTACCGCTATATCCTTGCCATATACCTCTGCTTGAGCTTTCTTATTGAGATATTTTATGCCTTGCATTCTCTTCTCAGCCGTATGTGTCATTGATACTGTGCCGATACTGTACCTAGCTCGCTTACTACTTCGCCGTAACTTACGTTCCCTTGCCTTAAGCCGATTTAAATAGTGGTATACATGTGCTATCACCCCTGCTGTATTTTCCAATCTCGAAGCACACTCTTCTATTGGAATGATGGCTTGCCGTTCAGGTACCCATATACCTAAAATGTCCCTTGCCTGTGTGACACATACTTGCTTGCCGCAATTGGTAAAACATCACCACCTATCGAATTAACTGGCCAATTAGCTTCTTACTCAACTAGCCAGGATGGCCCATGTAGCCATAGCTTGCTTCCAATAAGCTCTGCCGGTGATAGACCCCTACTCAGTAAATCAGCAGGATTTTCCTTGGTCCCGACATTCTGAATTGATGATACCCTATTGCCAACATACGTCTTCATATGACGAGCGAGTTTTTGTAGCCAGTGCAAAACCACCATCGAGTCTATCCAGAGCACATACCTTACGTTTGTCCAATCATTTGCCTTAAGCAACTCTACCAATAGCCTACCTAAAGCTCTCTGCGGCCGCTAACTCTAAACGAGAGATAGTTATTGTTTTAAGAGGATCTACACTTGACTTGGAAGCGATTAAACTGCTTGTAACCTTGCCATTGGACTGTTCTACCTATGCAAATAACACAGCCCCATAGGCCATCGTAGAAGCGTCAGAAAAACCATGCACTTCCACCCTTTCCGCCTTGCATGTTCTTAATAATCTAGCTATCCGAAATTGTTCTAACAGTTTTATATCTTACCACAAGCCTCGCCATCGATTGTTTATTCCAGCCGCCACTTCTTGGTCCCAGCCTATACCTGCTCACCATAAATCTTGAACCAGAATTGTGCCGATAATAATTACTGGTGCCGTAGAGCCATTGGGGTCATAAAGCTGTGCGACATAGCCAAGCAGATTCCTTTTTGTAACTCTGTGCGTGATTTCTGGTGATTTAACCTCGAACGTGAATGGCCTAAGTCAACTAACCATTTTAGATCCAATACAGTAGCTTGTTCTTTGTTATCGAAAATCATTTCTTCACCCCTTTGCCGATTGTAGCTTGCTGGCTAGCCATTGTCCCATTTCCATTTGCAGAGCTCGAAGCCGGCTGTCTGTCACACACTGTCCAATCGCCTTGCCGTGTGTATCGCCTCTTATTCGTTATCACATCCCGAAACGCAATCATCCATGTAAAAGCCGTTACAAATGATTTGCTCTATATCTTAATGTATTTCCCTTGCATCTCGTCCACATTGGATCGAAGCTCGCACTGCATTTTATGCCGAAGATGTCATTCCGTAAGGTACAACCGTCAGCCAAAATTCTTGCAAATCTTTAGGAGATTCCCGCCAGAAAATTCTCTGGTAATCCCATTGATCCCCGGCCAATTTAACTTGCCGAAACATCATTTTGATGTCTGCGCTATAAGCTATCCTGTGCCGTCTGAAATGAGTTACTATTTCAAATAAATCTCGTTGAAGCTTCTTACCTAGCCTTGTAGTTCATTGAGTAAGATAACCTTATCCGTCTTGCAACTACAATGGAACACCACCCTGAATTTCCTTGTTACACAATGATGTGGTATGTAGTATACTAAATTCCCTTGCCAAACTCGAGGAGGCTTATCTGCCTTGACCATGTGTCTAAGGCTCTCATATTCTTGCATAAAGCTAATGTACCTTTCTCTCATAGCTGGCTCTCTTTCTAACCTATTTTCGAGCATAAAAAATCTTTTCAAGGCTATCGCCCTTGAATCCTGAATGCCGGGTCTCATAGGAATCGTAACAATGAAGCGTTCCTTTTTGTCACTCCTGGCCGTATTTGTGAGATTGTCTTCCACAGCTTGCTCTTCTGCCGATCTTGCCTTGCAACCTCCCACCTGATCCATTTCCCAAAGCTGTCTCAATAAGTTGTCTAATTTTTCTACCTCAACACATCTCAGTGTAGGTGCGTTTTCATCTTGCTGCTCTAATATACCTAACGAGCCAACTGCAAATAAAACTATGCCAAAACTTGTCCCCACGGCTGCCATTGCCCCGATCATTCGTGGTACCGACTATAACTTTACTCCTAGCAGAATGTCCACTGGAGCTCGCCGCCAATAGGAAGGATCGGCGAATGGCATCTCGAACTCTCTCTTAGCTTGCTGCGCATGAACTTGCGGAGTTACTAATGACCAGCCCGCTTCTTTTGGCAGTACCCAAAAATCCTCTTCAATGCATGCTCCAGAATTGTACCATGGTACTATTCCAACCCTCGCCTGCTTACGAATTTGAACCGTATTACCTTCTATGCCGATGACCTTTCTCAAAGTTTGCCGTGTATGCAAATTGAAACCTTGCACCGTTTTGTATGGAATTAAATTGGGCTGAGGCCCCGAATCTAACAAGGCGCGCACTGGGCAGACCAATCGACCTTCTACTTTCAACCTAATCGAAATTGTTGGAATTAAAGCTAGCTCGTCAATAGAAGAAGAATGTGAATTAAAAACATTTAAATAGGCTTCAAGCAAATCTTTATTTTTCATATCCCTTTCCACTTTCAGCCGTTTGACTGGGACCTTTAATTATCAATCCCCCTTTTGTTTAACCTCTGTCCTTGCCGACATAGCCGATAAAGGCGTCCGGTGACTTGGACACAATAAACTGTTGTGCATCAAATTGAATGGCCACCTAGGGCACGGCGTCTGGAAGCAGGAGACTGCGCTGTGCCTTTGCTTGAAACAATTTTCACAAAATACATGCATGCGCATGAAACGCACCCTTGCCGATTGTTCCAGAGCCCTAAGCTGCTTGCAGTGGTACAATTGATGCCCCTCGCCGCATTTGTGCTGCATCCTTGCTGACCGGTTTTCCCTATTTGCTTGTAGATTCATCGGCTTATCTCTCTCCTGCTGATGTTGCCTTGCCGTGCTGCCTTGCTGCATTCCTTCGCTCGCTACTGAATTTATGAAAACGTTGCCTTGCCTGTGTCCTTGCGCTGCTCCACTCATAATTATTGCTGCCCTTGCCTGCTGACTGCTCCCTGGTTGTGCATATGCTACTGCTTGCCGATCCAGGAATGCCAGCATCTACTTTGCCGTCAGAATTTCAGACTAGCGTTGTAGATCCCTTTGGCGTGCTGTGGCCGCATCTAGCCGCTCAAGCAACATGTGCACAATTATCATGTCCCAGTGCTCAACTGGAACCCCCTGCGCTTTAAGCTGCCAAATTGTCTCATGGGTCACGTTTGACTGCCGCTGAATGTGTTCTGACCGAGGCCAGACCTTGTAGATTAAAGAACTGTCCTAGTAGCTGGCGACATGTCTGGTATTTTTTTGTCGTACAGCTCATTGAGCCTGGTCCAGGCTTCTAAATAATTGCTGTCAGTCCGCTGCCATTCCCCCATTGTTTGTGCTGCCTTGCCGGTGAGGAATTTACTGAAATGTGGAAACCATAAGCTAATAATGTAACCGGAAACCTCTGCCTTCACTTGACATTTGCCTACAAGCTGAAACATGCACACAAGTAGCTTTTCTGATCCTCTTCCAATGGACACATTGATAAAAACGCACACAAGAATCTTTTCTGTTCCTTTTCCTATAGACACATAGACAACACTGCCCTAGTTATTTGTTTTTGTTTTGTTTTTCGATTTCCCATCTATTCATGGATAGAGTTTCAAAGCTACAAATACAACAATGTAAACAAATGGGTTTTGGGGGGTGAAACGTACGAAAGTTTCCAATCTTATTATGGCTTATTTGTGGTTGAAACTTAAAGGCTGGTGGTACTTGCTTATTTGAATGGACCGCTGCTACAAAACGGTCTTTAAACCCTCGCCATTTGGTGAGGGGGCCATAAGACTCCCCCCACGTGTTCCTGACTTCCTCCTGCAGTGGTATCTGAATGGACACCTCAATTGGCTGTCCCCTCGTCCCTGGCTCGCCGCTTGCACCTTGCCGTAATCCCACTTGCTGTTTCAGAAGCTCAATATGCTTCTTGAATTTAACCTTGGTTTTAAGGTAAAGTTCCTCTGCCTCCACTGCCGCTCCTCTACGCCTTCTACGTCATTTGCCTTGCCGGACATCCATTTCATATGGTTCGCAATCATCTGCGCTCATATATCTTCCAGCCGCACCTGGAGGTCCTCGCCGTCGCTATTTCCTTGTTGCTCGCCGACTTGCTCTATATATTTTTCAATTCCTTTCATCGCCTTGAGGCATGCCTCAGGAATTTTATTGTTTGCCATTCCCTATATATATATATATAAAAAGACAAATAAATAGGGAGGAATTGGAGGTAAACGTATGTTAACCTGACGTAAGCCTGTGCAAGATTAACATTGTGAGCCTGTTGCTTAAAACTTGCCATTCAATATATGCTTAGCCACAACAATATACCTTTCCGTAGCGTTTGCCGAAAATTTGCTGTAATTCTCTTACCCAAAAATCAAATGTGTTTACTCGCCATATAACAAATCAAATGTAAATTGCTTCCCTATGCCATACCATATAATTGGACACTTGCCTGTTTTTTATCAAATTGGACTACGTAGTTGCCGTACAAAAATGTGTATATATTGTCGATATACTACTATGCCGTCTGTGAATAAATTCTTGCCAAATAATTAATTTTTCTCTCTGCCTTGGTCTTCATCAAACGATTTTCTCTTTAAAAGATCTTAGCTCGCTATATAAATGAGATCTTAGTTGCCGCACTCAACGATCTTTTCCTCGCCATTGGGTGTGTATATATTGCCATAATAATATACTGCCTCGCCGACTTGCTCTAGTCATGACAGCTAGCCCAGCTTGATAAAGCTTTCGTAATGTTCATCGAATCTCATGAAAATTCGAAAAATGTTTGTTTTTGCTTGCCGTCGCCGTCGTAGCCACTCCCTTGCGATTTTGCCTTGCTGTTAGGCTAATAAATTAATTTGTAGACTCTTAAGAGTTAAAAGAAGCTTGCCGTATACTTGCCGGTGGCTACGATTTATTACCCCTATCCATGCACATTGTTACTCCCTAGCATACCTAATGCTTCGTCTGTACCGTGTTATTTATTATAATTTCAAAATAAACGCAAAAAATTTCAAAGTTATTCCCTACGATGATACTTGTGACACCGTGTACCTAATTTGTGTACGACGAATTCAGCCACCCCCTTTACTTCATTCTCTAGCCCACACGCACGCTTATATAAATATACCTAGCAAAACAGGAACAAAAAAAATACCCCTACATCACAGACCGAAGCGACGCAAAAGAAACAAAACAACAACAAAAATGGGAAAACTGATGAAGACCACGCCGCGCCGTCGTCGCCGTTGCTCTCACACAAAAGATATACATATCTACCTCGCACCATGTATAATTTTCTTCGCGCTTGCCGCCTAGCCGATCAAATTTCGTTTAGCACAACAATGCCCACAATATAACTTCTTTGCAATATTAGCTCAAATAAAAATAAAAAATTTAAAGAACATTAATAATCACTTACAGATATTAACAATGCCGCAAATACAAATACTAGCCAAACTTTTAATGCTCTTATTTCCAACAAAAAATTTAATTCGTGGCGATCCGTCTTGCTTGCTGACACTTTAGAAATAACGAAAAAATGAAAAAACAAGCAACCATGTCGCTTGCCATCCTACCCCTTCCATTTTTTCTTCATATTTGCTCGCTGTGTATGTATGCGGTATTTAGTTGCTTGCCGGGTTACTCATACTGGCTGTGGAATAAATATAATTTGTTTTCTCGCCCATCGCACTATATGCATACGTAAAGTTAAAGGGGATATTTGGAATTTATTTTCCTCCACCAATTTAAATTTACCAACGGCTGGCTGAAACGTGCCGAGACTTGTTTGCAGAAAACACAAAAAAAAGGAAATATATACATACTGTACCATAAGGCAGACACGGCAGATCGTAGCATTCGATGCTTTTATGGAACCACTATGTGGCCGGAATACCTTGCCGAATTTATTACTCGCATATCAAAACTAGCGATTTTGATATGGTCTGTAGCTTGCCTCTTTTTTTAAAGACTTATTTTTTAGCTAGCGGTATATATTCTACTACTATTATTAGGTCGCTGTTTTTTTTTTTATTATTCAATATTAGCTCACAGGCCCTTTTTTTATAATATATATATTTTTCACCATAGGTCGCTTGCCGCTATCCGGCTCGTATGGACCAAATGTATAAACCCGAAACCAGAAAACTTATTTATTTTAATACAAATGAAACACAATGATTTTAATTGGGAAAAAGCAAACGAAAAAACCCAATGTTTATTATTATTTTTTATACTAAGCCGACTGGCCGTTGCCGAGTGAAGGCTGAAGGCAAATTAATATAAATTCCTATTGCACAAAAGGAAGAGGCAATTTCTTTTGTATGCGCTTTCGTATAGGTAAAATAAAAATACAGTAATAATGAATAATATAATAATATAATATACAGGTAATATGCGAAGTTGCCGTCTTATTAGTATTAGTGCTTTGAAAACTCGTACTCTTGCGTTCGCTACAGACAGTGACTTTTTTAATCATGTAAAAACAATTTTGTGTTATATTTCGATTTTGTAAAAGATGACTTACTACTTAAGACACCGACTCCACTTGATATCTGTATCGCGAACGAAATATCTGTCGTTAAGTATCAGGGCATTTTTTTTTGTCTTGGCTGGGCAGTTTTTTAATTTTTAAAAATTCTTCTTAAACAGACTTACTACACCTCAACCTCTAATCCATTAAGGAATTGTTAAGACATGAACTGCACAGCCAAGACAAAAAATGCCCTGATACTAAGCGACAGATATTTTGTTGGCATTACAGATATCAAGTGGAGTCGGCCAGTAAAAGGCTAACCTTCTGTAATTATAATGTACCTATAAAAAAATAAACTATATGCATATATACCTATGCCTAGGTATATATAAGGTTTGTCGGAAACGGCTCTAAAGAATTGGGTGACATTTTTACAGTTTTGTCCTATGAATGAGAAAAAAATATGTGCATGGTTAAATTCACCAAGTGCCACGACCTCTTAAAAAAACATAATTATTTACCTATTTTATTTAAATTTTACCTATTTCTAACCGATTTGTAAAATATATTTTAAATTTAAATTTACAGTAAAAGAGTATGCAAAAATGTCTACAAATATTACTAGGTATTGAAAAACAATCAATTTTTACTACGGGAAAGTAATAACATAACATTTGATGTCAAATTTGAAAGTTCTATAGCTCTGTCTTCAAATAAACAGACAGAACCACAATTATCGAAATATGCAATGAAATTAAAACAACTTTTTGTTACGATTTCATATTTAGACGATAACTTTAAATGTGACATTTATAAGCTGCTTATGAAAGCGCACATATTATGCGAATTTAGTTTTCAAAGATATGTGATAACGTAAAAATAGGCTGCAAAGTAACGTTATCAGAATCAGACACCCATTGAAGAGCCGTATTTCCAAGATGAAATTTGAAATCGAAGTTTTTTAATCCAAAATTGGAGGCATCCTTTAATAGATTTTGACAGTTCATGACTTGACAGGTAGCAACATACTATATTTTGACATTTGTATGATATATTTTTTTGCCTTAAATTACATTTTTAGGTAGCCAAAAATAAAATTGGAATTTTTTGAGGTAAAATTTGAATTTTGCAGAGGTTTTTTACCATTAAAATCGGAGCAATTCTTCAACGAAATTTGACAGTTTATGGCTCAGCAGTTAGGCAACTAACTATATTTTGATGTTTTGATAAATTTTTTTTCCAAATGTCACCCAAAAGGCTTAAGATCAACTTTTCCGGAGGGGGAAACAAAGTCGGAAAAATGAGCGATTTCTATTCCAACCACATGCATACATAAATCGTACATATTCTTTTCTAGATTTTTGCAGAGCGACTATCTCTGTATAACTATGTACATACATATATATGTGGTTTGATAATTAACCGCTCATAAAATAGATATTTCGCAAAAAAATTGTCAATATTATAGAAATTGAACATGAGAAGGTACTAAAAAATACTTTAATAAAAATTTTGTCTGGCTAAAACTGTAACCAAACCAAAGAGACCACCGAGGCCACAGCGACTGTCGTCTCGTTGACGTTGAGACTAGTCTCGGTCTCGTTGCCAGCCGTAGTGGTTTTTCGATCAGGTGAATCTTTTTTGTAGTTGGAGATGATGCGCTGGGTTTCTTATGATTGGATTTCTATATGAAGATAAGATGAATTGTAGATATGTAGATAAGTATATCTATGTACAATCAATCAATTGATTAAGATGATGCTAAGTTCTAGATATGTATATCTGTGTATGATGATTCAATTGATTAAGACGATGATAAGTTCTAGATATGTATATCTATGGATGATGAATCAATTGATTATGCCGACGATAAGTTATAGGTATGTATATCTATGAATCGTCGGTTGATAAGGAACTCAATCAGTGGTTCAAATGATCACTTAAATCACGTCGGGGTCATCAAAATGAGCTAACCAAAATCAAGATAAATTAAAACACTGACTTTTGTTAAATTAATGAATTTATTACTATAATTGTATGTGTTTTTATACTTAATTGCTACTGATTTTAATTGCTTACTACTATGAATTTAATTATTAACTAATTATAAAATATTACTATGAAAAAAAACGAGAACAACATATCTGGCACAATTATAATTATAACCATAAACTAATAACTTAAAGACCCGAAACCTCTGCTTTCATTTGACATTTGCCTACAAGCTGAAACACGCACACAAGTAACTTTTCTGTTCCTCTTCCAATAGACTCATTGATAAAAACGCACACAAGAATCTTTTCTGTTCCTCTTCCTGTAGTCACATAGACAACAAGGCCCTAGTAATTTGCTTTTCTTTTGTTTTTCGATTTCCCATCTATTCACGGATAGGGTTTCAAAGCTACAAATACAACAATGAAAACAAATGGATTTTGGGTGGGTGAAAAGTACGAACGTTTCCGATCTTAGTATGGCTTATTTGTGATTAAAACATACAATAAATAGGTACCAACTATCTGGAACACAAAGAAGAAAAACAAATAATAAATATCTGGAACACCAAGCACTGATTCAGCATCGGAAATGCGATACAGTTGACGTAGTGACGCCACTTCTAAATAACAATTGACTGCTTAGTCAGCTGGTTGGCCCATGCTATGAGTGCGATGATAGACCCCTTTCACACAAAGAAATTGAGTTGGTTGCAACTGGGAGTTTCAATGTGAGAAGGGCAAGAAGTAAGGGGAATGAAAAAAATCTCCCCGGTCAACGATTTGAAGAGTTTTTTTTTGACGTTATGCTTTGAAATTTTCTTAGGTTTCCACTTTGACTTCTGTCTCTGATAGATGTCAAACATATTTTTCTTAAAGAGAAATTGTTTCTTACAATTATTTTATTTCATTAATTCATTGTGAAAGGAAATTTTAAGTTTTAATTCTTGTAGACAGGGCATTTAATTCAATCCATTACGAGTTGGTACACATTTCATACATACAATTATGCGCCTAGACATGGAAAATCGACAACAGAAACGCACGGACCAACTAAGCTCTCAGCTTGTGGCTTCATCATCACATTTGGTTTATAATGACGTTCCTGTATTAGCAAGCAGCATCAGCAGCAGGCAGCACCACAGGTATCTGTCATGTCATCCTATCAGTGGTTTATGTGTCCAACTGTTCCAATAAAGCTTCGCTCCATTCCAATTAGCCCAACATAATCTTCCCATCATCTCTATCATGTGTTGGGTCCAGAATTTGGATGGCAAGAGAAACACACAACAAAACTGTACACAAATCAATTTTCTCCTGGTTCATTGTTTTTCCGTGACCTTTTAATATATTAATTAAGCAAACCATTATTAATAACCACAATAAAATAAATAACATTTACCTATATAACCGCACCAGGTTGCTTTATTTTGAATTTATTTTTCTAAAAATAAGCTGTGGTTAACTCAAAATTGTGTAGAATTTTCCAGCCGTGAAGCAAATTGTTTGTTTACAAAAGCGAATATCAAATCAAAAGCAATTCAAAAAACCAGCAACTCAGTTTACTCATCAATTTCTTCGTGTGAAAGCTACAAGGCAATTAAAGGTAAACGTCAAACAAATCTCCAGCAAATGATTTCCTGTGTGAAAGGGGACATATGAACAGAAACTATATTTAAGTATATACAATAAGACTTCACAATGCTAATATGATTTAATGTAAGTAAATAACAATTAAATAAATATGAGAATAAAACATTATAGTGTATTTTTGGAGGCATAGTTATTTTTAAACATATGGAAAGCAAAGTGCTTCAACAGTCCATGTATGTTAAAAAGTTTGAAAAAACGATGTTTTCGCACCTTCATGAACTGGCATGTTTCCGCTCGATTTCCAAATCTAACAGATTTCCGCATTTGACGTTCCTGTCACTTCCTAAAAGAGCGCGCAGTCTAGTGTAGGAATACAGAATTTGTGTTTACTTGCGACTGCGCAAAGTTATATGCCCTTAAGATACCATTCGCGTTAGTACAAATTATTGTCATTTGGAATTTGGGCAGCGAGCGAAAACCAGGGCCAGGAAGCTGCTAAAAATAGTTAATCAATTATATAAATTTGAATTAACTTATAAAGTATTTTTTGTTTTAATACAAACCACTCACAATTTCAAATTAAACAGAGTGCGTTTTTTTAATAAAGCAACTTTGTTTCTCGACGATGATTCCAAAAATTTTATTCTTATTTTTATTAATAATAACGCAACTGAATGAGAGTTGTTTTGTCGCCTGAAAGAGGGAACTATCAGCCAGTATTTCTGATAACTTTATACGGAAAAGGCGAACCATCTTACAAATTCAAAGCCAAACAGCGCAACCACAATTATTCTGTGCTCTATGGAAAGTCTTTTTATTTTTTTCGTTGAAGTATGTTGTTGGTTCCAAGCCGCCGACCAAAATATACTCGTAGATAATTCAAATAAGGTTTGCTTAGATAGTGTATAAACCCGAACTATTCCGAAACCAGAAAACGTATTTATTTTTATACAAATGAAGCCCAATGATTTTAATTGGGAAAAGCAGAAGAAAAAACCCAATGTTTATTATTATTTTTAATACTAAGCCAACTGGCCGTTGCCGATGCGGAGTGAAGACTGAAGACAAATAAATATAAATTCCTATTGCACAAAAGGTAGACACAATTTTGTTTGTATGCACTTTCGTATAGCTAAAATATAAATATAGTAATAATGAATAATAAAGCTGATAAAGGTAATATGCGAAGTTGCCATCTTGTTAGTATTAGTGCTTTGAAAACTCGTACGCTTGCGTTCGATACAGTCCCGACAAAAAGGAACTTTTTCGCTAGGTCCTTTTCCGCTGATTGATCCTTGCTCTCCATGCGAATTTTGCTTGCCGTAAAGCATATCGCTCATTCACCTGCTGACAAATGGTAGCACTCCTCCTTGCACTTCATCAGATAACTTGCCTTGCCTGTAACGGAACTAAAGATTGGATTAGAGAACTTACACTTGATAGACTTCGCTAAATAACTTGCTCTAGCTCGCACAACTTTGCAGATCTTCCTCTAACCCTCTTTTCAATTGGTAATATACATATTTTTTTAACTGGCCGTGCTAATTGTCCTGCCTCTGTCCGTAGAATTACGGATCTAACTATATCGTCCTTACTATGGACTTGATCGCTAATCCTCCCCATGGCCTATTAGGCCGGAGGGAAATTTTCGCTTTTTATAATTACTAGCTGCCCTACTTTTAAACCTTCCTTTTACCTATGCCACTTCTTTCTCTCTTGCAACAATGCAAGATACTCTTCTCACCACCTTTGGCAGAAATGCTCTATCATAATTTGCCTTTCTCTAAAAAGCCTTGCTCCTCTTGCTCTTGAATCTTCAGCCGTAGAAAACACTGGTGGCAGCACAATTGGCTCACCAATTAAAAAATGACCTGGTGTCAAAGCTTGCATGTCAGATGTATCATTGCTTAGTGGATGTATTGGATGGGAGTTTAACATCCCCTCTATGCCGGCTAACAGTGTTAGAAATTGCTCGCCCTCTAGGATTCGCTGCCCTAGTATCTGCTGTAAGTGATACTTCATCGACTTAACAGCTGCCTCATATATACCTGTCTGATGCAGAGCAGATGGCACCATTAATATCCATTTCGTACCTCGCCGATTTAGCTTGCTGAATATATCGTCCTATTCCCATTCTCGCCAGACTTGCTTGATTACCCTTGCCGCGCCAACAAATGACGTGCCATTGTCACTATATATATGCTGACAATGCATTCTCTGGCAGAAAAATCGCTCATAACATGATAAAAACGACAATGAGCTCAAATCCGCTATCATATCAATATGGACCGCCCTTGTCTTCAAACACACAAAAATTTCCACCCAGACTTTCCTTATGTTGATTCGCTTGCCGTCTCTATCCAATACATTGATCTTAAAAGGGCCTGCATAGTCGACCCCAGTATGTAAGAAAGGCTTTCCAACTCGCACCCTATCCGCTGGCAACTCTGACTTTAACTGCTGTGCTAATCGGTAATTGTAACATGCACAAATTGGTCATTTCTGTAGATAATTTCGAAGCTCGCTGCGTAATCGTGGTATCCAATATTGCTGGTGAATGAACTGCACCATTATTTGTGTGGCTCCATGCTTTGTTGCCCGATGAGCATTATCGATCACCAACCGTGCCAATCTCGAACTTGCCTGTACTATGGCTAGATGACCCATTTCGTATTCCTAACTGCCTCGATGTAGGCGCCCTCCTACTCGTAATATACCATCGCCGTCAAACACTGGTTTGAGAGCCTCAATTTTGCTATTCTCGGACAGCTGTTCTCTTTTCTGGAGTACCGCTATAACCTTGCCATATACCTCTGCTTGAGCTTTCTGAATAAAATATTTCATGCCTTGCATTCTCTCCTCAGTCGTATGTGTCATTGATACTGTGCCAATACTGTACCTAGCTCGCTTACTACTTCGCCGTAACTTACGTTCCCTTGCCTTGGCCTTAAGCCGATTTAAATAATGGTATACATGTGCTAGCACCCCTACTGCATTTTCCAATCTCGAAGCATACTCTTCTATTGGAATGCTGGCTTGCCGTTCAGGTACCCATATACCTAAAATTTCCCTTGCCTGTGTGACACATACTTGCATTTCGCTTGCCGCAATTGGTAAAATAATCACCACCTATCGAATTAACTGACCAATTAGCCCCTTACTCAACTAGCCAGGATGGCCAATGTAGCCATAGCTTGCTTCCAATAAGCTCTGCCGGTGATAGGCCACTACTCAGTAACTCAGCAGAATTTTCTTTGGTCCCGACATTCCGCCAATTTTTAGCGCAGTTATTCATCTGAATTGATGATACCCTATTGCCAACATACGTCTTCATATGACGAGCGAGTTTTTGTAGCCAGTGCAAAACCACCATCGAGTCTATCTAGAGTACATACCTTACATTTGCCCAATCATTTGCCATAAGCAACTCTACCAATAGCCTACCTAAAGCTCTCTGCCACCGCTAACTCTAAACGAGAGATAGTTATTGTTTTAAGAGGAGCTACCCTTGACTTGGAAGCGATTAAACTGCTTGTAACCTTGCCATTGGACTGTTCGACCCATGCATATAACATACCCCAATAGGCCATCATAGAAGCGTCAGAAAAACCATGCACTTCTGTTCTAACAGTTTTATATCTTGCCACAAGCCTCGCCATCGATTGTTTATTCCAGCCGCCACTTCTTGGTCGCAGCGTATACCTGCTCGCCATAAATCTTGAATTAGAATTTCGCCGATAATAATTACTGGTGCGGTATAGCCATTGGGGTCATAGAGCTGTGCGACATAGCTAAACAGATTCCTTTTTGTAACTCTGTGCGTGATTTCTGGTGATTTAACTTCGAACGTGAATTGGTCTAAGTCAACCAACCATTTTAAATCCAATACAGTAGCTTGTTCTTTGTTATCGAAAATCATTTCTTCACCCCTTGCCGATTGTAGCTTGCTGGCTAGCCATTGGCTGTTCCATTTCCATTTGCAGAGCTCGAAGCCGGCTGTTTGTCACACACTGTCCGATCACCTTGCCGTGTATATCGCCTCTAATTCGTTATCACTTCCCGAAACGCAATCATCCATGTAAACGCCATTACAAATGATTTGCTCTATATCTGAATGTGTTCTCCTTGCATCTCGTAAACATTGGATCGAAGCTCGCACTTCATTGTATGCCGAAGATGTCATGCCGTAATGTACAACCGTCAGCCAAAATTCTTTCAACTTTTATTTTGGAGATTCGCGCCAGAAAATTCTCTGGTAATTCCATTGATCCCTGGCCAATTTATCTTGCCGAAACATCATTTTGATGTCTGCGCTATAAGCTATCCTGTGCCGTCTGAAATGAGTTACTATTTCAAATAAATCTCGTTGAAGCTTCTCACTTAGCTTTTTATTTCATTGAGTGAGATACCCTCATCCGTCTTGCAACTACAATCGAACACAACCCTTAATTTCCATGTCACACAATGATGTGGTATGTAGTATACTAAACTCCCTTGCCGAACTCGTGGAAGCTTGTCAGCCATGTGCCTAAGGCTCTCATTTTCTTGCATAAAGCTAATGTACCTTTCTCTCATAGCTGGCTCTCTTTCTAACCTCGTTTCGAGCATAACAAATCTTTTCAAGGCTATCGCCCTTGAATGCATATATCCTGAATGCCGTGTTTCATAGGAATCGTAACAATTAAGCGTCCCTTTTTGTGACGCCTGCCCGTATTTGTGAAATTGTCTTCCACAGTTTGCTCTTCTGCCGATCGTACCTTGCAACCTCCCACCTGATCCATTTCCCAAAGCTGTCTCACTAAGTTGTCTAATATTTTACCTCAACACATCTCAGTGTAGGTGCGTTTTCATCTTGCCGTTCTAATATACCTAATGAGCCAACTGCAAATAAGACTATGCCAAAACTTGTCCCCACGGCTGCCATTGCCCCGATCATACGTGGTACCGAATATACAATTACCCTCGCAAGAACTTTACCCCCAGCAGAATGTCCACTGAAGCTCGCCGCCAATAGGAAGGATTGGCGAATGGCATCTCGAACTCTCCCTTAGCTTACTGCGCATGAACTTGCGGAGTTACTAATAACCAGCTCGCTTCTTTTGGCAGTACCCAAAAATCCTCTTCAATGCATGTTCCAGAATTGTACCATGGTACTATTCCAACCCTCGCCTGCTTACGAATTTGAACCGTATTAACTTCTATGCCAGTGACCTTTCTCATAGCTTGCCGTGTATGCAAATTGAAACCTTGCACCGTTTTGTATGGAATTAAATTGGGCTGAGCCCCCGAATCTAACAATGCTCGCACTGGGCAGACCAACTGACCTTCTACTTTCAACCTAATCGAAATTGTTGGAATTAAAGCTAGCTCGTCAATAGAAGAAGAATGTGAATTAAAAACATTTAAATAGGCTTCAAGCAAATCTTAATTTTTTATATCCCTTTCCACTTTCAGCCGTTTGACTGGGACCTATAATCGTCAATCCACCTTTTGTTTAACCTCTGTCCTTGCCGACATAACCGATAGAGGCGTCCGGTGACTTGGGCACAATAAACTGTTGTGCATCAACTTGAACGGCCACCTAGGGCACGGCGTCTGGAAGCAGGAGTCTGCGCTGTGCCCTTGCTTGAAACAATTTTCACATAATACATGCATGCGCACGAAAAACACCCTTGCCGATTAATCCAGAGCCCTAAACTGCTTGCAGTGGTACAATTGATGCCCCTCGCCGCATAGGTCGCATTTGTGGTGCATTCCTTGCTGAGCAATTTTCCCTATTTGCTTGTAGATTCATCGACTTGTCTCTCTCCTTCTGATGTTGGCTTGCCGTGCGGCCTTGCTGCATTCCTCGCTCGCTACTGAATTTATGAAAACGTTGCATTGCCTCTGTCCTTGCCGCTGCTCCACTCATAATTATTGCTGCCCTTGCCTGATGACTGTTCGCTGGTTGTGCATATGCTACTGCTTGCCGATCCAGGAATGCCAGCATCTACTTTGCCGTCAGAGTTTCAGACTGGCGTTGTAGATCCCATTGGCGTGCTGTGTCCCCATCTAGCCGGTCATGCAACATGTGCACAATTATCATGTTCCAGTGCTCGACTGGGACCCTTTACGCGTTAAGATGCCGCATTGTCTCATGGGTCACGTTTGACAGCCGCTGAACGCGTTCTGACCGAGGAACAGCTGGCAGACCTTGCAGATTAAATAACTGTCTTAGTAGCTGGCGACATGTCTTGTATTTTTTGTCGTACAGCTCATTGAGCCTCGCCCAAGCCTCTAAATTATTGCTGTCAGTCAGCTGCCATTCCCCCATTGTTTGTGCTGCCTTGCCGGTGAGGAATTTACTTAAATGTTGAAACCATAAACTAATAATGTAAAGACCGGAAACCTATGCTTTCATTTGACATTTGCCTACAAGCTGAAACATGCACACAAGTAACTTTTCTGTTCCTCTTCCAATAGACACATTGATAAAAACGCACACAAGAATCTTTTCTGTTCCTCTTCCTATAGACACATAGACAACACCGCCCTAGTAATTTGTTTTTGTTTTGTTTTTCGATTTCCCATCTATTCATGGATAGAGTTTCAAAGCTACAAATACAACAATGTAAACAAATGGGTTTTGGGGGGTGAAACGTACGAAAGTTTCCAATCTTATTATGGCTTATTTATCGCTGAAACTTAAAGGCTGGTGGTACTTGATTATTGGAATGGACCGCTGCCACAAAACGGTCTTTAAACCCTTGCCGTTTGGTGAGGGGGCCATCGAACTCCCCGCCACGTGTTCCTGACTTCCTCCTGCTGTGGTATCTGAATGGACACCTCAATTGGCTGTCCCATCGTCCCTGGTTTGCCGCTTGCACCTTGCCGTAATCCTACTTGCTGTTTCAGAAGCTCAATATGCTTCCTGAATTTAATCTTGGTATTAAGGTAAAGTTCCTCTGCCTCCACTTGCCGCTCCTCTACGCCTTCTACGTCATCTGCCTCGCCGGATATCCATTTCATAAGGTTCGCAATCATCTGCGCTCATATATCTTCCAGCCGCACCTGGAGGTCCTCGCCGTCGCTATTTCCTTGTTGCTCGCCGACTTGCTCTATATATTTTGCAATTCTTTTCATCGCCTTGAGGCATGCCCCATGAATTTTATTGTTTGCCATTCCCTATATATATATAAAAAAAGAAAAATAAATAAGGAGGAATTTGAGGTAAACGTATGTAAACCTGACGTAAGCCTGTGCAAGATTAACATTGTGATCCTGTTGCTTAAAACTTGCCATTCAATATATGCTTAGCCACAACAATATACCTTTCCGTAGCGTTTGCCGAAAATTTGCTGAAATTCTCTTTCCCAAAAAATCAAATGTGTGTACCCGCCATATAACAAATCAAATGTAAATTGCTTCCCTATGCCATACTATATAATTGGACACTTGCCTGTTTTTTATCAAATTGGACTACTAAGTTGCCGTACAAAAATATGTATATATTGCCGATATACTACTATGCCGTTTGTGATTAAATTCTTGCCAAATAATTAATTTTTCTCTCGGCCTTGGTCTTCATCAAAAGATTTTCTCTTTAAAAAATCTTAGCTCGCTATACAAATGAGGCCTTAGTTGCCGCACTCAACGATCTTTTCCTCGCTTGAAAGCTTGATAAAGCTTTCGTAATGTTCATCGAATCTCATGAAAATTCGAAAAATGTTTGTTTTTGCTTGCCGTCGCCGTCGTTGCCACTCCCTTGCGATTTTGCCTTGCTGTTAGGCTAATAAATTAATTTGTAGACTCTAAAGAGTTAAAAGAAGCTTGCCGTATATTTGCCGGTGGCTACGATTTATTACCCCTAACCATGCGCATTGTTACTCCCTAGCATAACTAATGCTTCGTCTGTACCGTGTTAACGCAACGCAAAAAGTATCTATTTCAAAATAAACGCAAAAAATTTCAAAATAATAAAATATAATTCCCTACGATGATACTTGTGACACCCTGTACCTAATTTGTGTACGACGAATTCAGCGACCCCCTTTACTTCATTCTCTAGCCCACACGCACGCTTATATAAATATACCTAGCAAAACAGGAACGAAAAAAATACCCCTACATCACAAGCATCACAGTCACAGCACAGACCGAAGCGACGCAAAAGGAACAAAGCAACAACAAAAATGGAAAAAACTGATGAAGACCACGCCGCGCCGAAGCCGTTGCTCTCACACAAAAGATATACATATCTACCTCGCACCATGTATAATTTTCTTCGCGCTTGCCGCCTAGCCGATCAAATTTCGTTTAGCACAACAATGCCCACAATATAAATTCTTTGCAACATTAGCTCAAATAAAAATAAAAAACTTAAAGAATATTAATAACCACTTACAGATATTAACAATGCCGCAAATACAAATACTAGCCAAACTTTTAATGCTCTTATTTCTAAAAAAAAATTAATTCGTGGCGATCCGTCTGGCTTGCCTGACACTTTAGAAATAACGAAAAAATGAAAAACCAAGCAGCCATGTCGCTTGCCATCCTACCCCTTCCATTTTTGCTTCATATTTGCTCGCTGTGTATGTATGCGGTATTTTGTTGCCTGCCGCGTTACTCATACTGGCTGTAGAATAAATATAATTTCTTTTCTCGCCCATCGCACTATATGCATACGTAAAGTTAAAGGGGATATTTGGAATTTATTTTCCTCCACCAATTTTAATTTACCAACGGCTGGCTGAAACGTGCCGAGACTTGTTTGCAGAAAACACAAGAAAAAGGAAATATATACATACTTTACCATAAGGCAGCTTGCCGTGTCTGATCGTCTTGCTGAAAACAGGTATACTTCACGTGGTATATTCCATGTAGCATTCGATGCTTTTATGCAACCACTATGTGGCCGGAATACCTTGCCGAATTTATTACTCGCCCTTTTGTAAAATGAATTTAAACAAAGCTGGCACAAAAAACTAGCGATTTTGATATGGTCTGTAGCTTGCCTCTTTTTTTAAAGACTTATTTCTTAGCTAGCGGTATATATTCTAATACTATTATTAGGTCGCTGGTTTTTTTATTATTCAATATTAGCTCACGAACCCTTTTTTTATATAAGGACTTTTTCACCATAGGTCGCTTTCCGCTATCCGGCTCGTATGGACCAAATGTATAAACCCGAACTACCCCAAAACCAGAAAACTTATTTATTTTAATACAAAAGAAACACAATGATTTTAATTGGGAAAAAGCAGACGAAAAACCCAATGTTTATTATTATTTTTTATACTAAGCCGACTGGCCGTTGCCGATGCCGAGTGAAGGCTGAAGACAAATTAATATAAATTCCTATTGCACAAAAGGAAGACGCAATTTCTTTAGTATGCGCTTTCCTATAGGTAAAATACAAATACAGTAATAATGAATAATATAAGCTGATACAGATAATAAGCGAAGTTGCCGTCTTGTTAGTATTAGTTCTTTGAAAACTCGTACGCTTGCGTTCGATACAGATAGTGACTTTTTTTAATCATGTAAAAACAATTTTGTGTTATATTTCGATTTTGTAAAAGATGGCTTACTACTTAAAAGGCCGACTCCACTTGATATCTGTATCGCGTACGAAATATCTGTAAGTATCACGGCATTTTTTTTGTCTTGGCTGGGCAGTTCGTGTTTTGACAATTTATTCACGGATTAGAAGTTGAGGTGTAGGTAAGGCTGTTTAAGAAGAATTATCAAAAAAATATTTCATGAAAAAATGTTTTTTGACACGATACAGACCGACTCCAGTGGCAATTGATTTTTTCGTAATACTCAAACTGTGTTATGAAATCTCCAATGGAGTCGCGTTGTTTATTGTTGTGTTGGGATGTCAGCGACGAGATGTTGTGCTGATGTCGATGCCAGAAACCTGACCCCAAATTTGAGGGCTGCGTTTTCTTTTTCTTTTTTCTGTGCTGCATGTGCTGTCTCTCAGGCCGGTAACTACTCTCTTGGCGCACTTAAAAACATTTGCTTGTTATTTAATTGTTTAAATGCACCATTTTTATTAGTAAATGTTTATTAACATGAGTTTATCAGGTCAAAAAACATGTTTTTATTGAAATTAATTTTTAAAAATTCTTCTTAAACAGACTTACCTACACCTCAACCTCTAATCCATTAAGGAATTGTCAAGACATGAACTGCACAGCCAAGACACAAAAATGCCCTGATACTAAACGACAGATATTTTGTTGGCAATACAGATATCAAGTGGAGTCGGCCAGTAAAAGGCTAACCTTCTGTAATTATAATGTACCTATAAAAAAATAAACTATATGCATATATACCTATACCTAGGTATATATAAGGTTTGTCGGAAATGGCTCTAAAGAATTGGGTGACATTTTTAGTTTTGTTTTATGAATGAGAAAAAATATGTGTATGGTTAAATTCACCAAGTGCCACGACCACTTAAAAAACATAATTATTTACCTATTTTATTTAAGTTTAACCTATTTCTAACCGATTTGTAAAATATATTTTAAATTTAAATTTACAGTAAAAGAGTATGCAAAAATGTCTATAAATATTACTAGGTATTGGAAAACAATCAATTTTTACTACGGGAAAGTAATAACATAACATTTGCCTGTCAAATTTGAAAGTTCTATAGCTCTGTCTTCAAATAAACAGACAGAACCACAATTTTCGAAATATGCAATGAAATTAAAACAACTTTTTGTTACGATTTCATATTTAGACGATAACTTTAAATGTGACATTTATAAGCTGCTTATAAAAGCGCACAGATTGGGCAAATTTAGTTTTCAAAGATATGTGATAACGTACAAAATAGGCTGCAAATTAACGTTATCAGAATCAGACACCCATTGAAGAGTCGTATTTCCAATATGAAATTTGAAATCGAAGTTTTTTAATCGAAAATTGGAGGCATCCTTTAATAGATTTTGACAGTTCATGACTTGACAGGTAGCAACATACTATATTTTGACATTTGAGTAATATATTTTTTTTTCAAAAAGTCACCCAAAAGCTTTGAGTCACATTTTTGGGGAGCCAAAAATAAAATCGGAATTTTTTGAGGTAAAATTTGAATTTTGCAGGGGTTTTTTACCAATAAAATCGGAGCTATCCTTCAACGACATTTGACAGTTTATGGCTCAGCAGTTAGGCATCGAACTATATTTTAACGTTTTGATAAATTTTTTTTCCAAATGTCACCTAAAAGGCTTAAAATCAACTTTTTCGGAGGGGGAAACAAAGTCGGAAAAATGAGAGATTTCTATTCCAACCACATGCATACATAAATCGTACATATTCTTTTCTGGATTTTTGCAGAGCGCCTATCTCTGTATGACTATGTACATACATATATATGTGGTTTGATATTTAAACGCTCATAAAATAGATATTTCGCAAAAAAATTGTCAATATTATAGAAATTGAACATGAGAAGGTACTAAAAAATTTCGATCAGGTGAATCTTTTTCGTAGTTGGAGATGATGCGCTGGGTTTTTTTTACCGCTGGCTACTTGGGTCATCACGCACTCTTACTCATATCAGCCAAAGATGTGTAAGTATATGAAGATAAGAAGAATTGTAAATATGTAGATAAGTATATCTATGTACAATCAATCAATTGATTAATATGATGCTAAGTTCTAGATATGTATATCTGTGTATGATGAATCAATTGAATATGACGATGATAAGTTATAGGTATGTCTATTTTTGAATCGTCGGTTGATAAGGAACTCAATCAGTGGTTCAAATGATCAGTTAAATCACGTCGGGGTCACGATAATGTATAGACTCATGTGTCTAATAATTGATCCACAAGCACATAAATTTGAAAATCTATTAATTCTGAATCAAGCACTTTAACTTGTTCAGAAGTGAGCTAACCAAAATCAAGATCAATTAAAACACACTGACTTTTGTTAAATTAATGAATTTATTGTTATAATTGTATGGGTTTTTATACTTAATTGCTACTGATTGTAATTGCTAACTACTATGAATTTAATTATTAACTAATTATAAAATATTACTATGAAAAAAACGAGAACAACATATCTGGCACAATTATAATTGCAACCATAAGCTAATAATTTAAGGACCCGAAACCTCTGCTTTCATTTGACATTTGCGTACAAGCTGAAACACGCACACAAGTAACTTTTCTGTTCCTCTTCCAATAGACTCATTGATAAAAACGCACACAAGAATCTTTTCTGTTCCTCTTCCTATAGACCCATAGACAACAGGGCCCTAGTAATTTGCTTTTCTTTTGTTTTTCGTTTTCCCATCTATTCACGGATAGGGTTTCAAAGCTACAAATACAACAATGTAAACAAATGGATTTTGGGAGGTGAAACGATCTTAGTATGGCTTATTTGTGATTAAAACATACAATAAATAGGTACTAACTATCTGGAACACAAAGAAGAAAAACAAATAATAAATATCTGGAACACCAACCACTGATTCATTATCGGAAATGCGATACAGTTGACGTAGTGACGCCACTTCTAAATAACAATTGACTGCTTAGTCAGCTGGTTGGCCCATGCTATGAGTGGGATGATAGACCCCTTTCACATAAGGAAATTGAGTTGCCGGCAACTGGGAGTTTGTGGGTGAGAAGGGAAAGAAGTAAGGGGAATAAAAAAAATCTCCCCGGTCAACGATTTGAAGAGTTTTTTTTGACGTTATGCTTTGAAATTTTCTTAGGTTTCCATTTTGACTTCTGTCTCTGATAGATGTCAAACATATTTTTCGTAAAGAGAAATTGTTTCTTACAATTATATTATTACATTAATTCATTGTGAAAGCAAATTTTAAGTTTTAATTCTTGTAGACACGGCATTTAATTCAATCCATCACGAGTTGGTACACATTTCTTACATACAATTATGCGCCTAGACATGGAAAATCGACAACAGAAACGCACGGACCAACTAACCTCTCAGCTTGTGGCTTCATCATCACATTTGGTTTATAATGACGTTTCTGTATTAGCAAGCAGCATCAGCAGCAGGCAGCACCACAGGTATCTGTCATGTCATCCTATCAGTGGTTTATGTGTCAAACTGTTCCAATAAAGCTTCGCTCCATTCCAGTAAGCCCAATATAATCTTCCCATCATCTCTATCATATGTTGGGTCCAGAATTTGGATGGCAAGAGACATACAACAAATCTGTACACAAATCAATTTTCCCCTGGTATATTGTTTTTCCGTGACCTTTTAATATATTAATTTAGCAAACTATTATTAACAACCACAATAAAATAAATAACATTTACCTATATAATTGCACCAGGTTTCTTTATTTTGAATTTATTTTTCTATAAATAAGCTGTGGTTAATTTATAACTCAAAATTGTGTAGAATTTTCCAGCCGCGAAGCAAATTGTTTGTTTACAAAAAGCGAATGTCAAATCTAAAGCATTTCAAAAAACGAGCAACTCAGTTTACTCATCAATTTCTCGGTGTGAAAGCTACAAGGCAATTAAAGGTAAACGTCAAAAAAATCTCAAATGGTTTCCCTGTGTGAAAGGGGACATATGAACCGAAACTATATTTAAGTATATACAATAAGACTTAACAATGCTAATATGATTTATTGTATGTAAAGAACAATTAAATAAATATGAGAAGAAAACATTACAGTGTATTTTTGGAGGAATAGTTATTTTTAAACATATGGAAAGCAAAGTGCTTCAACAGTCCATGTATGTTAAAAAGTTTGAAAAAACGATGTTTCGCACCTTCATGAACTGTATGTAAATTTCCGCAGTTGACGTTCCTGTCACTTCCTAAAAGAGCGCGCAGTCTAGTGTAGGAATACAGAATTTGTGTTTACTTGCGACTGCGCAAAGTTATGTGCACTTAAGATACCATTCGCGTTAGTACAAATTATTGCCATTTGGAATTTGGACAGCGAGCGAAAACCAGTGCCAGGAAGCTGCTAAGAATAGTAAATCAATTATATAAATTTGAATTAACTTATAAAGTATTTTTTGTTTTAATACAAACCACTCACAATTTCAAATTAAACAGAGTGCGCTTTTTTAATAAAGCAACTTCGTTTCTCGACGACGATTCCAACAAATTTTATTCTTATTTTTATTAGTAATAACGCAACTGAATGAGAGTTGTTTTGTCGCCTGAAAGAGGGAACTATCAGCCAGTATTTCTGATAACTTAATACGGAAAAGGCGAATCATATTACAAAATCAAAGCCAAAGATCGCAACCACAATTATTCTGTGCACTATGGAAAGTTTTTTATTTTTTTCGTTGAAATATGTTGTTGGTTCCAAGCCGCCGCCCAAAATATACTCGTAGATAAATCAAATAAGGTTTGCTTAGATAGTGTATAAGCCCGAACTACCCCGAAACCAGAAAACGTATTTATTTTAATACAAATGAAACCCAATGATTTTAATTGGGAAAAGCAGAAGAAAAAACCCAATGTTTATTATTATTTTTTATACTAAACCAACTGGCCGTTGCCGATGCCGAGTGAAGACTGAAGACAAATTAATATAAATTCCTATTGCACAAAAGGTAGACGCAATTCACCGCCACCACCGATACACATTATTCGTACTAAACCGAAAAACAAATCAACAACCAGCGCGATTATTGTCAAACTACCGCACGCGCAAAATAAGATTAATGTATTAACAAATGCAACGACATTTTACAAACAACACTCCAGAGCAGTTTCATTAAATGACCTAGGCTTTGAGGGAAATAAATTTGTGCGTGTGTACGAAAGCCTAACAAAAAACAACCATGCAATTTTTCGCAAAGCAAATGAACTCAGGAGGAAGGGGATTTTGCACTCAGTGTTTACTAGACGAGGGCGAGTATACGTTAAACAAACTAATGAGGAAAACAAAAAGCCTATCTGTATCACAGGCATGAACTCTTTTGAGGTATTTTGCTCTATGGTAAATAATAATAATTCTACAACTGTTACCGTTGGTTCTGATGATGTTGTTGTTGCATCTGCTGCTGTTGGTTCTGCTGACGTTGTTGTTGCTTCTGCTGCTGCTGTGGGTGGTCATGAGTTTGTTGCTGTCACTGCTGGCTCCTCTGTTCTTGATGGAGTTGCCGATGCTGTTCCTGTTGCTACCGATGCTGTTGCTGATTAAACGTATGATTTATGAGTAGAATTTTAGTAGTTTTGTCTTTTATAAATCTATGCATTATATTTGTAAATTTAATGATTTAATTAATAATGAATTAAAAATGTACTTGTATAAACTTTTAGTGATAACCTTACATTTAAAAAGATCTTATTATAATATTTTTATTGTTATTATTCTTAGTTCCTATGAATTCGTTTCTAATTTTGGTGTTGTAGTGCAAATTTGTTCCTCCTTTTTGTTAGTGGTGATCGTTGTGCTTAGGTATCTGTCTAATTATTATGGTTATTGGTATAGATCCTGATAGCGTGAGATACGTTCTGAATGTGCTGTGTGGTGCGTTTGGTGATGGCCTCAGTATTTGCTGTTTGAATGCTGAGAGTATTAGGGCTAAATATACAATTTTGTATCAGATGTTTAGTACATCTAAGTTGGATGTTATTATGGTGTCTGAATCATGGTTAAATTCTAGCATTTCTAATGCATTAGTGGCTATGCCTGGTTTCAACTTGTACAGGAGCGACCGTGAAGATAGGGTTGGGGGTGGTGTTTGTATGTATATTCGTGAACATATATCAGCTTCTGCCGTTTTTAAATCTAATAAATCTAATATTGATTTTATTTGTGTTGAAGTTAGGAATGCTGTTGAAAAATGCTTACTTGTAGCTATTTATAGTCCACCCAATATGTTTAAAGAGGGAAACTTGTGTGAATTGAGTGAAACTTTGATGAACCTGGGTCCGAAGTACAATAACATTCTGATTGGAGGTGACTTCAACGTAAATATCTTGAACAACAACAGTTCTACGCGTTTATTACATCATTTCTGTGATATTTTCGGTCTTTCTCTTATTAATAATCGGTGGCCAACTTGTTTCAAATCAGAAGTGAACCCCTCTTTATTAGACATGTTTTTGACCAGCTCTAGACACAGAATTCTGGGAAATGATCAAATAAGACCAACTTCCGACTTCATACATGATTTCATTTTTTGCTCTTTTCGGTTTGATGTTGATATGAGAAATACCACTCGAACTTTGAGCTATAGGTCGTACCGTGATTTTAATTTTGAAAATTTAAGGCGAATTTTACTAGCTTGGAGTGGAATGAAATTTATTTTTCTCCGGATGTGAATGTTAAAGTTACATTATTTAACGACCTACTAACTCGGCTATATGATAACTATGTCCCGTTAGTCACTATGGAATTAAAGGTAAATAGATGTCCCTGGTTTAACAACAATATCAAGTACCTGATAAGGGAAAGGGAGCGTTTCTTCAGGAGATACAAGTGTAATCCTTCTGAGTTCAATAAAAGACAGTTTTTATTTTCTCGAAACAGAGTAAATTCTAGTATCCGCAACTCTAAGCGTGCATACCTTCAACGGAAATTTGACCCGTCTCTTAGCTCTAAAGAACTTTGGAGTAACTTGAAAGAACTTGGAGTAAAAGAAGACAAAAACAAAAGTAAATGCCTTTTTAGTCCGGAAGTGATGTCTAATATTCTCATTCCGACCTTGTCAAGTTCATATATTCCCCCAGAATTTTTTATTATGCCTGAGAGTGATAACTCTTTTTCATTTGATTGCATCAATGCTAACGAGTTGTACCACTCTGTCAGAACGGTAAAATCGAATGCGATAGGACCTGATGAAATATCGCCAAAGTTCTTGAAGCTCATACTTCCCATTGTAATTAAATATTTAATCCATATTTTTAACTTTTGCATTTATAGCGGTGAATTACCTGATGCGTGGAAAAGTGCAAGTATTATACCAGTTCCCAACAAATCAAACCCTTCTATCCCTTCTGAGTACAGGCCCATTAGCATCCTATCCTATCCATGCAAGTTATTTGAAAAAATAATGCATGATCAAATCCAAAACTACCTCAATGAACACGGATTGCTTTCAAAGTGGCAATCTGGATTCCGAAATAAGCACAGTTGTGAATCTGCAGCAATAAACATTGCTTCAGATATCCGCTTTGCACTTGATTCTGGCAAATTTGGTGTCATTGTGCTTTTAGATTTCTCTAAGGCATTCGACTGCATTGATCACTCAATCCTTCTTTCTAAACTTAAGACAAACTTTAACTTCTCTAGATCATCTCTTAAGCTACTGTGTAACTACCTAGTTGACAGGGTACAGCGAATAAAAACTTAGGCTGGCATTTCAAACGCCCTTATTACAAATCTTGGAATACCCCAGGGCTCCGTCTTGGGTCCTCTGATATTTTCATTATTTATAAATGTACTTCCTAATGTCATTTCCAACTGCCAAGTTCATATGTATGCTGATGATGTTGTGCTTTACATTTTTCGTACAACTGGTTTGATGGAGGATTGTATAATTCGTTTAAATGAGGACTTAAGCCATATCCTTTCTTGGTCTAATGCTAACAACATGAAGCTTAATCCTAATTCAGATACCATTAGGAAAATTTACTCTGGATTACATTCTCTGAGATCTTCTTCACACTTATTGCTTCCCAATATGAAAATCCGCCTCATTAAATCATTAATTATGCCATATTTCGTTTTTAATTCTTCTGTGTATCCAATTTTGGACAGTGAATGTAGGCGCAGATTGAATGTTGCATTCAATGATTGTAATCGGTTTACCTAGATATTCCAGTGTTGCCTATCTGCGTCATACGCTCTTTGGTTTTAACCTTGATGAGCACCTCAAGATCAGGCTAGTTTTGAATCTCCACAATATCATTCACAACAGGTGTCCTAACTATCTGAGCGAAATAATTAATTATGCCCATTCCCAAAGAGGTTTGAAACTAATTTTACCACGTTTCGCATACAGTATAGCGGAACGCTCACTTTACGTTTCTGCAATTCGTTTATGGAATGCTCTTCCAAATGAGTTGCAAAGTACTGCCGCGCCAACAGCATTTAGAAGGAAATTATTTTTGCACTATAAAAATCAAACTTAGGAACATAGAATTATCTTGCACATATCCTTTTTCTTATCTTTTTCTATTTTTTTTCTCTCTCTCTTTTTAAATACATACTTTGCTTTGTCCTATTTCTTAAACATATCTTATTTCTTCTTTCAGTTTTTTGCAAATAATTTAAAGTTATATACAATTATATTTTTGAATTTAGTTGTTTATCCTAGCTTTAAGAAATATGTTTCATATTTTTGAATATTTAAAAAAAACTATGTTACTTGTAAAACTATCGATACTCAAAAAGATTTTCATCTTAATGTGTCATTGTAAATTTAATGTTTCTTCGAAATAAATGAAATGAAATGAAATGAAATTTCTTTTGTATGCACTTTCGTGTAGCTAATATATAAATATAGTAATAGTAATGGCAGCACAATTGGCTCACCAATTAAAAAATGACCTGGTGCCAAAACTTGCACCTCTAGGATTCGCTGCCCTAGTGTCCGCTGTAAGTGATACTTCATCGACTTAACAGCTGCCTCATATATGCCTCCCTTATGCGGAGCAGCTGGCACCATAAATATCCATTCCGTAACTCGCCGACTTAGCTTGCTGAATATATCGTCCTATTCCCATTCTCGCCAGGCTTGCTTGATTACTTTTGCCGCGCCAACAAATGACGTGCCATTGTCGCTATACATATGCTGACAATGCCCTCTCCGGCTGAAAAATCGCTCATAACATACAAACGACAATGAGCTCAAATCCCCTATCATATCAATATGAACCGCCCTTGTCTTCAAACACACAAAAATTGCCACCCAGACTTTCCTTATGTTGATTCGCTTGCCGTCTCTATCCAATGCATTGATCTTAAAAGGGCCGGCATAGTCGACCCTAGTATGTAAGAAAGGCTTTCCAACTCGCACCCTATCCGCTGGCAACTCTGACATTAGCTGCTCTGCTAATCGGTAACTGGAACATGCACAAATTGGTCATTTGTGTAGATAATTTAGAAGCTCGCTGCGTAATCGTGGTATCCAGTATTGGTGGTGAATGAACTGCACCATTATTTGTGTGGCTCCATGCTTTGTTGCCCGATGAGCATGATCGATCACCAACCATGCCAATCTCGAATTTGCCTGTACTATCGCTGGATGACCCATTTCGTATTCCTCGCTGGCTCAATGTACGCGCCTTCCTACTCGTAATATACCCTCGCCGTCAAACACTGGTTTGAGAGCCTCAATTTTGCTATTCTCGGCCAGATATCCTCTTTTCTGGAGTATCACTATATCCTTGCCATATACCTCTGCTTCAGCTTTCTTAATAAAATATTTCATGCCTTGTATTCTCTCCTCAGCCGTATGTGTCAGTGATACTGTGACGACACTGTACCTAGCTCGCTTACTACTTCGCCGTAACCTACGTTCCCTTGCCTTAGCCTTAAGCGAATTTAAATAATGGTATACATATGCTAGCACCCCTACTGCATTTTCTAATCTCGAATACTCTTCTATTGGAATGCTGGCTTGCCGTTCAGGTACCCATATACCTAAAATTTCCCTTGCCTGTGTGACACATACTTGCATTTCGCTTGCCGCAATTGGTAAAATATCACCACCTATCGAATTAACTGGCCAATTAGCTTCTTACTCAACTAGCCAGGATGGCCCATGTAGCCATAGCTTGCTTCCAATAAGCTCTGCCGGTGATAGACCCCTACTCAGTAAATCAGCAGGATTTTCCGTGGTCGCGACACTCCGCCAATTTTCAGCGCACTTATTCATCTGAATGGATGATACCCTATTGCCAACAAACGTCTTCATATGACGAGCGAGTTTTTGTAGCCAGTGCAAAACCACCATCGAGTCTATCCAGAGCACATACCTTACGTTTGCCCAATCATTTGCCTTAAGCAACTCTACCAATAGCCTACCTAAGTCTCTCTGCCACCGCTAACTCTAAACGAGAGATAGTTATTGTTTAAGAGGAGCTACCCTTGACTTGGAAGCGATTAAACTGCTTGTAACCTTGCCATTGGACTGTTCTACCTATGCATACAACATACCCTAATAGGCCATCGTAGAAGCGTTAGAAAAACCATGCACTTCCACCCTTGCCGCCTTGCATGGTCCTAACCATCTAGCTATCTGAAACTGTTCTAACAGTTTTATATCTTGCCACAAGCCTCGCCATCGATTGTTTATTCCAGCCGCCACTTCTTGGTCCCAGCCTATACCTGCTCGCCATAAATCTTGAACTAGAATTTTGCCGATAATAATTACTGGTGCGGTAGAGCCATTGGGGTCATAAAGCTGTGCGACATAGCTAAGCAGATTCCTTTTTGTAACTCTGTGCGTGATTTCTGGTGACTTAACTTCGAACGTGAATTGGTCTAAGTCAACCAACCATTTTAGATCCAATGCAGTAGCTTGTTCTTTGTTATCGAAAATCATTTCTTCACCCCTTGCCGATTGTAGCTTGCTGGCTAGCCACTGGCTGTTCCATTTCCATTTGCAGATCTCGAAGCCGGCTGTTTGTCACACACTGTCCAATCGCCTTGCCGTGTATATCGCCTCTTATTCGTTATCACTTCCCGAAACGCAATCATCCATGTAAAAGCCGTTACAAATGATTTGCTCTATATCTGAATGTCTTTCGCTGGCATCTCGTCCACATTGGATCGAAGCTCCCACTGCATTGTATGCCGAAGATGTCATGCCTTAAGGTACAACCGTCAGCCAAAATGCTTGCAACTTTTATTTTGGAGATTCGCGCCAGAAAATTCTCTGGTAATCCCATTGATCCCTGGCCAATTTAACTTGCCGAAACATCATTTTGATGTCTGCGCTATAAGCTATCCTGTGCCGTCTGAAATGAATTACTATTTCAAATAAAAATCGTTGAAGCTTCTCACCTAGCTTTGTATTTCATTGAGTGAGATACCCTCATCCGTCTTGCAACTACAACCGAACACAACCCTTAATTTCCTTGTCACACAATGATGTGGTATGTAGTGTACTAAATTCCCTTGCCGAACTCGTGGAGGCTTGTCTGCCTTGACCATGTGCCTAAGGCTCTCATTTTCTTGCATAAAGCTCTCATAGCTTGCTCTCTTTCTAACCTCCTTTCGAGCATAACAAATCTTTTCAAGGCTATCGCTCTTGAATGCCTATATCCTGAATGCCGTGTTTCATAGTAATCGTAACAATGAAGCGTCCCTTTTTGTGACGCCTGGCCGTATTTGTGAAATTGTCTTCCACAGCTTGCTCTTCTGCCGATCTTACCTTGCAACCTCCCACCTGATCCAATTCCCAAAGCTGTCTCACTAAGTTGTCTAATTTTTTACCACAACACATCTCAGTGTAGGTGCGCTTTCATCTTGCCGTTCTAATATACCTAATGAGCCAACTGCAAATAAGACTATGCCAAAACTTGTGCTGCCATTGTCCCAATAATACTTGGTACCAAATATACCATTACCCTCGCAAAAACTTTACCCCTAGCAGAATGTCCACTGAAGCTCGCCGCCACTAGGAAGGATCGGCGAATGACATCTCGAACTCTCCCTTAGCTTACTGCGCATGAACTTGCGGAGATACTAATGACCAGCTCGCTTTTTTTGGTATTACCCAAAAATCCTCTTCAATGCATGTTCCAGAATTGTACCATGGTACTATTCCAACCCTCGCCTGCTTACGAATTTGAACCGTATTACCTTCTATGCCGATGGCCTTTCTCATAGCTTGCCGTGTATGCAAATTGAAACCTTGCACCGTTTTGTATGGAATTAAATTGGGCTGAGCCCCCGAATCTAACAAGGCTCGCACTGGGCAGACCAATCGACCTTCTACTTTCAACCTAATCGAAATTGTTGGAATTAAAGCTAGCTCGTCAATAGAAGAAGAATGTTAATTAAAACATTTAAATAGGCTTCAAGCAAATCTTTATATTTTATATCCCTTTCCACTTTCAGCCGTTTGACTGGGACCCTTAATTGTCAATCCCCCTTTTGCTTAACCTCTGCCCTTGCCGACATAGCCGATAGCGGCATCCGGTGACTTGGGCACAATAAACTGTTGTCCATCAACTTGAACGGCCACGTAGGGCACTGCGTCTGGAAGCAGGAGTCTCCGCTGTGCCTTTGCTTGAAACAATTTTCACATAACACATGCATGCGCACGAAACGCACCCTTGCCGATTGTTCCAGAGCCCTAAGCTGCTTGCAGTGGTACAATTGATGCCCCTCGCCGTATAGCTCGCATTTGTGCTGCATCCTTGCTGACCGGTTTTCCCTATTTGCTTGTAGATTCATCGACTTGTCTCTCTCCTGCTGATGTTGCCTTGCCGTGCTGCCTTGCTGCATTCCTCGCTCGCTACTGAATTTATGAAAACGTTGCATTGCCTCTGTCCTTGCCGCTGCTCTGCTCATAATTATTGCTGCCCTTGCCTGGTGACTGCTCGCTGGTTGTGCATAAGCTACTGCTTGTCGATCCAGGAATGCCAGCATCTACTTTGCCGTCAGAGTTTCAGTTTGGCGTTGTAGATCCCATTGGCGTGCTGTGTCCCCACCTAGCCGGTCATGCAACATGTGCACAATTATCATGTTCCAGTGCTCGACTGGGACCCCTTGCGCGTTAAGCTGCCACATTGTCTCATGGGTCACGTTTGACAGCCACTGAATGCGTTCTGACCGAGGAACAGCTGGCAGACCTTGCAGATTAAAGAACTGTCTTAGTAGCTGGCGACATTTCTTGCATTTTTTGTCGTACAGCTCATTGAGCCTCGCCCAAGCCTCTTAATAATTGCTGTCAGTCAGCTGCCATTCCCCCATTGTTTGTGCTGCCTTGCCGGTGAGGAATTTACTTAAATGTTGAAACCATAAACTAATAATGTAAATACCGGAAACCTCTGCTTTCATTTGACATTTGCCTACAAGCTGAAACATGCACACAAGTAACTTTTCTATTCCTCTTCCAATAGACACATTGATAAAAACGCGCACAAGAATCTTTTCTGTTCATCTTCCTATAGACACATAGACAACACAGCCCTAGTAAATTATTTTTGTTTTGTTTTTCGATTTCCCATCTATTCATGGATAGAGTTTCAAAGCTACAAATACAATAATGTAAGCAAATGGGTTTGGGGGGTGAAACGTACGAAAGCTTCCAATCTTATATTGGCTTATTTGTGGTTAAAACTTAAAGGCTGGTGGTAGTTGCTCACTGAAATGGACCGCTGCTACAAAACGGTCTTTAAACCCTCGCCATTTGGTGAGGGAGCCGTCGAACTCCCCCCACGTGTTCCTGAGTTCCTCCTGCTGTTGTATCTGAACGGACACCTCAATTGGCTGTCCCATCGTCCCTGGCTCGCCGCTTGCACCTTGCCGTAATAGCACTTGCTGTTTCAGAAGCCCAATATGCTTCTTGAATTTAACCTTGGTATTAAGGTAAAGTTCCTTTGCCTCCACTTGCCGCTCCTCTACGCCTTCTACGTCATTTGCCTTGCCGGATATCCATTTCATATGGTTCGCAATCATCTGCGCTCATATATCTTCCAGCCGCACCTGGAGGTCCTCGCCGTCGCTATTTCCTTGTTGCTCGCCGACTTGCTCTATATATTTTGCAATTCTTTTCATCGCCTTGAGGCATGCCCCATGAATTTTATTGTTTGCCATTCCCTATATATATATAAAAAAAGAAAAATAAATAAGGAGGAATTTGAGGTAAACGTATGTAAACCTGACGTAAGCCTGTGCAAGATTAACATTGTGAGCCTGAGCCTGTTGCTTAAAACTTGCCATTTAATATATGCTAAGCTACAACAATATACCTTTCCGTAGCGTTTGCCGAAAATTTGCTGTAATTGTCTTTCCCAAAAATCAAATGTGTGTACTCGCCATATAACAAATCAAATGTAAATTGCTTCCCTATGCCATACTATATAATTGGACACTTGCCTGTTTTTTTTTTATCAAATTGGACTACTTAGTTGTTTTACAAAAATGTGTATATATTGCCGATATACTACTATGCCGTTTGTGATTAAATTCTTGCCAAATAATTAATTTTTCTCTCGGCCTTGGTCTTCATCAAAAGATTTTCTCTTTAAAAAATCTTAGCTCGCTATACAAATGAGACCTTAGTTGCCGCACTCAACGATCTTTTCCTCGCCCTTGGGTGTGTATATATTGCCATAATAATATACTGCCTCGCCGACTTGCTCTAGTCATGACAGCTCGCCCAGCTTGATAAAGCTTTCGTAATGTTCATCGAATCTCATGAAAATTCGAAAAATGTTTGTTTTTGCTTGCCGTCGCCGTCGTAGCCACTCCCTTGCGATTTTGCCTTGCTGTTAGGCTAATAAATTAATTTGTAGACTCTATAGAGTTAAAAGAAGCTTGCCGTATACTTGCCGGTGGCTACGATTTATTACCCCTAACCATGCGCATTGTTACTCGCTAGCATACCTAATGCTTCGTCTGTACCGTGTTAACGCAAAGCAAAAAGTACCTATAAACGCAAAAAATTTCAAAATAATAAAATATAATTCCCTACGATGATACTTGTGACACCCTGTACCTAATTTGTGTAGGACGAATTCAGCGACCCCCTTTACTTCATTCTCTAGCCCACACGCACGCTTATATAAATATACCTAGCAAAACAGGAACGAAAAAAATACCCCTACATCACAAGCATCACAGTCACAGCACAGACCGAAGCGACGCAAAAGAAACAAAGCAACAACAAAAATGGAAAAAACTGATGAAGACCACGCCGTGCCGAAGCCGTTGCTCTCACACAAAAGATATTCATATCTACCTCGCACCATATATAATTTTCCTCGCGCTTGCCGCCTAGCCGATCAAATTTCGTTCAGCACAACAATGCCCACAATATAACTTCTTTGCACCATTAGCTCAAATAAAAATAAAAAAATTAAAGAATATTAATAACCACTTACAGATATTAACAATGCCGCAAATACAAATACTAGCCAAACTTTTAATGCTCTTATTTCCAAAAAAAATTAATTCGTGGCGAACCGTCTTGCTTGCCTGACACTTTAGAAATAACGAAAAAATGAAAAACCAAGCAGCCATGTCGCTTGCCATCCTACCCCTTCCATTTTTTCTTTATATTTGCTCGCTGTGTATGTATGCGGTATTTTGTTGCTTGTCGGGTTACTCATACGAGCTGTGGAATATAATTTGTTTTCTCGCCGATCGCACTATATACATGCGTAGAGATAAAGGGGATATTTGGAATTTATTTTCCTCCACCAATTTAAATTTGCCAACGGCTGGCTGAATCGTGCCGCGACTTGTTTGCAGAAAACACAAGAAAAAGGAAATATATACATACTTTACCATAAGGCAGCTTGCCGTGTCTGATCGTCTTGCTGAAAATAGGTATACTTCACGTGGTATATTCCATATATCATTCGATACTTTAATGGAACCACTATGTGGCCGGAATACATTGCCGAATTTATTACTCGCACTTTTGTAAAATGAATTTAAACAAAGCTGGCACAAAAAACTAGCGATTTTGATATGGTCTGTAGCTTGCCTCTTTTTTTAAAGACTTATTTCTTTGCTAGCGGTATATATTCTACTACTATTATTAGGTCGCTGGTTTTTTTTATTATTCAATATTAGCTGACGGACCCTTTTTTTTATATATATATAACTCGCTGACTTTTTGTATAGCTCGCGGACTCTTTTTTTTATATATATAACTCGCGGACTTTTTCACTATAGTTCACTTGCCACTATCCGGCTCGTACGGACCAAATGTATAAACTCGAACTACCCCGAAACCAGAAAACTTATTTATTTTAATACAAATGAAACACAATGATTTTAATTGGAAAAAAGCAAAAGAAAAAACCCAATGTTTATTATTATTTTTTATACTAAGCCAACTGGCCGTTGCCGATGCCGAGTGAAGGCTGAAGACAAATTAATATAAATTCCTATTGCACAAAAGGAAGACGCAATTTCTTTTGTATGCGCTTTCGTATAGGTAAAATACAAATACAGTAATAATGAATAATATAAGCTGATACAGGTAATATGCGAAGTTGCCGTCTTGGTAGTATTAGTTCTTTGAAAACTCGTACGCTTGCGTTCGATACAGATTGTGAATTTTTTAAATCATAAAAACAATTTTGTTTTATATTTCGATTTTGTAAAAGATGACTTACTACTAAGAGACCGACTCCACTTGGCATCTGTATCGCGAACTAAACATCTGTCGTTAAGTATCAGGGCTTTTTTTTGTCTTGGCTGGGCAGTTCATGTTTTGACAATTTATTCATGGATTAGAAGTTGAGGTGTAGGTAAGACTGTTTATGAAGAATTATCAAAAAATTATTTCATGAAAAAATGTTTTTTGACACGATACAGGCAATATTTTTTTTCGTAATGCTCATCCTGACATGAAATGTGTTGGGATGTCAGCGACGAGATCTCTCTTCGATTTTATGATGATGTCGATGCCAGAAGCCTGACATCAAATTTGACGGCTGCGTTTTCTTTTTCTTTTTTCTGTGCTGCATGTGCTGTCTCTCAGGCCGGTAACTACTCTCTTGGTGCACTTAAAGAAATTGTTTGTAATTAAATTATTTAAATGCACCATTTTCATTAGTAAATGTTTATTAACATGAGGTCAAAAAACATGTTTTTATTGAAACTAATTTTTAAAAATTCTTCTTAAACAGACTTACCTACACCTCAACCTCTAATCCATTAAGGAATTGTCAAGACATGAACTGCACTTCCAAGCCACAAAAAAGCCCTGATACTAAACGACAGATATTTCGTTGGCAATACAGATATCAAGTGGAGTCGGCCAGTATAAGGCTAACCTTCTGTAATTATAATGTACCTATAGAAAAACTAAACTGTATGCATATATACATACCTATACCTATATATAAGGTTTGTTAAAAACGGCTCTAAATAATTGGGTGACATTTTTACAGTGTTGTCCTATGAATGAGAAAAAAGTATGTGTATGGTTAAATTCACCAAGTGCCACGACCACTTAAAAAAACATAATTATTTACCTATTTTATTTAAATTTTACCTATTTCTAACCGATTTGTAAAATGTATTTCAAATTTAAATTTACATTTACATGCAAAAATGTCTACAAATATTACTAGGTATTGGAAAACAATCAATTTTTACTACGGGAAAGTAATATAACATTTGCATGTCAAATTTGAAAGTTCTATAGCAATAACAAAGCTCTGTCTTCAAATAAACAGACAGAACCACAATTATCGAAATAAGCAATGGAATTAAAACAACTATTTGTTTCAATTTCATAATTAGACGATAACTTTAAATGAGACATTTAAAAGTTGCTCACGAAAGCGCATATAGTGTGCGAATTTAGTTTTCAAAGATATGTGATAACGTACAAAATATGCTGCAAAGTAACGTTATCAGAATCAGACACCCATTGAAGAGCCGTATTTCCAAAATGAAATTTGAAATTTGTCGAAGTTTTTTAATCCATTTAAATTGGAGGCATCCTTTAATAGATTTTGACAGTTTATGACTCATGGCAACATACTATATTTTGACATTTGGATAATATATTTTTTTTCAAAAAGTCACCCAAAAGCTTTAAATCACATTTTTAGGGTGCCAAAAATAAAATCGGAAACATTTCAAATTTTTTGAGGTAAAATTTGAATTTTGCAGTTTGTTGACAGCAATTTCGCAAGAATGGTAAGAGAATTAATAAGTCATTTAAATTCTATGCCAAATATAGTTACGCCATGAAGAAGTGGTCGATTGAATCCAGTTATATCTGTCTCCGAAAACGTGAAAGAGACAGAATGAACATCAGTCCTTTCCAAATTTAATAAAATCAACTAACATGCAGAAAGCTGACGGGTAATCGGAAAGGACAAAAATCTTCAAACACCTGCGATAGAAACGGACATGCAAAAGCAACTAGATGATATGCGAGTCAATCTTGAAGCAGCAAACCTCAGTGAGGCTAATGAAAAAGAAGCGGCATTCGCGTCCAAGAAGTGCTTGCCCATTCGCAACAAGCCAGATCGATTGAAACTGTCTCAAGCGCGAATGGTCTCCAAGCAAATTCAACATCTTGTTCTCTTTCCTCGACAATGCATCATGAGTACCGGACTTGGACAAACTCAAGAAGTACCCTGCGCAATGGGCAATGCAAAGTATATTCAGATTCATCCTTCTGTATTACCATACGGAATTGCATATACGGCTGCAACACAGTTCGCTTACAATACTGCTTCATACTCGGCGACATTCATGCCACCATTGACAGGATATCTGCCTTATAGATATGATGGGTTTTCGCTCCCACCGATGCCAACCCAGTCATATCCAAAAACAGGTTTAAGCAATTTGCACACCTTCGAAAGCTCTAGAAACCATTACAAATTTCATGACCCGCCTTAATTCACTGGGAGGCCAGAGGACTGGCCAATATTTTCTGCCTGCTTTCGTGAGTCTACCAGGATGTTCAATTACACGAACGCAGAGAACCTATTTCGGCTACAGAAATGTATCAAAGACGCTGCTTGAAAGGTCGTGGAAGCGATGCCCATTCATCAAAATAATGTGGAGCAAGCAATGGCAGTTTTAGAATTTCGTTTTGGCCCGACCAGATGTTTTGGTAAGAAGTCAATTGATCAAAGTTAAATAAATATCCCAGATTTCAAAAGACAAACTCTAGTTATTAATACCATTTGCGACCAAGCTCCAGAATCTGGTGTCATTCTTAGAAGCAAGTCGAATATCGGTGTATTTGGCTAATTCTTCACTTCTCGATGAACTCATTTCTAAGCTACCTATAACCAAGAAAGTGGAGTAGGTTAAGCGGAGCCTCCATTTCCACCCATATGCGGTTATCCGAAATTTTTAAGAGTGGTTGACTGGAGCTGCAGGACTGATTGGCTTAGTAACACCAATTTCATCGCAGTCGTAGCCAAATGTAGGGAACAGAATCAGAATGAATCCAAGGAATGTTCTTCATGTTATAGATCCAAGTAGTACAACATATCTGGCACAATTATAATTATAACCATAAACTAATAACTTAGAGACCCGAAACCTCTGCTTTCATTTGACATTTGCCTACAAGCTGAAACACGCACACAAGTAACTTTTCTGTTCGTCTTCCAATAGACTCATTGATAAAAACGCACACAAGAATCTTTTCTGTTCCTGTTCCTGTAGTCACATAGACAACAAGGCCCTAGTAATTTGCTTTTCTTTTGTTTTTCGATTTGCCATCTATTCACGGATTGGGTTTCAAAGCTACAAATACAACAATGTAAACAAATGGATTTTGGGGGGTGAAACGTACTAAGGTTTCCGATCTTAGTATGGTTTATTTGTGATTAAAACTTACAATAAATAGGTACCAACTATCTGGAACACAAACAAGAAAAACAAATAATAAATATCTGGAACACCAAGCACTGATTCATCATCGGAAATGCGATACAGTTGACGTAGTGACGCCACTTCTAAATGCGGGCGATCACTCACTTATTAGATATGTTATCTCGGATACCAAGCTATCGGGGTATATCTGTGGACGAATCAGATAGTTTAGCTGAAAGCTGTCAAAAAATCAAAGCAAAACGCATACCAACGAATTTTTCAGTCAGCTGGTTCTGTACATTTGTTCCCGGATAGCTAGTTATTCCAATTTTTTTGGGATAACTCAAGATAGTTTTCATGAGAGCAGCTGTTTTTTCATCAGATGTGGTTTTGCACGCATTACAACAACAGAAAGTTATTCTAGATTGCTGAGAATAATTGAGTGAACGTCCCCAATAACAATTGACTGCTTAGTCAGCTGGTTGGCCCATGCTATGAGTGCGATGATAGACCGCTTTCACACAAGGAAATTGAGTTGCCGGCAACTGGGAGTTTCTATGTGAGAAGGGCAAGAAGTAAGGGGAATGAAAAAAATCTCCCCGGTCAACGATTTGAAGTTTTTTTTTGACGTTATGCTTTGAAATTTTCTTGGGTTTCCATTTTGACTTCTGTCTCTGATAGATGTCAAACATATTTTTCTTAAAGAGAAATTGTTTCTTACAATTATTTTATTACATTAATTCATTGTGAAAGCAAATTTTAAGTTTTAATTCTTGTAGACAGGGCATTTAATTCAATCCATCACGAGTTGGTACACATTTCATACATACAATTATGCGCCTAGACATGGAAAATCGACAACAGAAACGCACGGACCAACTAACCTCTCAGCTTGTGGCTTCATCATCACATTTGGTTTATAATGACGTTCCTATATTAGCAAGCAGCATCAGCAGCAGGCAGCACCACAGGTATCTGTCATGTCATCCTATCAGTGGTTTATGTGTCCAACTGTTCCAATAAAGCTTCGCTCCATTCCAATAAGCCCAATATAATCTTCCCAACATCTCTATCATGTGTTGGGTCCAGAATTTGGATGGCAAGAGAAACACACAACAAAACTGTACACAAATCAATTTTCTCCTGGTTCATTGTTTTTCCGTGACCTTTTAATATATTAATTAAGCAAACCATTATTATTAACCACAATAAAATAAATAACATTTACCTATATAATCGCACCAGGTTTCTTTATTTTGAATTTATTTTACTAAAAATAAGCTGTGGTTAACTCAAAATTGTGTAGAATTTTCCAGCCGCGCAGCAAATTGTTTGTTTACAAAAAGCGAATATCAAATCAAAAGCAATTCAAAAAACGAGCATCTCAGTTTACTCATCAATTTTTCGTGTGAAAGCTAGAAGGCAATTAAAGGTAAACGTCAAAAAAATCTCAAGCAAATGATTTCCTGTGTGAAAGGGGACATATGAACAGAAACTATATTTAAGTATATACAATAAGACTTCACAATGCTAATATGATTTAATTTAAGTAAATAACAATTAAATAAATATGAGAATAAAACATTATAGTGTATTTTTGGAGGAATAGTTATTTTTAAACATATGGAAAGCAAAGTGCTTCAACAGTCCATGTATGTTAAAAAGTTTGAAAAAACGATGTTTTCGCACGTTCATGAACTGAATAAATAAGGTTTGCTTAGATAGTGTATAAACCCGAACTACCCCGAAACCAGAAAACGTATTTATTTTAATACAAATGAAGCCCAATGATTTTAATTGGGAAAAGCAGAAGAAAAAACCCAATGTTTATTATTATTTTTAATACTAAGCCAACTGGCCGTTGCCGATGCCGAGTGAAGACTGAAGACAAATTAATATAAATTCCTATTGCACAAAAGGTAGACACAATTTCTTTTGTATGCACTTTCGTAAGCAAAATATAAATATAGTAATAATGAATAATAAAGCTGATAAAGGTAATATGCGAAGTTGCCATCTTGTTAGTATTAGTGCTTTGAAAACTCGTACGCTTGCGTTCGATACAGTCCCGACAAAAAGGAACTTTTTCGCTAGGTCCTTTTCCGCTGATTGGTCCTTGCTCTCCATGCGAATTTTGCTTGCCGTAAAGCATATCGCTCATTCACCTGCTGACAAATGGTAGCACTCCTCCTTGCACTTCATCAGATAATTTGCCTTGCCTGTAACGAAACTAAAGATTGGATTAGAGATTTTACACTTGATAGACTCCGCTAAATAACTTGTTCTAGCTTGCACAACTTTGCCGATCTTCCTCTAACCCTCTTTTCAATTGGTAATATACATATTTTTTTAACTGGCCGTGCTAATTGTCCTGCCTCTGTCCGTAGAATTACGGATCTAACTATGCCGTCCTTACTATGGACTTGCTCGCTAATCCTCCCCATGGCCTATTAGGCCGGAGGGAAATTTTCGCTTTTTATAATTACTAGCTGCCCTACTTTTAAACCTTCCTTTTACCTATGCCACTTCTTTCTCTCGTGCAACAATGCAAGATACTCTTCTCGCCACCTTTGCCAGAAATGCTCTATCATAATTTGCCTTTCTCTAAAAAGTCTTGCTCCTCTTGCTCTTGAATCTTCAGCCGTAGAAAACACTGGTGGCAGCACAATTGGCTCACCAATTAAAAAATGACCTGATGTCAAAGCTTGCATGTCAGATGGATCATTGCTTAGTGGATGCATTGGATGGGAGTTTAACATCCCCTCTATGCCGGTTAACAGTGTTAGAAATTGCTCGCCCTCTAGGATTCGCTGCCCTAGTATCTGCTGTAAGTGATACTTCATCGACTTAACAGCTGCCTCATTTATATACCTGTCTGATGCAGAGCAGATGGCACCATAAATATCCATTCCGTACCTCGCCGATTTATCTTGCTGAATATATCGTCCTATTCCAATTCTCGCCAGACTTGCTTGATTACCCTTGCCGCGCCAACAAATGACGATATGCTGACAATGCATTCTCTGGCTGAAAAATCGCTCATAACATGATAAAAACGACAATGAGCTCAAATCCGCTATCATATCAATATGAACCGCCCTTGTCTTCAAACACACAAAAATTTCCACCCAGACTTTCCTTATGTTGATTCGCTTGCCGTTTCTATCCAATACATTGATTTTAAAAGGGCCTGCATAATCGACCTCAGTATGTAAGAAAGGCTTTCCAACTCGCACCCTATCCGCTGGCAACTCTGACTTTAGCTGCTGTGCTAATCGGTAATTGTAACATGCACAAATTGGTCATTTGTGTAGATAATTTCGAAGCTCGCTGCGTAATCGTGGTATCCAGTATTGCTGGTGAATGAACTGCACCATTATTTGTGTGGCTCCATGCTTTGTTGCCCGATGAGCATGATCGATCACCAACCGTGGCAATCTCGAACTTGCCTCTACTATGGCTGGATGACCCATTTCGTATTCCTCACTGGCTCGATGTAGGCGCCCTCCTACTCGTAATATACCATCGCCGTCAAACACTGGTTTGAGAGCCTCAATTTTGCTATTCTCCGACAGCTGTCCTCTTTTCTGGAGTACCGCTATATCCTTGCCATATACCTCTGCTTGAGCTTTCTGAATAAAATATTTCATGCCTTGCATTCTCTCCTCAGTCGTATGTGTCATCGATACTGTGCCAATACTGTACCTAGCTCGCTTACTACTTCGCCGTAACTTACGTTCCCTTGCCTTAGCCTTAAGCCGATTAAAATGATGGTATACATGTGCTAGCACCCCTACTGCATTTTCCAATCTCGAAGCATACTTTTCTATTGGAATGCTGGCTTGCCGTTCAGGTACCCATATACCTAAAATTTCCCTTGCCTGTGTGACACATACTTGCATTTCGCTTGCCGAAATTGGTAAAATATCACCACCTATCGAATTAACTGGCCAATTAGCTTCTTAATCAACTAGCCAGGATGGCCCATGTAGCCATAGCTTGCTTCCAATAAGCTCTGCCGGTGATAGACCCCTACTCAGTAACTCAGCAGGATTTTCTTTGGTCCCGACATTCCGCCAATTTTTAGCGCAGTTATTCATCTGAATTGATGATACCCTATTGCCAACATACGTCTTCATATGAGGAGCGAGTTTTTGTAGCCAGTGCAAAACCACCATCGAGTCTATCTAGAGCACATACCTTACGTTTGCCCAATCATTTGCCTTAAGCAACTCTACCAATAGCCTACCTAAAGCTCTCTGCCACCGCTAACTCTAAACGCGAGATAGTTATTGTTTTAAGAGGAGCTACCCTTGACTTGGAAGCGATTAAACTGCTTGTAACCTTGTAACCTTGATATTGGACTGTTCGACCCATGCATATAACATACCCCAATAGGCCATCATAGAAGCGTCAGAAAAACCATGCACTTCTGTTCTAACAGTTTTATATCTTGGCACAAGCCTCGCCATCGATTGTTTATTCCAGCCGCCACTTCTTGGTCCCAGCGTATACCTGCTCGCCATAAATCTTGAATTAGAATTTTGCCGATTATAATTACTGGTGCGGTAGAGCCATTGGGGTCATAAAGCTGTGCGACATAGCTAAGCAGATTCCTTTTTGTAATTCTGTGCGTGATTTCTGGTGATTTAACTTCGAACGTGAATTGGTCTAAGTCAACCAACCATTTTAGATCCAATACAGTAGCTTGTTCTTTGTTATCGAAAATCATTTCTTCACCCCTTGCCGATTGTAGCTTGCTGGCTAGCCATTGGCTGTTCCATTTCCATTTGCAGAGCTCGAAGTCGGCTGTTTGTCACACACTGTCCAATCGCCTTGCCGTGTTTATCGCCTCTAATTCGTTAGCACTTCCCGAAAAGCAATCATCCATGTAAATGCCGTTACAAATGATTTGCTCTATATCCGAATGTGTTCCCCTTGCATCTCCACCACATTGGATCGAAGGTCGCACTGCATTGTATGCCGAAGATGTCATGCCGTACGGTACAACCGTCAGCCAAAATTATTTCAACTTTTATTTTGGAGATTCGCGCCAGAAAATTCTCTGGTAATCCCGTTGATCCCTGGCCAATTTATCTTGCCGAAACATCATTTTGATGTGTGCGCTATAAGCTATCCTTTGCCGTCTGAAATGAGTTACTATTTCAAATAAATCTCGTTGAAGCTTCCCACCTAGCTTTTTATTTCATTGAGTGAGATACCCTCATCCGTCTTGCAACTACAATCGAACACCACCCTTAATTTCGATGTCACACAATGATGTGGTATGTAGTATATTAAATTCCCTTGCCGAACTCGTGGAAGCTTGTCAGCCATGTGCCTAAGGCTCTCATTTTCTTGCATAAAGCTAATGTACCTTTATCTCATAGCTGTCTCTCTTTCTCACCTCCTTTCGATCATAACAAATCTTTTCAAGTCTATCGCCCTTAAATGCCTATATCCTGAATGCCGTGTTTCATAGGAATCGTAACAATGAAGCGTCCCTTTTTGTGACGCCTGGCCGTATTTGTGAAATTGTCTTCCACAGCTTGCTCTTCTGCCGATCTTACCTTGCAACCTCCCACCTGATCCATTTCCCAAAGCTGTCTCACTAAGTTGTCTAATATTTTACCTCAACACATCTCAGTGTAGGTGCGTTTTCATCTTGCCGTTCTAATATACCTAATGAGCCAACTGCAAATAAGACTATGCCAAAACTTGTCCCCACGGCTGCCATTGCCCCGATCATACATACTACCGAATATACAATTACCCTCGCAAAAACTTTACCGCTAGCAGAATGTCCACTGAAGCTCGCCGCCAATAGGAAGGATTGGCGAATGGCATCTCGAACTCTCCCTTAGCTTACTGCGCATGAACTTGCGGAGTTACTAATAACCAGCTCGCTTCTTTTGGCAGTACCCCAAAAATCCTCTTGAATGCATGTTCCAGAATTGTACCATGGTACTATTCCAACCCTCGCCTGCTTACGAATTTGAACCGTATTACCTTCTATGTCAGTGACCTTTCTCATAGCTTGCCGTGTATGCAAATTGAAACCTTGCACCGTTTTGTATGGAATTAAATTGGGCTGAACCCCCGAATCTAACAAGGCTCGCAGTGGGCAGACCAACCGACCTTCTACTTTCAACCTAATCGAAATTGTTGGAATTAAAGCTAGGTCGTCAATAGAAGAAGAATGTGAATTAAAAACATTTAAATAGGCTTCAAGCAAATCTTTATTTTTTATATCCCTTTCCACTTTCAGCCGTTTGACTGGGCCCTATAATTGTCAATCCCCCTTTGGTTTAACCTCTGTCCTTGCCGACATAGCCTATAGAGGCGCCCGGTGACTTTGGCACAATAAACTGTTGTGCATCAACTTGAACGGCCACCTAGGGCACGGCGTCTGGAAGCAGGAGTCTGCGCTGTGCCTTTGCTTGAAACAATTTTCACATAATACATGCATGCGCACGAAACGCACCCTTGCCGATTAATCCAGAGCCCTAAACTGCCTGCAGTGGTACAATTGATGCCCCTCACCGCATAGGTCGCATTTGTGCTGCATCCTTGCTGAACAGTTTTCGCTATTTGCTTGTAGATTCATCGACTTGTCTCTCTCCTTCTGATGTTGGCTTGCCGTGCCGCCTTGCTGCATTCCTCGCTCGCTACTGAATTTATGAAAACGTTGCATTGCCTCTGTCCTTGCCGCTGCTCCACTCATAATTATTGCTGCCCTTGCCTGATGACTGTTCGCTGGTTGTGCATATGCTACTGCTTGCCGATCCAGGAATGCCAGCATCTACTTTGCCGTCAGAGTTTCAGACTGGCGTTGTAGATCCCATTGGCGTGCTGTGTCCCCATCTAGCAGGTCATGCAACATGTGCACAATTATCATGTTCCAGTACTCGACTGGGACCTCTTGCGCGTTAAGCTGCCGCATTGTCTCATGGGTCACGTTTGACAGCCGCTGAATGCGTTCTGACCGAGGAACAGCTGGCAGACCTTGCAGATTAAAGAACTGTCTTAGTAGCTGGCGACATGTCTTGTAGTTTTTGTCGTATTGAGCCTCGCCCAAGCCTCTAAATAATTGCTGTCAGTCAGCTGCCATTCCCCCATTGTTTGTGCTGCCTTGCCGGTGAGGAATTTACTTAAATGTTGAAACCATAAACTAATAATGTAAAGACCGGAAACCTCTGCTTTCATTTGACATTTGCCTACAAGATGAAACATGCACACAAGTAACTTTTCTGTTCCTCTTCCAATAGACACATTGATAAAAACGCACGCAAGAATCTTTTCTGTTCCTCTTCCAATAGACACATAGACAACACAGCCCTAGTAACTTATTTTTGTTTTGTTTTTCGATTTCCCATCTATTCATGGATAGAGTTTCAAAGCTACAAATACAACAATGTAAACAAATGGGTTTTGGGGGTGAAACGTTCGAAAGTTTCCAATCTTATTATGGCTTATTTGTCGTTGAAACTTAAAGGCTGGTGGTACTTGCTTATTGGAATGGACCGCTGCCACAAAACGGTCTTTAAACCCTCGCCGTTTGGTGAGGGGGCCATCGAACTCCCCCCACGTGTTCCTGACTTCCTCCTGCTGTGGTATCTGAATGGACACCTCAATTGGCTGTCCCATCGTCCCTGGCTTGCCGCTTGCACCTTGCCGTAATCCTACTTGCTGTTTCAGAAGCTCAATATGCTGCCTGAATTTAATCTTGGTATTAAGGTAAAGTTCCTCTGCCTCCACTTGCCGCTCCTCTACGCCTTCTACGTCATCTGCCTTGCCGGATATCCATTTCATATGGTTCGCAATCATCTGCGCTCATATATCTTCCAGCCGCACCTGGAGGTCCTCATGAAAATTCGAAAAATGTTTGTTTTCTTGCGATTTTGCCTTGCTGTTAGGCTAATAAATTAATTTGTAGACTCTAAAGAGTTAAAAGAAGCTTGCCGTATACTTGCCGGTGGCTACGATTTATTACCCCTAACCATGCGCATTGTTACTCCCTAGCATACCTAATGCTTCGTCTGTACCGTGTTAACGCAAAGCAAAAACTACCTATTTCAAAATAAACGCAAAAAATTTCAAAATAATAAAATATAATTCCTTACGATGATACTTGTGACACCCTGTACCTAATTTGTGTACGACGAATTCAGCAACCCCCTTTACTTCATTCTCTAGCCCACACGCACGCTTATATAAATATACCTAGCAAAACAGGAACGAAAAAAATACCCCTACATCACAAGCATCACAGTCACAGCACAGACCGAAGCGACGCAAAAGAAACAAAGCAACAACAAAAATGGAAAAAACTGATGAAGATTACGCCGTGCCGAAGCCGTTGCTCTCACACAAAAGATATTCATATCTACCTCGCACCATGTATAATTTTCTTCGCGCTTGCCGCCTAGCCGATCAAATTTCGTTTAGCACAACAATGCCCACAATATAACTTCTTTGCACCATTAGCTCAAATAAAAATAAAAAATTTAAAGAATATTAATAACCACTTACAGATATTAACAATGCCGCAAATACAAATACTTGCCAAACTTTTAATACTCTTATTTCCAAAAAAAATTAATTCGTGGTGAACCGTCTTGCTTGCCTGACGCTTTAGAAATAACGAAAAAATGAAAAACCAAGCAGCCATGTCGCTTGCCATCCTACCCCTTCCATTTTTTCTTCATATTTGCTCGCTGTGTATGTATGCGGTATTTTGTTGCTTGCCGGGTTACTCATACGAGCTGTGGAATATAATTTGTTTTCTCGCCGATCGCACTATATACATGCGTAGAGATAAAGGGGATATTTGGAATTTATTTTCCTCCACCAATTTAAATTTGCCAACGGCTGGCTGAATCGTGCCGCGACTTGTTTGCAGAAAACACAAGAAAAAGGAAATATATACATACTTTACCATAAGGCAGCTTGCCGTGTCTGATCGTCTTGCTGAAAATAGGTATACTTCACGTGGTATATTCCATATAGCATTCGATGCTTTAATGGAACCACTATGTGGCCGGAATACATTGCCGAATTTATTATTCGCACTTTTGTAAAATGAATTTAAACAAAGCTGGCACAAAAAACTAGCGATTTTGATACGGTCTGTAGCTTGCCTCTTTTTTTAAAGACTTATTTCTTTGCTAGCGGTATATATTCTACTACTATTATTAGGTCGCTGGGTTTTTTTTATTATTCAATATTAGCTGACGGACCCTTTTTTTATATATATATAACTCGCTGACTTTTTGTATAGCTCGCGGACTCTTTTTTTTATATATATATAACTCGCGGACTTTTTCACTATAGTTCACTTGCCGCTATCCGGCTCGTATGGATCAAATGTATAAACTCGAACTACCCCGAAACCAGAAAACTTATTTATTTTAATACAAATGAAACACAATGATTTTAATTGGAAAAAAAGCAAAAGAAAAAACCCAATGTTTATTATTATTTTTTATACTAAGCCGACTGGCCGTTGCCGATGCCGAGTGAAGGCTGAAGACAAATTAATATAAATTCCTATTGCACAAAAGGAAAACGCAATTTCTTTTGTATGCGCTATAGGTAAAATACAAATACAGTAATAATGAATAATATAAGCTGATACAGGTAATATGCGAAGTTGCCGTCTTGTTAGTATTAGTTCTTTGAAAACTCGTACGCTTGCGTTCGATACAGATTGTGACTTTTTTTAATCATAAAAACAATTTTGTGTTATATTTCGATTTTGTGAAAGATGACTTACTACTAAAAGACCGACTCCACTTGGCATCTGTATCGCGAACGAAACATCTGTCGTTAAGTATCAGGGCTTTTTTTTGTCTTGGCTGGGCAGTTCATGTTTTGACAATTTATTCATGGATTAGAAGTTGAGGTGTAGGTAAGACTGTTTATGAAGAATTATCAAAAAATTATTTCATGAATAAATGTTTTTTGACACGATACAGGCAATTTTTTTTTTCGTAATACTCATCCTGACATGAAATGTGTTGGGATGTCAGCGACGAGCTCTCTCTCCGATTTTATGTTGATGTCGATGCCAGAAGCCTGACATCAAATTTGACGGCTGCGTTTTCTTTTTCTTTTTTCTGTGCTGCATGTGCTGTCTCTCAGGCCGGTAACTACTCTCTTGGCGCACTTAAAGAAATTGGTTGTAATTAAATTATTTAAATGCACGATTTTCATTAGTAAATGTTTATTAACATGAGTTTATCAGGTCAAAAAACATGTTTTTATTGAAACTAATTTTTAAAAATTCTTCTTAAACAGACTTACCTACACCTCAACCTATAATCCATTAAGGAATTGTCAAGACATGAACTGCACTTCCAAGACACAAAAATGCCCTGATACTAAACGACAGATATTTCGTTGGCAATACAGATATCTTGTGGAGTCGGCCAGTAAAAGGCTAACCTTCTGTAATTATAATGTACATATAGAAAAAATAAACTCTATGCGTATATACATACCTATACCTATATATAAGGTTTGTCAAAAACGGCTCTAAAGAATTGGGTGACATTTTTACAGTGTTGTTCTATGAATGAGAAAAAAGTATGTGTATGGTTAAATTCACCAAGTGCCACGACCACTTAAAAAAACATAATTATTTACCTATTTTATTTAAATTTTACCTATTTCTAACCGATTTTTAAAATGTATTTCAAATTTAAATTTACAGTAAAAGAGTATGCAAAAATGTCTACAAATATTACTAGGTATTGGAAAACAATCAATTTTTACTACGGGAAAGTAATATAACATTTGCATGTCAAATTTGAAAGTTCTATAGCAATAACAAAGCTCTGTCTTCAAATAAACAGACAGAACCACAATTATCGAAATAAGCAATGGAATTAAAACAACTATTTGTTCCAATTTCATAATTAGACGATAACTTTAAATGAGACATTTAAAAGTTGCTCATGAAAGCGCATATAGTGTGCGAATTTAGTTTTCAAAGATATGTGATAACGTACAAAATAGGCTGCAAAATAACGTTATCAGAATCAGATACCCATTGAAGAGCCGTATTTCCAAGATAAAATTTGAAATTTGTCGAAGTTTTTTAATCAATTTAAATTGGAGGCATTCTTTAATAGATTTTGATGATATGCGAGTCAATCTTGAAGCAGCAAACCTTAGTGATGCCAATGAAAAAGAAGAGGCATTCGCGTCCGAGAAATGCTTGTCCATTCGCAACAAGCCAGATCGATTGAAACTGTCTCAAGCGCGAATGGTCTCCAAGCAAATTCAACATCTTGTTCTCTTTCCTCGACAACGCATCATGAGTACCGGACTTGGACAAACTCAAGAAGTACCCTGCGCAATGGGCAATGCAAAGTATATCCAGATTCATCCTTCTGTATTACCATACGGAATTGCATATACGGCTGCAACACAGTTCGCTTGCAATACTGCTTCATACTCGGCGACATTCATGCCACCATTGACAGGATATCTGCCTTATAGATATGATGGGTTTTCACTCCCACCGATGCCAACCCAGTCATATCCAGAAACAGGTTTAAGCAATTTGCACACCTTCGAAGGCTCTAGAAACCATTACAAATTCCATGACCTGCCATAATTCACTGGGAGGCCAGAGGACTGGCCAATATTTTCTGCCTGCTTTCGTGAGTCTACGAGGATGTTCAATTACACGAAAGCAGAGAACCTATTTCGGCTGCAGAAATGTATCAAAGACGCTGCTTTAGAGGTCGTGGAAGCGATGCCCATTCATCAAAATAATGTGGAGCAAGCAATGGCAGTTTTAGAATTTCGTTTTGGCCCGACCAGATGATTTGGTAAGAAGTCAATTGATCAAAGTTAAATAAATATCCCAGATTACAAAAGACAAACTCTAGTTATTAATACCATTTGCGACCAAGGTCCAGAATCTGGTGTCATTCTTAGAAGCCAGTCGAATATCGGTGTATTTGGCTAATTCTTCACTTCTCGATGAACTCATTTCTAAGCTACCTATAACCAAGAAAGTGGAGTAGGTTAAGCGGATCCTCCATTTCCACCCATATGCGGTTATCCGAAATTTTTAAGAGTGGTTGACTGGAGCTGCAGGACTGATTGGCTTAGTAACACCAATTTCATCACAGTCGCAGCCAAATGTAGGGAACAGAATCAGAATGAATCCAAGGAATGTTCTTCATGTTATAGATCCAAGTAGGTCGTGCATAAATGCTTCAGCTCAGAACTCCCGCCTTTGTAACACGCAGCCACATCGAATCTTTGAATATTCCGACTACAAAGATCTGCATGTTTCAGCTAGATTGAAATTGGTGAAGAGACAAGGACTTTTCTTTATTTGCCTAAAATATGGTCAGGCCGCCGATCGTTCTTGCCAGCTGAGTAAGATTGACTATGAAAAAAATCATCAACCTTCTCTACGCAGCCAATGACACTAAGATAATAATATTTTAGAAATTTTGACAAAGTTAGTTTTTATGTTGACTTTGGAGAATTTTTAAAAAATGATTCTCATCGGCTTTATTGTTCGTACTAATGATTAAACGAAAGCAATTTTCATTTTGGTGCTTGCCGTCTTCTTCAGGGGTGTCTTTATTTACAAAATTAAAAAACATATAATGTTTGTACATATTGATACAAGTAAACGAACAAAATATGACTTAAATAACGTTAAATTTTATGATTTTTACTATTTTTAAACTACTAAACAATAATTTGTTTTAAACGTATGGAAAAACAGATTAAGAACAGATTTTGAACACTTCTCATTTGAAGATTAGTCTACGTTCTGTTGCAAGGATCTCCACTCCCTCCAAGTTTGGTGTGTGACCGGTATCAACGCTCTGAGAAGCCAGTGCCGTCTTCTCAGAACTTCTTAGGCGAATATCTAACTTGCGGTTCGCCATTCTTTGCCGAAGGAGTTGTTTGGTGGTGCCGATGTAGCAAAGATTACAAGATTCATCCGTTTTCCCTTGGCAATTTATTTTATAAACTACGTCTGAATGGCGATATTTGTCGGCTTTCGTCTTCAGGTTGCTGAATAAGGATGCAACAGTCTGGTTCGTCCTATATGCCAAGTTGACTTCCGGGTTGTTTTCGGCGAAAATTTCCTAAAATTTTTCAGAAAGTTTGGGCACATAAACGACACTCTTTTAAACACATCTCCTCTCTTCCAAATTATTTTCTAAACGAACTTGGTGTTTTTGACGAAGTATCAAGTCCCTTATAATTTCTGCCGGAAAGCTGTTTTCTAAGAGTATTTGCGAAACTTTTTCTTCGTTAGCTGAGTGGAAATTTCGGATTTATTAAGTTCGCCGCAGTGTTCATACGAATGTGCTTGGCTTAATTAGATCGGAAATTGACAAGTCTCCCAGATGTCATATTTTTCTGGTACCAGTCGAAAGAAAGTCGGTCATTTTCGCGATAAACCTTAACGTCTAAGAAAGCTAATGATCTGTTTTTTCTCTCTCTACGGTGAATTGTATTTTGTCATTCAACTGGTTAAAGCGTCGTAAGACATTGTCAATTTCTTCTCTATCCACAATTGCAAAGATATTCTCAACGTATTTTGCTAAAAACTTAGGTTTGTAGATTAGTTTAAGACATTCCTCGAGTAAAAAATCTAAAACCAAGTCCGCAATCGTCGGCGAAAGAGGATTTAACATTGGCATTCCATGTACTTGTTTGTACAAATTGTCCTTAAATTGCAGGTAGTTATTATCTTTTAGGCAAAAATTTAATAAATCGATACATTTTTTTTGGTTCAGCTTGGTATTTTCAGCTATAATTTGACATTTCTTTTTAATAATGTTGATTGCAAGCTGAACAGCAACATTAGCAAAATATGTAGGTAAGATTTTACAGTATGCGGCAAAGAATTCTGTATACACAGTTAAAGATTTTTTCGAGTTTGTGGAAAAAGTTAGGAATGTCAAAATATTTGAAAATTATGTGTTTTTTTCATTTGATGTAGTATCTCTTTTTACTAACATTCCGATACAATTCGCCACAAATGTTGTTAAGAATATATGGGAAACTATTAAACTGAAAGTGGTGCTAACGGAAAACAAATTTCTTGAGATTCTTTTTTTTAATAAAGCAACTTCGTTGTTCGGCGGCGATTTCAACACTGAAACAAAATAATGGATTCGTTAATTTTTCGTTGTAATTTTATTTATTAAAATTTACAACAATATGACATTAATTAATCACAGAAACATGGCTCTCTCATAACTATTTTAATGCAGAGATATTCGCCAATCAGCTATTCAATGTTTTCCGTTATTATCAAAATTCACTTACAAGTGGAAAAGAAAAAGGCGGAGGTGTGTTGCTACCCGTTCGATCATCATTTTTGTGTACTCTTTTGGATTTATCGTCTTCATTTACAGCCTTCCATTCGCAATTTGATATCGACAAGCTGATTGTTCGTGTAAGCGTTGATAAGGTTCATGATGTTTAAATTATATTAAGTTATATTCCAACATAAAGCTCTTTTGAACTGTATAAAATTCATATAGATAATTTTTAACTTGCTTTGAACAACCTTAAAGAAAATCAACATATAATTATTTTAGGAGATTATATTTTACCTTATATCAATTGGGTAGAAAATCCTAATGGTAGTAATTGCTTGATTCCCTTAAGAATAAATAGCGAGTGTGAAAGTATTGTCGTTGACACTTTGCTGAATTTGGTCTTAGTCAGATAAATTACTTTTCAAATAAGGCGTAAAGGAGGAGTAAGGAAATTCACTTATTGTTTCGTTTTCGTTTTTGATGAATCTTATAGCTATGGCATTGCCGTCAGATCGGTTAGCAAATTAAGTGAAAACATTAATACTGATTTTTTTCTTTTTTTTTTTAATAAATATTTAAACAAATTCGGTAAGAAGTAACATCCTATATTTATAAATAGCTTGCAAAAAAGAATAGAGTCTTTTCCAGTCGGAATCACTTAGCACTGAAATAGTTTCGTGCAGCGTCATAGTTTCCTTTCCAACGAATGTTTTTCTGTGGGAAGCAAAAATGGGGCATATACCTATGACGTGAAAACAGTCCTCTTTGGCTTTCAAATTACATAACGTGCAAAATCGGTTAAAACTGTTCTTGTAAGGAGATCCGTTTAGCGTAAGAACTTCACATCTTGTTTTAAATATTAAAGATATTTCCCTATAATTAAGTGAATCATTAAAGTAGTTTGATTGCATAAGGTTAAATTCGAGTTGTGAGTAAAGTAGTCTGTTGTCTGATTCTCGAGCTTGTATTATAAGCCCATCGCGTTCAGAATTTACGTGCGCTTGTATTATTTTGTAAAGCTGTTCTTTTACATGACTCAAATTTTGTGAATTTAACGATACTAATTCACCACAATTTTTTCCCAGATGTTTCCATTTTGACACCCACCAGTCCTCGTTTCTTAGCTCGTATAGTGCCATTCGTTTAGTCAGTCGGTCATCACGATGAGACAACATCTTGACAATGTAGTCTGCCTGTGATTTCAGAGTGCCAGTAAAAATTTTGGGTAGCCCTGTTTCCAGACATAAAGCATAGTTCGTTGTGTTTAAAGGTAAATTAAAAAGTTTCTTCAAAAAGCATCTGTGAAATTTTTCTATCGACTCGTATTCGTTAATTCTCCATACTTGGGCAGCATAGCAAATTGAACTCCTAACAGCAGCATCAAATATCCTGTATTTCGCTGAAAGTACTATTCGTTGATTCGAAAAGATATTTCTCCAAGATAGATTTAATAGACTTTGTGTAGTTTTAGCTTTGATGGTTATATGATTGTTGAAATCTATAGTTTTATTAAGAATTACTCCAAGGTACTTATACTCAGAAGCTACCTTTAAAAGATTTCCATTGTAGTACCAATTATATGTTGATTGATTCCGGGCAGATCTTGAAGATACCATTACTTTTGATTTATCTGCGTTAATGGTAAGTCCCCATTTTCTGAAATAATCCACGAGACGATTAATCATTAGCTGGAGATTGACTGGAGTCTCGGAAAGTATCACTAAGTCATCAGCATATAAAAGGACATTTATGGTCAAATCAGCAATCCGGATACCTCCAGGCAGGTAAAATTCAACATCATTTATGAAAAGGGCGAATAGAAGCGCACTTAATAGGCATCCTTGCTAAACACCAGAATCTGTTTCAAACCATTCTGAATAAGTTGATCCATCCCACACAGCAGCTTTTGATTCTGCATACATCTTCTTTACTACACGGATGAACTTCGAGGATATACATAGTTGTAAGAGCTTGTAGAAAAGTGCATTTCGATTCACAAGATCAAAAGCGGACTTAAAGTCTACGAAAAATGCATAGACTTTCTTGTTCCTCGCTTGAAATGCTTTTACGATGGAGGTTAGTACGAAGATATGGTCAATGGTTGAAATTTTTTTCCTGAAACCAGCTTGGAATTGGGTCAATGTATCGTTATATTCCACCGATGTCTCCAATCTGTTAACAAGTACTCCACAGAACAATTTTGCGATGACGTTCATAAACGATATGCCTCTATAATTGTCTATATTGTTGATGTCTCCCTTTTTGTGAATAGGGAATATAACAGACTTTTTAAATGATGTTTTTCTTTTGAAACCACTTCATTGGAAAAGTATGTTAGTTGATATATAAAGGTTGGTGTGGCGTTCTTGAAATATTCGTATTGAATTCCATCTTCTCCTGGAGCTTTTCCATCTTTTGCCTTGATGACAACAAGCTGTACTTCAGCTACAGTGATTTCACTATCCAATATATTCTCAACGAAAAAAGGTTCTGCATAAGAAAATACAAGGTCTGCTTTATTTTTTAAAATATTTTTGAAGCGAGTTGAAAGTTCGTTAGCAGATACTCCTGGTCCTATTTTAAAATTCGATCCAATTATTTCTTTTGTCACCTTCCAAAACTCTCTTGAATCTCTTGTTTTACCAAGTTTATCGGCTAGATGGTTTTCGAATTCAGTCTTCTTCTTAAAACACAGATTTTTGTATCTTTTATTTGCTATGTTGTACCAATTTTTCAAGTTTGACAGTTTGATGGTGTTATTTCTTCTGACCATTCAACAACAATTGGCATGTGATCTGAGTAGTTATTACTTTGTACTACGATTTTTGTTATAAGTTCAATCCATTCACTATTTGCAGCGCAATAATCAATCACAGATTTGCCTTGACCTCCTATAAACGTATAGTGATCTTCAGTGCCTCCGTTAGTACAACCGTTCCAAATTATACAGTCATACATGTGCAATACTTCAAGAAAGTTGGTACCATTTTGATTGCATACATTGTCATTGGAATTTCTGTTGTTGCGGTTTATTGAAGGGTTATTTGAGTTGTGGATTGTAGTTGCCTGGAAGTTGTTTGTTCTTGCGTTGAAATCACCTATTATAAGAACACTTTTGTTTGACAAATGTAACATGATGTTGCTAAACCGCTCGTAGTCTGCTGTCCACTTATTACAATTGATGTAAAATGGAAGAATGTACATATCATTTTTGTGTAAAAGTTTTACAACAGTAACATCATCCAATTGTTCAAAAGTGTACATTTTTAGTAAAGATGTTTTTATACCATACAGTGTTCCGCCGCTTGCACGTCCTTTTGTATATGTTTTAACTGCCGCATTTGAAACTAATTTAAATCCATTAAAATATTTTAAAAATTTACTTAGATTTTCACTTGTAACATGTGTTTTTTAAAGAAAAAATATACCCAAATCATTAACATAGTTAAAAAAATCTATAAAAAAGTTTATTATTTAGCCCTGACACATTATATGATAAAATTTTAAAAGAATATAATGGTGCTCAGCTGACGACATTACAATTTCAATTTTGTATTAAAGTATTAGAACACGGCAAATTTGAGTAAAGTGGCATCCCTGGTGTAATTACATCAACTGGTCTAGATCATTCACTGCGACGTCTAATTGCTGATATACTTTTCTAATAAATTAAATCGTTTTCTTGACTTAGTTTTCATAGATAAATAATTTAATGTGACTATTTATAGCCCTAAGCCTCCTCCTTTGCGAAACACTGATCATCGTCTCTTGCTTTGTTTAAATTTTAAATTCTATAAATATCTAAAACAAACATCTAAATATAATTATAAATATAATTTTATTAAATGTAACTTCAATGAAATATCGAATTTTGTTAATACATTAGATTAGGTGCCTGTTCTAAATAATTTAATAATTAATGTCGCATATAGTACATTCACCAACTGTTTAAATGTGGCAATTGATTTATACACTCCGAAGTTTATCCCAAAATCATCATCAAGACCTCATTGGTTTTACGGAATTGCATATACGGATGCAGCACAGCTCACTGCCAATACTGCTTCATACGTCCCGATATTCATGCCACCATTGAAATGATATCTACCTTATAGATAGGATGCGTTTTCGCTCCCACCGATGCCAACCCAGTCATATCCAGGAACAGGTTTCAGAATTTGCACACCGTCAAAAGCACTAGAAAACATTACAAGTTACATGACCTGCCATAATTCACTGGGAGGCCAGAAGACTGGCCAATATTTTCTAGCAGCTTTCGTGAGTCTACCAGGATGTTCAATTACACGAACGCAGAGAACATTTTTCGGCTACAGAAATGTATCAAAGACGCTGCTTGAGAGGTCGTGGAAGCGATGCCCATTCATCCAAATAATGTGGAGCAAGCAATTGCAGCTTTAGAATTTCGTTTTGCCCGACCAGATATTTTGGTAAGAAGTCAATTGATCAAAGTTAAAGAGATATCCCAGATTACAGACGACAAACTCCAGAACTTGATATCAGTTGCGACCATAGTTCAGAATTTGGCGCCATTATTAGAAGTAAGTGGAATGTCGGTGAATTTAGCTACTTCTTCACTTCACGATGAACTCATTGCTATGCTATCTATGAGTAAGAAGCTGGAGTGTATTGAGCGGAGCCTCCATTTCCACCCATATGCAAGAATTAGAAATTTTGAAGAGTGGTTGACTGGAGTTGCAAGACTGATCTGTTTAGTAACACCAATCTCATCGTAGTCACAGCGCAATGTTGGAAACTGAATGAATTCAAGGAATGTTGTTTATGTTATAGAATCAAGTACCAAGTGTATCAATGTGTCAGCTCAGAACTGCCGCCTTTGTAGCAGGCAGCCACATATAATCTTTGAATGTCCCAACTACAAAGATCTGCAATTGGTGTAGAGATAAAGACTTTGCTTTAGTTCCCTAAAATATGGTGACGCCCTTCGTTGTTGCAAACTGAGGAAGCTTGACTGTGAAAAAAATCATCATCTTTCTCTACATGAGGCAGCCAATGACATTAAGATAATAACTTCAACAGTCACCATTCAGGATCAAGGAAAAGATAAAAATATTTTCAGTTGCAATGTAGGAAAGGAAAGCAAAATTCTATTCCGAGTATTGCCAGTTTGACTTTATGGCGACGGTATGGTGGTGCGAACGTGTGCGCTCCTTAATAAAGGCTCTTCAGTCACCATAATGAGCACATAAATGGCCAAGGAGCTTCGTTTATATAACACATCTGAACCTTCAATGGTTTGGAAAGGAAACCTTCACGTGGACTTGCAGATCAGTGCAGACATAGACGGAGCGAAAAAATTTAATATGGAAAGTCTTCAGACAGTCAATGGACTAAACTTTGTTGCAATATTTTTTCCACACAAAAAATAGGTATTTATAAAGGTATTTTTTAACCCGAAATTAATTAATTATATGAAGATTAGGATGAAGAAACTATTTGAATACCGCGACTTAGGATTATGCGAATCCAGTTGTTTATTATTAAATTTGCAAACCGATTTAATTATTTGTTATTACAATGTGCCCGGCACACGCCAAAGTTAAAATCGAAATGAAAAACAGACAATGAAAATGCGAAGATAGATGAAGGATAATGGAAGAAAATATTGCAACGACACTGCAACAACGATGCAACCAACTGGCTAGTCAGCTGGGTTTGGGTCGAATTTAAAATGAACAAAAAGAATAAACAAGTCGAATCAAAATAAATAAAATGCACTACTGGATCGCACGTCCTTGCTGCTATGTAGGATTACATTATGTGCAAAATATTCTAAATAGAAAAATATTTGTATGTAGTTTTAAAGTGATTTTTCGCTAAAAAAAATTGGTTTGAACATTTTAAATATTTAATAATATAAATTCAAAAACAAAATTTAGAAAAAATCGTCCACCCGTTTTCGAAATATTGATTTAAAAAAAAAATTCTGAAATGCAGTATTATTTAAAATTTGAAGAAGCTCCTGTATAATTTTTTTTATCGAAATCCATTGACCATTTTATCAGAAAGTCGAAAATCACTAAAATGGTTGTATGGCAGGTACCGTTAATAACAAAATATTTAAAAAATGAGGCCAAAATGTAGATCATACACACAATTTTTTATCAAAATCGTTAGAGCAGTTTTAGAGATAATTAAGATGTTAGAAAAATTTGTATGCAAGTACCGTTATTTGCGGGGCTAAAACAACAATTCAAAAATAAATTTTGGACAATCACCTAGAACGTTCGAATACCAAGTTTGAAGAAAATCGCTTCAGCCGTTTAGGCTGTAGAGTTGTATAGACAGACAGACGGAATTGCGGGACCCACATTTTTTATGAAGTTTGATTAAACTCTCTAGGCAAAACTTGCCCTATAGTACCTATATCGCAAGAAAAAGTATTTGATATTAAAAAAATAAAAGTAAGTATGGTAGTAGGTATGTACCTAAAGGAGAATATTATTAAAATAATTTGTTTTGTACGTACAGGCACGTACTCACAATGCTCACTCTAAAGCGTGAAGGAAACGCAAGTTTATATTCCCAATGGGGAAGTTTTGAATATTTGTTTTTATATATAAACATCTGAGAAACCTTGGCTTACGCCTGGATGAAAACTCAGAATTTTTTCGATAAAAATAAATACAATATTAAATCAATATAAAAGTTATTAATAGGAAAAAATATTTTAGGACGATTTCAATAAGAGTGAAAGAAAAGCAAATGAATCAGAGAAATTTGATATTCAAACTGAAATAAAACAAGACCGAAAGAAACAAACCGCCAGCATCGACCGCTCTCACTAGGTCCGGAAATAAAGAACAAAGAAACAAACTGCTTTAAGGACGGAATCACGAATCCCGAAAATTTTAGGGATGACACAAATAAGACCAACCGAATTTATTTAAATTTATTTAAACGCACAAAAAATAAATGAAAAACACTATACCTAGCCTTCCTGCTTCCCTCTTCAAAATTCGCCCTTTTTAGCAATAAACAACTCCTTTCGTCAAAGCGAGTTCCTTCCTATTTTTCACTTTAACTCCTCTTTTCAAAACACTTTCAACAGAACTTTCAATTAATCCTCTCAAACTACTACTACTATTTTTTTTTCAACTTTTTAAAACAAATTTTTCTTTATTTCGTAGAAGCAAAAAAATCAAATCTTTCGGCTATGCAAGTCAACCAAAAAGTCGTCGTACTTGAATAGTCTTTGCCCTCTATTGGACTCCTCTTATACGAACACAATCACACTCTCATACAATAGTTATCGTGGAACTCGGTTACGACTCCACTCCGAAATTGAGTTCCATCGATACTCTCAATCACACACACATTCATTGGATTCCTCAAGTTGTTGGCGTTGTCCCAAAACTTGACGAACCCAAGGCCGTATCTAAATCTCTTAACAATACAATTTTTGCGAAAAATAAGAAATTATAAAAAGGTGAAAATACTATTCTGAGCATTCTCCCAAGTAATCTATATATTATTTCCAAGTTTTTGAAAGTACTTTGCACAAAAGGAACAAACAATCCCTTAACAAATGCTTTTGAGGTAGTGAAGGAGGAAGGCAAATACTTTAATTACATCACCTATGGCGTAATCTCCTATTCGGTGGATCTTTGTACAGATTTGGGGCAATAGGAGATAAGCGTTTAGAGTTCGATGCTTTTATGTCGGTCAGTGTTAATTAACATTATGTTTTAAAGTTACGTACTGTACGATGGGCTTATAGCCTTGTTTAAAAAGGAAAGTTACATTTTAAATTTATGTTGTAGTGGTCCAATATCCATTGAAAAGTGTTAATTTCGGTTCTGGATTTAATTCGGTTTTTTGCCCTCAGTATAGGTGCGTGCCCGTCTCCAGCCCATCTGCTAGCTCAACACGAAAGAATCCATCAGAAAGAATAAGGTACCAGCTTTTGTTATTTGCTCAAAGCGATGAAATCTTCACATGGCTAGAGCAACCACCGGAAAATGATAGGGAAGGTTTAAGGATTAAAATTTGGGATGAGAAATTGAAAATTAACCATTAATAAAAATGGTTTTTGTTGCGGGAAATTTAAATGTAACAAATTCCACCCCTACCTACCAAAAGGAGAAACCGGGCTTTCGAAAGAAGGAGAAGAAAAACGGAAAAAAAACCAAGGGAAAACACACTAAAGTGCCACACACCCATATCTCAATTGCTCGAGAGTACCTGCATATCATAGAGCGATCCGGCTCTCAGTATCGTTTTCCATAGCTCCTCCTGGCTACACGACTCATATCAGGATTCTGTGGGATCGTCGTAATACGGATTAAGGTCTTTTACGTTCCAAGTATCTTTCTCAGTACCATTAGCGTCTTTAGAGCATAAGTCCATAGCGAAACTCGTGTTTTGATCTTGAATGGCCCAACAAACTTTGGAGCTAGCTCAGCGTCGTACAAATCAGCTGTATCCCAAAGGGTAAGATTTCTTCTCCAAACCAACTCCTTTGAAAAGTACTTCACGTCCCTTCTACGAAGATTATAAATTTTTGTCGACTTCTTGGCTGCCGCTTTTAGCTTTTTGCCTATATCTTCCCTAAGCTTTATAAACTTATACTCTATATTTCCCATGCGCATTTGTCCCCCGGTAGCATTATTATTATTTATGTTGACAGACTCGTCGGGAGGTGTGGCGCTTGCGAGCCCTAACCCAGAGGTAACCATAGTCCTCCCGAATATAGCAGAAAATGGTAATGCCCCTAAGACCTCATGTAGGGAAGTGCATATACTACACACCACTTTCGCCAAGTGAGAATCCCAATCCCTGTGGTTGTCCAATACAAACGCTCTTAATGTCGTTTTAAGAATCTCTCTACTTTCGAATTGCGGACCATTGTCGCAAACAACGATTTTTGGGACCCCGAACAACAAGAATTCATTGTCTTCCAACTGCTTACAAACAGATTATGCCGTATAAGACCTCAAAAGCCTATATTTAGAAAAATAATCTACAACCGTAAGGACGTAGACAAAACCCCTAGTTGACTTTGTCCACACATAACATCTCCCACGGATCGGTTACCCCTTTCCACTCCGTCATCAAACCGACCGGCTTTCCATTATCCGCTTCACGCTTTCACAAATCTTATAATTTTTCACATACCTAGTAATATCTGACCTCATTTTTGGCCGGTAATAATTTTCTCCTATCCTAGCAAAAGTTTTACTTACCCCCATGTGCCCTCCTTACGGATGGTCATGATTATCTTCTACCATTCTTTGGTACTACTAATTTTCACTCGCATTTGGTGTTATGCACTACTTAGTGATTTGTTTTTACAAATTTAAATAATTTTCCCTGCTCTGCTCGCCAATCTGAAGAAGATAGTAGTCTCTTTTCCACTTCTGCTATAATTTTCCCTATCCATGGATCAGTTGTAGGCTCTGAAATCCCGGGTAAAACTGGTACGATTCTCGAAAGGATATCTGGCACTACATGCCAAACGCAAACTGCTGCATACACACAACCCATCTACCCAGCCGATCCGCTGGGTCCTTCAACTTGCTCAAACATATCAAGGAGTAGTGATCGGTAATAACCTTAAATCTCAATGCTTCCAGATATGGCCGCAACTTCTCTATTGCTCACAGAACAGCTAAGCACACTTTTTCTGTTATGGAATAGTTCCTCTCACAGCTATTTAGTGATCTGCTCAAATAGCAACCCACCTTCTCTCCCCAATCCCGAAATCAGAAGCATAAGTCTGAGCGACAAATGGCTCAGAAAAATCCCGACACGTCAGGATTAGTGATGCAACTAGACACTCTTTGGCTTTATTGAAGCTTTCTTCACACTCTCTACTCCATTCATATTTCTTATTTTTCTTTAAAAAATCGCATAACGGACTTACTAAATTTGCAAAATTCGGAATAAATCTCCTGTACGAGGATACCGTGCCGATAAAACTCCAAACTTGTTTGAGATTCCCTGGCGATGGAATTCCTAACATACTCTCTATCTTTTCTGGGCCCACGTGTAAACCATTTTTGTCTAGAATACATCCCAGAAATTTAAATGAAGACCTAACAAACTAAAATCTTTCCCTACCTATTTTTAAACCTGCTTTAAATAATCTTCTAAAAACTTCGTTTAAAACGTCCATATGCTTCTCAAGCATATCTGTCACAATGATGATATCATCGAGATAGACTAAAAAATATGGTTCTAATTCTGGACCTAGGACTCTTTGCCAAGTTGCAGGGGTATTATGCAACCCAAACAGCATCCTTAAAAATTGAAATTAACATCTACCTGGAACAGCGAAAGCAGTACACTTTCGTAAATCTTTCTCAACTGGAATTTGCCAATATGCGGACTTGATAACCAGTGGGCTCAAAATCCTGCCATTATTTATTTTTTCTAAGATGGCCGTAATATACGGAAGGGTGTATGCATCCCTAGCCGTAACTTCATTCAACTTCCTATAATCTACACAAAACCTGTAAGTATCATCCTTATTTATCATGATAATGGCAGAAGCCCATGTACTGTCAGATTTTTCTATTACTCCATCTTATAACATCTCTTCTAATTCTTTGTCTATAAAAGAGTGGTGGTTCAGGGGACACCGGATAATACCGTTACTTAATTAGTGCGGCTTCTTAATTTTCTGCTCCACCATCTGTGTGCACTCTAACCCTTCTGGCATTTCACTAAAAACTTTTTCCAAAGAACAATCTAACTCTTTTTTCTGCGTCTCGGTTAATTCCGTTAAATGATCCGCCACAGACAACGAAGCCAACGAACATTGGTTCGAAAATGTCCATTCCCCTGATTTTAAATCCGGGACCACACCAGATACAACCCAAAGGTCTGCTCCTTAAATCAGTTTGTGGGTAAGGCGAGGAATAACCAGACAATCTATGAGAACTACTTTCTCTTTAAACATAATTGGAAGTGAAACTATCCTTTCCACTCCAATACTTGCCCCATCAGCTAAAATAACATTACCTATGTTAGTTTTCTCTATATCGAGCCCTAAATCTTTTAAAATTTTCTATCCGTCTTTACCAATGTCTGCGCGTGAAGCACCTGCATCTAATAATCCTAATCTAACATTTAAGCGTGAACCCTAAATGCAATGCCGACTTTGACGGAACTCTGGTCCTTCTGACCCGTGAGTTCGTGTCCCGTTTTCCGAACATTGTTGGGGAATTATTTTGATTAACTCCAACCCTACCACAACCATAACAACGCCTGGCAGCGGAACACCTATTTCTCCATTGCAATTGAAGCGCCTAACAACTCTACTGGCCCTGTACTACCATTTTCAATTGACTTCAAACTATTTGTCTGAGAATTTCTGTTTGCTGAATTCGTCCCTAGATTTTGATATCGAAATGGGTTCGAAGTTTGCCCCTGTCGGGCAATTTGGTTATTATCCGTAACAACCGAAACTGCGGAATCCCGTCTATGTCGAATAGTTTGGTTGTTCTCAGTAACAACCGAAACTGTTGGAGTATCAAACCTTATTATGCCCAATCCGGCTCTAACAAATTCCTATATCTACAATTGGGGGGGAATGTATGATTCGACGTTCGCTCTCACCGCCTCCAAATCTCTACCTAACTCTACTAGATCAGAAATGCAATTTGGTCTGGCCAAACCAAGTTACGTCTGGTGGAAAGGTGTTAAATTCTTCTGAATAATTGACAACTTCCTCCGTTCTGAAATTGGTTCGGAAAGCCTGCCGACTAAAATCTGCATCGTAGTCACGTAGATGCCGATTGAATCATTTTGGCCTTGAGTACGACGCTTAATCTCATCTTATAACCGATCGTCATAATTCGGTGGCAAAAACTCCGCTCGTTAACGAGCTCTTGCCACGAATTGATCGAAATCCTAACCGCCCTAAACCAAATTGAAGTTTTCCTACAAATAACTCTACCGCGGACCTAAAAAGTTGTGCTTCCGTTACCCCACGAGACTCTCGCATCTCCTCTTGCAACCACTTGTTCTACAATCGGACTTTCTTTCCTTACAATAGCCGCCAATTCTACTATCAACTCCTAAACATGTCCGGCAGAAGTATTCACCGACCCACTCTGAGGTTCAGCTGAACGCTGCTTTTCAACCTCTAAATTTTCCCCTTGACTTGTTTCTTTTTCTCCTCATTGTCATGCTCTTCTTCATCATCGCTATCTTCTTTATCTATGTTCCCCTCTAATTCCGCCATTGCCATAACTAATTTATTTTTCAGAACCTGCTTGCTTTGCTCCTGCTCATTATTCTCCGGAATAGACCTATCTAATCTACCCAATCCCCACTCTACTTTCGTCAAAATCTTCAAATACTCCTTTGAAGTTTCCGACTTTGAAGGACTTTCTAAAAGTTTCCCTAACTCAATTAATTTTTTTTCAACCGCCCTTCTATCATCTTCAAAAGTAAACGGATAAGCCCGCGCTACAAAAGAATTCCTACGTTCTAACTTGGTGGTAACCCTAAGTGATTTTCGATTCTCCTCCACTGTCCCTACTGGTAAACCACGAAATTCCATTCCGTAAATCATATAAATTTGTAACAAGACAGTAGACAAGTGCTGTCACCAGTAGCTCAGGGTTGGGGTGGGTTTAAATTAGCTTCGGTCAAATGATCGAAGTGATAAAAGATAGATATATTGGCTGGGTTATTAATCGAATGGATTAATAAAATTTGTTAAAATGAAGAACAAAAGAAACAATCAACATATAGGGAGCACTAGAAATAAGTGGGTGCCAGGAAATGTTGTGGTGAAACTTCCAAACCATGAGCCGACGATCCTGAAATGTTTCGAAAGGAATAAAAAGAATACGAAATTAAAATTCCCGAGGGATTTAAAGCTATCTATTTCGTTAGTTTGGAAAACCTTACACTAGGTGGGATCAAAATCCCAAATCTTTTCAAATAAAATATTCATACAACGGAGTGCGAACGGTTTGAAGAACCGTACAAATGCAAAACCAAACCGGAAATAATAGACCGTTAACAAACTTTTCCCGAAATTAAATAAAACGAACCAATTAAATAAATGATCGGGCGCGTGTCTCACAATGTTGAGAATTAAAATTAAAAAGGCTACCGAAAATTCTTTGTACAACTAAATTAAAAATAAAAGATAATCTACTTATCTTTTAGTTTTTTTCCTTCCTTCTTAAAAATTCCTCGTCCCGTCTTCTGACTCTACCTTCTGTTTTATGCTTTTAAATTTCCCCTTCCACTGACTCTAATTTTTTTTAAACAATTTTTTTCTAACTTTCGAAAATACAAAAAAGAATCTTTTTAACTTTTAAATTTCAGCTCTAAAGTTTTCTTTTCTCTTTCTTGTTAACACTTTACAGGGCAACCAGCGCTGCCATTTTGAAAAGCTAGATGGGAATATTTCAAAGGCTTAGAGGGGAGTATTTTATGTTCGTGGAGAGTACGCAAAAAAAAAACTGACAAAAAAAAGACTATACTTATTAACAATATAATTTTATTAAAATATTTTATAAATTTGTACTTAAAGTCCTTATATCACCTAACCGTGAAATAAAAGAACACCCAGATTAAATAATTGCATAAGAACAACTAATAAAGTTTTAATAACTAAAACAAACTTAAGCAAAGAAAACTAACATCTATTAAATAAAGAACTTACATAACACACATTCAATGTGAAAAAAAAAACAGATTGTATTGTTACGCAATCGGCAGTGCATATCAGACTTTTTTATATTATTTGCAATAATAACACAAGAGCTCCTTTGAGGTTACCCATTGCGATGCATGTGCATTTTGTAATAGAGATTTTGCCATTAAAATTGAATTTACTGTGCTAATGCTTAAGCAGTTTCTATTTTGTGCTTTTATTAAATGCAACTGGAAAGAAATGCGTTCAGCATTGGCACTGCTGTGAGGTAAACAAATTAGAGAACCAATAAATGCTTTCCATGCGCCAAACTTTGGCTCACCAAGGGCATTATTAATTGCCAACACATTTTGCCAGAACTCTTCCAAACTGCAATTTCGATTGAAGGATTCATTATTGTTGAAAGACCTCCATTCTTCATCTAGTTCCTCAACATTATCACCCGTTCCAAGATGTGGAAATATTTGTATAAGAGCAACTAGAGAAGGACTTTTGGCTTTTTGGTCAATAATGTTAAGCGCTTTTTACACTTCATCATCGAAACTTATTCTCGAGCGTATATCCTTACAGAGAATTACAAAGTATTCTGGTGAAAGCTGCTCTCCAGACAGCAAGAGATTCGCGTTAGCAAGTATGTACGTTTCATCAAAGAAAATCGCATTATTTGAAAGGTCAAGATTATTGAGTGCTTCATCGTCAATAAAAAAGGCTTTATAAAATTTGTTAAAACCGTCTCATGGTACATTTTAACTGTAGGAAGGAGAAGATGTATTCTGGGTTCTTCAGATTGAAACTCCAAATTCAACTTATTTATTATTTTGAAGATATATGAAAGAAAATGAAAATATATTTTGTTTCCTACAGTCATATCAAAAAAAATCTGATAAGCCGTGCTTCCAGTTTTGTCTAACTCACATGAACAAATAATCAAAGAAAACAAGATTACGACAGTTCTTTGTGTTTCTTATTTTATTGACGTCACATGTGAAAACAAATCTGCAAATTGTTGTTGTTTGTTATTTGTGGATTAATGGATTTTTTCATATATGACGTCAATAAAATAAGAAAAACAAAAAAGTGTCGTAATCATGTTTTGTTTGATTCATGGGTTGAACGCACTGGATGATATCGGAGATGCCATCTTTAATGAATGTTTGCACAATTTTTGAAATTTTTGAGGGGATTACATTTCGAGTGAGGAGAGTACGGGAGTACGGTAAAGGCTAGGGGAGTACGAATACTCCCTTAGTACTCACTTCGGCTGCCCTGAGGGCAACCAAGTAGTGCTTTCTCGCGCGCGCTTTTCTGCTTTCTCAACCCTCACATTCACGCACACATTCATACGACCAACCAATCGTGTCATAAGGTGTTCTGTCACGGTTCTCTTTCACATGCAGTTTTATGGCTGACATGGCTCCGTTGAAGAATTCCAGCGACACCTATCACTCACACAATTTCAAACCACACAGAACTTGGAAAGTTGTTGGGGATATGTTCCAAGACTTTCAAGTTCTAAGACCAAGTTTAAGCTCCCCTCCCACCGAATATTTTGAGAAAATTTAAAGTTTAAAAAGTTGAAGAGAATATCCTTGGACATTCTCCCAGTCACGCTACATAATCTACAAGTAAGGAAAGGTTAAAATTTTCTGTTCGTAGAATCTTTTGAAAATCGAAGAAGGCCGGAAAACAACTAAAACTCAAAATAACAAACTCTACTCTTTTCGGTGGACCTTTATGTAGCTTTTAAAAAAAGAAAAAGTGATTAATGTTCCATTCTTATGACCCGGTCTTAAAAAAAAGTTAAATTTTAAAATTTAGGGTGTTTATAATCAGTTTTCGTCTTCAAATAACTGCTGACCATAACAATATATTGAGTGAATCCCAGAACTAGTGTGTGAGTCTCCAGAGACCTTCTGGCTCGACACACTTTGACATTAGTTTAGCTCGTCACTGATTACGACACGTACTAGTTTGGTTATTTGCTCTGAGTTATGTTTCTAGCACATTGCTAAGAGCCAACAACGGAAGAATGGTGGGGCGAGAAATGATGGGGAGGGTTCAAAGAGAAAAGAGGAGGAACAAATTTAGAACAAGCCAATTATGAGAACGGTTTTTGTTGCGGGAAATTTTTACCGTAACAAATTTCACCCATACCTACCAAGAGAAGAAATGAGATGGGACAAATCAAAAGTTATTATTTTTAAAAATGGTAGGGAAAGAAATTGTGCAAATGAAAAGTAGACTTTTAACGAGGAGAGTATAGAAGTTGCCCAGGAATATATATATCCCGGGATCTGTTTTACCAAGAGCATGGAAAAGCACTTGAAGAAAAAAATTGCGAAGTCCAAAAATGCTATTGGTGAATTATGGAAAAAGTGCTTCGCCAATAAATACATTGCACACAGTAGTAAATTCCGTGTTTTTGAAGCAGTCTCGGAATCTATCATGTTTTAGGTATTCTAAGTATGGGGCTACAAACATTTTGAAATGGTGGAAAACTCTTAATGTTCTATGTGAAAAAGATATTTCGTCTTCCCTCTAATACCCCTAACTACATCGTGATATAGGAAACACGGCTGTCCCCACTTTTCATGTGCACGCTTAAGCTACATATAGACTACACAATTAAGGTTTTATACATGTCCAAATAAAGACTACCAAGGAAAGGGGCCCATCAAGTTATTGATTGGAAAAAAAGTTGGTATGCAAAGTGGTTGGAGCGGGCACTGTGGTGCGGGATTCAGCTAATTTAGATTTGGAGAACCTCAATGATTGGAAAGGCTCACTTTACAAGGTTTTTGAGGCTGTAGACGTAAAATATCGTGAAAAGTATACACAAGAAGCTACTAGTTCTGTGCATAGAGCGCTCTATAGTAGATTATGCCACAATTTGGGAATTAGGAATTATATTCCAGATGGAAATAGTGTGGATCAATTATGTATGATTGTAAGACTTCGTAGTGGCGTATCGGGAGAAGTTAAATAATGAAACTTTTTAATGCACTGAAAAGGAGTTTTTAATACTCAATATGTGATAAATTTGCTTTAACCATTTATGTTTAACTGTTTAAAAAAAATAATTATTTAATTTTGCATTTATTTGTATGATTTATTTAAGGTAAAATATAGCAATGAAGAATTTGCTTTTCTTTCGGTCTGTTTTACTCATTCTAACACGCAGGTAAATATTTTTTTTGGTTTATTAAAAAAAAGTAAAGTTTATATATATCTAGAAACTACAACTACTAGGTAATATATAAATGAAATCATTAATTAAACATAACATCATTTCTATCAATATAATGGAATTATCGTTTCATCAAACAGTGCCTTTTATTTCAATGCGAATAAAACTCAAGAGCGACTAGTTTGTTTCATAAAATTAAAAAAGTATACATCTATAATAAACAAGAAAAAATAATAATTTAACGAAAAACTACACTGAGAACTAATGGTAAACAAGAACGTTTTCTAAACAAAAAAAAAAAATACATAAATACAAAGTAATCGAAATTTTGTTTTTTTTTTTAAATAAAATAAAAATATCATTCTTATATATTAATCTTCTTAGGATTTAAAAATCCATATCTTACACAATATTATATATTTAAAGCACCGCTACACAACACAGGATCTGCTAGGCACTGGTATGATTGGAACGGGAGTTGATAAATAATTTTTTTTTTCTAAATAACTAACTAAAAAAATATACGCATCATTGACTTCTTTTTATTTACTTCTCAGACATGCTGCGCTTAAGAGCCTCTTCCATCTGCATCGAATGAATCTGGATTCGAGTAGTCGCTGGCAAATTAGTCAGCTACTTTTGCAGCGCCAACGCTACTAGATTCGCTGATATTGTTAGTTTTGCCGAGATTAATTTTCTTCTGAACTTTGGGCAGAGAGACGTTGAGGTTTTTCGAAGTATTTAAAGCAGTTCCAAAGTCATTGCTGCTGCTGTCTGATAATTCGGCAAAGAGGTCAAATTTTGCAAAGTTACCATTGTTTGCCGCAGCTATTGATGATCCTGTTGCTGATTTTGAGAAATCGTTAGCAATAAGAGCAGGAGCGCCCACAACGTTGTTGTTATTATTTATTTTAATTTTAAAGAAATCATCTTCAAAAGCGTTGTCGCTGCTAAACATATCATCGAAAAGCTTGATGTCCGAAGTATTGGTCAATTTATTTATTGTCATTGAGGAGCCGCCGAATGCATTATCTATCAGAGTATTGTTAGTGCTAAATGCCGATGGGGTGTCGCCAAATGCATCGAATGCAGTCACACTGGGAGCATTATTATTATTATTGCCAATATCCTTAAGGTTGTCATCGAAAGCATTAAAGAAGTCTGATGATGCAGTCTTTCTATTCGTATTCTCTTGCGAATTAGTTTGAATTGTTGACGGTGGAACTGAGCAGAATGCATCGAAATTTGCAAAGTTATCAAATGGAGTGGTGCAGGCCGAAGACTTATTAGCCCCTGAGAGGGAGGATTGCACAGGACTAGGATTTGCATTAAATGCATCAAAATTATCGAGAAATTCATAACTCCTGGTTTTTGTATTTGAAGTGGCATTAGCTGTATCACTACTAAAAATATTTGAAAGTGGTGATGCTGAGATGGTTGCTTCAGTTTTCTTCTTTGTCTCATCCTCTGAACTATTTTGTTCTATGAACTCTTCATCGGCGAATGGATCTTTTATCCTCGAGAGATCCACATAGCGATAGTCCTTGAATGGAGCATCAATAAAATCAGCTGGACCTGTTAGACCGAGTACAACAGCAACAGGGGTTGCTGTTACCTGATTTGGGTTACTTGGAAGTGGTGGTGGTTGTTGTTGTGGTGGTTGTTGTTGGAATAATGAAGTTGAAGTAGTAGTAGAACTAGTTATTGTAATTGGTGGTGGTGGCTGTGGTGGAGGGATTGAGGGTTGCTTATTGGCAAAATCAGCAAAATCAGCGCATCCACCACCGCCCGATGGTGGTCGGAAGGCATCACCAGATGGTTGTGAAGGACGTGGATGACCTTGAAGAGGACGTGGAGGTGCTGGTCTTGGTGGTGGTTGTTTAGATTTCTTTGGTGGTAGTGCAGGACTTGGAGACTCAGGCCTTGGCGGTGGACCTGAACGTTGAGTATTTGGACTGAGTATTTGTCTAACTCCGGTTGGTGCATGAAGAGCAGCAAATGGATCACTTCCAAAGTCATCTTTCCCAGGTTCAAGTGTTACAGAAGTTGATTTCTTATCGCCAAATAGCTGCACCCGCAGCTCCAAATGGATCCCTTTCTTGGGCTGCACCGAATCCAGAGCCACCAAATGAATCATCAAAACCACCATCATTAAAGCTACTCTCATCAAAGCCACCCCCGTGGATCTAATGGTGCCGTTTGTGCTTGATGTAAAAGGATCTGCGGCAAACCCATTTGAAGCAAATGCATCGGTTTTTCCAAATCCATTGGTTTTCTCTTGGAAAGGATCATCAGCCTTGGGTTCCTGGGTGATTTTTTTCTCTAAGACCTGCTTTGCTTCTGTTAGATCTCCCTCAATTTTCAATTGATATTCGGTCACTAATTCAGTTTGATTTGCTTCAATGGCTGCCTTACACATAATAAGGGCATCAGTCATTTCGCGTTGGGATTCCAGTAGTTGGGTTACCATTGAACGTACTTGGCTGATTTGAAGTTGAGTGTCTTGTAGATTTCTCGA